>VZTX01014325.1:0-41853 GCA_013400915.1 Pardalotus punctatus | reverse complement strand
GCAGTGGTGCTGGGGCAGTATGAGGGATCTGGGAGAGTCTCCATAGGCCCAGGGCTGCCACGGGCACCAGGCAGGTGCCAAGAGCTGAGTTTAGCTCTCAAGCAGACTAAGACAGAGCATTGCTGCTGACCAGGTCACATCCAAACCTCACACAGCTCGGAGTGTGCGGATATGTACTGCCAAGTTACAGACCCCTAGCTCTCTGCTCCCTGACGGGGACAGCACTTCCTCTCCACACACACCCGTCTGTCCAGCCGTGCCTCCCTACCTCCCTCCTCCTGGCCATGCTTGGGGGTCCACCACTGCTGCCACTGACCTGGAGCTGGGGCTAAATACAGGAGAAAACCTGCACTGTGCAAGGCATCAACCACGCACATCCAGCTCCAGAAAAGCTACTGCTGGAAGGGCTGGAGGGTGAAACAGAGACAGCAGCAGCCACTGTGCGCTGCCCCACCGCAAAACACGTGTGCACACACACTCCCCTGCCCCCCATGCAAACACTCTCCAGAGCTGCCACACACCACACAAAGTCTTGAGCAATTGAGTAGTTGAAATGCTCTGTTTCAGTCCAGCCAGGGAAAAGCCAGTGTTTGATCAATAGTTTCCACAACAACCACTTCCGTGTGATAAATGCAGTTATAGGGAAGAGGAACAAATTAACCTTCTGGTGCAGATGGCAGCTACTGCCTGGGAAAAAAGATGGCTCAATTCTGCAGGGAAGCAGGGAAGAGCCGTGCCAGAATTCCTGCAAAACCAACCAGTCAAGGCAGTATCTGGGAGGCATTAATGAAAATCAGCCCCATGAGCACACACCCACCCACCTGTACAGGGGGAAGGCAAAACCAGTCACTGAAAGTGGCACCTACATGACTCGGAAGAAGCCGAACCAGGAGAAAATATATGGACTTGGGGCAGATGACAGATGAAGACAACTGAGGAACTGTGCTGCAGCACTGTGAATGTAGGAAGATAAAAGGCATCTCGAAAAGCGCTTCCCAACATCAATCCTTCCACCAGTGACAAATTGTCTGAAGTCAGGGTAGTTCAGCAGCTGTCTGGATCAGAGATTCCATCACAGATTTCTCAGCCACAAGCAGCTGGACGCAAATGGCAGTGAGTGGAGATGTGCAAAGGGTGCACCATGTGAGGTACCATGCACAGGAGCAGTGCAGCCCTGGGAAAACCAGGAGCCTGAAGAGTGGAAAGATGAAAAGGCAATGGCCCATGCAAGGAGAGGAAAGGCAAAACCAGCACATGGGAGGCCCATCTTTGGACTGGCCATCCATAACCTGCTCCTTAGTCCTGGAGAAGGCAAGACAGACTTCCCAAACAAACAAACAAAACCAACCAAACAAAAAACCAATCAAAAAAACAAACAAAAAAAAAGCTAGACAAAAAGATCAGAAACTTTGTAGGGATGAAAACATCCATTTCTCTCTGACTATGTATCTTTGACCATTCAGGTTACTTTTACTCTTCTCCCAGCTACAAATGTGGGTGAAAATAAGCTCTTATTTCACTGCTCTGCAATCTGTCATGATTTTGTCTGTATCTGAAAGTAATCTTGTGCTGCATCAGCCTCAGCATCAGGGCACAGCAAGCAGGATTCTAGCCTTGTCCACGAACTCTCCAGGAGCTCTGTTTTCCTTCTGAACCCCATTCTCCTTCCTCTGTCACTGCCAGGCTGCCTGGCTTTGTGCTGGCATCACTCTTTTTGTGGGGACACCACCACAGGACACTCAGGAGCTGGTCCTGTGCAACAGCCTCCTAGACTGGCTGGGGTTTTCCTATCAGATCTAAGCAGATTTTACCTCCTGGAATGAATGACAGATGTAGTTGCACAGTCACATGCTGTAAATGCCTCTCTGCCATTGGCAGTGAGCAGCCCCAGGTGCTCCACAGAAAACCCAGAAGTGAGAAGGCCCAGAGCACCTGCACGGCACAGCATAACCTTGCTCTGCTCCGGGGCTGGGCCAGGATAACACCCTGCCTCACCTGAGTCTGCCCTGCAGGCAAGGGATCCTGGCCTGCAAGGTCTGAATCCTGCTCTGGAAAAGGTGATCGAGGGAAAAAAAGGACCATGTGTGACCTGGGAATGGTGAGCGGCAAAGCAGAGGGGTCATAAAATTCTGCTGAAAGATGAAAGCCTGTTCATGTTCTGGTTTCCCACTGAAACAAATACATGGCATGAATTTGCTGGAAATTCATTAATGTTCTGCATATTTCCAGGAATTTAATTTATCAACTACTTACTGCATAAATAGAACAGGCAAAAATGCTGAAAGTAGATTAAACATTGATGTAAGTATATATTGATTTGAACATTCCTGTGCCTTTGCTTGTGACACATCAATAAAATAAAATAATATCTTAATAAAATGTCTTGGTAATTATGTCTTTTCCCTTGCGTAAGTGTGCCCTCCAGCAATGTAATTAAAACCAAAATTACATTAACCCTCCAGTGACCACTTGACAAAAAAATTAAGAGCCTAGAGATTTCTCTACACTGAGCCAGCCCACTCTTGGTCACACACCCTGCACACTCCACTTCCATTCTGATGGTGCTGTGAACAGAGATCATGCTCACTCACAACACGAACTGAGTCACATCCAAGGAAGTCAGGACCTCTGTGTCAGGGAGAACAAAGATGGTTCCAAGGTTCCTTCTGGCTCTGGGAGGACCTGGCTCTGAGCCCTGGTGCTCCCCTGCAAGGGCATTCCCATGGCCCTCAAGCAGTGATAAGTTGAAGACAGGCTATGATGCCTAGCTGGCATAGAGCAGGATCAGCCTATGGGCTCTGCCACTGCCACGGCTCCTCTGCTGTGAGGACACCCAGCTGACTTCTCCTGTCCTGGACCCAGAGAACCAGGGCAAAGCCAGAGCTGCCTGGGCTTGCCCGCCTGTTCTGGGGTCAAGCCCATGCCTGGGTGCAGCAGAAGCCCCATCCTGCCCAGCACAGGGACACCTGCCACAGCTCTGACCCAGAAACAGCTCTTTGGAAATGTCACCAAGAAGCTTTGCCATTTCCAGGAGTGGTTAGAGCAGGTGAGAGCCCACCATCAGCACCTGAGGCAGTGAAACCCCTTGTGATTCCCATTTACCGGGGGAACAGCTGCTCTCCCACTGCAAGACACACTGAAAATGTGGCATTTCAGGAACCACCAGTGATCTGTTTGTTCCAACTCTGCTGTGTCACACTGTCAGCCTGTCACCTAAACTTCCCATTCACATAACCTATGAGTTGTCCAATTTGTCTTTCTGTCATGGACCACGTGATGCTCAGCACAGTGACTCTGTGCATTCTTATTGCTCTCCTTAGTTAATAAAGCACCACTTTGGAATTTGAGGGAATTGAGAAGACACCTCTGTCACAGCACACCCCTATCCTTGGCACCCAGCATGTCCCACCATGCTGTGGCATCTCACCAGAGCAACCTAATGGGACAGGAACACAACAGCCACAGCCTTGACAGGGCTGCCACATGAACTCATCTCCCAGCCTGCTCAGGAGACCTGCTGAGGGTGTCACAAAGGCATCTGCTCTTGCTTCAGACAAAGCTGGGCATGGATTCCACCACCTCCAGGGCAGAGCAAAAGGTCCAGAGTGAAACAGACCCCACCTTGGCTTTCACACCTTCTGCTTCACTTCTGGGCTTCAGAGTGAGAGGGGATTGAAAGGGAGTCCTGCCTGAGGAGCAGCCAGCTGCCGGCTGCATGGATGCAGGGAGGCTAGGGGCATATGGATCAGCTCCCACGACAGCTTCAGCAGCAGGGGCATACTGCAGACAGGGACTTGGAGGGTGAATTGTGTCAAATCAGAGGCTTCTCCTCCTGTCCTGGTGCTGTGATGGTGTTTGTGCCACGTGGATGTGTCTGTCCCCCACATACCGTGCCCAGGACATCAGTGTGGCTCCATTAGGTACTAGACCCACAACTTCCAGGACCAAAGGAGAAACCCTCCCCCAACCCCAGGAAATGATCACAGCTCCATATCTGAGTTGAATGCAGCACAGCAAAGCCTTCTGGTCCTGGCTGGCAGCATGCAGCATCCTTCAAGAGGTGACTGCACCCTCCGCTGTGCTCCTGTGGGTATTTCATCTGAAGCACTCACAGAGAACTTTGTAGCCATTCATTAGCACAGAACTTCCTGGCTAATGAGAGAAGGGAGACAGATGAAAAAGCTGTTCCCAAAAACCAATATCAATCCTGAATTCACAGCAAAGTTGGGGTTTTTTTCTGCTTATTATGTTTGGAACTAAAACAATCTGGCCAACTACTCTGCTACTTTGCATATCTAATAAGCAGATATTTTTCTATTCAGATACAATTATAAAATGAACCTTGAGCTGTACAGCAAAGAGCTTGGAGTTTCTGCTCACTCACCTTTTCACTGAAATCCTTGTAACACTGTGCCATACTTCATCGGGCGGTCAAACACCATAGTTAAAGCCCCAGTATGGCATTTTACACCCTACTAAACCAGCATTAGATTATCGGCTCTTGGCACGAGAGTGCATTTTTTACAACTTGCTTGTCTCTGAACTTGCATTTAAGGGTCCTGGAAAGCTAGTGGGACTGAGCAGGCTCAAGACAGCAGTGGTGTAACTTCACAGCTCTTGGCAAGCTCGTACAGACCATTAGCTGCAGATGTCCTTCTGAAGATCAAGAGCACTTCAAAGCCCTCTAAATTCCTTCCTAAGCTCCAGAGGCTTGGAACATTTGCACAGCTTACGCCAGCTGACCTCAATTCATGAGGCAGAACTCACATCCAGACTAAGACTTCTCTTGAAAGTAGTTTAAATGTCTCCCATTCTCTGCAATGAAATAATCAGCAGACTTCATTTGCACACACTTGAAAAGTTACATTTTCAGTAGTCTGCCTTTGCTGCTTGCAGACAGTTGCCTTCACAATAAACTTGGGGAAACTCCCCATTCACTCTGTCTAGGACATCAGTGAAGACATTCCTCTTGTCCCTGGCACTCTTGGGACCCGGCAGCAGCTGGCATTAATATTTACAAGTTCAAAAGAAACACTGAAAATAGTTACTGATTTCCGAGGACTATTGTTACCTAATCTGCAAATATTCTAGTGAGTGACAGGTAATTTGGAATTTGAGGATCACTGATGATACCTTTTGTCTGTGCTTACTGTTGTACTATTAGTAGCAAAATAATTTAAATTCAGATAATGTAAATGCTTCATGAAAGAAAAAACAATGCCAGTCAAAGATCCAGGGTTATGGACACTCCCCAGGGAAGCAGACACTCAACCTGTACCTGGAAATTTGGAAGGACAGGAATCCCTGGCACACCCAGCTTATGCTCCCTCTTTCCACTGAGCTCCTCCTGATTTACTTGTACAACAAGGATAATTCATTTCCATGTTTTTAAGAAAATGAACCAGGCACAGGCCAAGCAGGACAGTCCACAGCCTGGAAAGCAAACACCAGGGTGATAACAGAGACCAGATGGCACACACAGGGCAAGTGGTACAGCAGCATCTGCTCCCAAGGAGGAAAACCAGCACAAAGAGAAGCGAGTTTCCATGCCTCGGCAGCTCCTGCCAGGGCTGAGTTCACAGTGGACATTGATCAGGCAGGAGTCCACTCAGCATCATCAGGGATGGTGCTATATGGGAAATTGATTTCTCCTTTAGCACTCTCTCCTCTGGTGGACTCTGGCTCTCTCCATAGCGATGGGATGTGCTGATGGTTTAACAAGCTGCCAACGGGATTATGCAAAATCATTTTATCGGCTTCAGGAGCTGTGTGAAATGGCATATGCTGGAAGCACAAGTCTGCATGGCCCTAACTGCAAAGGCAATGAGATCTGAGCCCAAAGCCTTGTGATAAAGAAGAAAAGACACACAGAGCCTGAACATCTTCAATATTTCAGAGCGGAAAAGTCCAACTCCTGCAGATGGTGGGCATCCAGGAGCTGCTGAGTTTTCTAGGACAAGCAGGGATTTCTGCAGCACGCATAACAGAAACTGAGAGCACCACAGTGATGAGCATCTCCTACAGCAACAGTGCTGGAGGCTGGTCATCCCACCTATGTCCAGCCCTCCTACAGGAGGGACACACCCAGGAAAAACAGATGATGGTCCCTTCATGACCTCTGCTACTGTCAGGACCCTATAAAAAAAGCTCAGGCCCTCCTAGCAAAAGGTGAACAGCTTACCTAACTTCATTAAAAACCCAGCAACATTCATTATTTCAGCCTTCCAGGGCAGGCACAAAGATAGATGAAAGGAATAAAGGCAAGCTGGGAACATCAATAAATTACTGCATCCTCTTATTGGCTACAGTATTCAATAGTTTCAAATGTTTTCTGGTGCCTTTGGCAAGCAGAAGGTTTGCAAAAGTGCTGAGCCTGTCACCCGTAACATGTCATCATCACTTATCGCTGCTCAGATGCGTCTTCTCTCCCTTCCCAGGCAGTGCACATGACTCAGAATGGCTGCAGCAGTGACCGGGGGATGATGGCTCTAAGCTATCAGGAGGACAGCCCCAGATGGACAAAAGAGCAGAGCTGAGTGAGTGCAAGGTAAAAGATGTACTTCAGCTACAGTCACCAATTACCCTAAAAGAGTCAGACAGCTTCCTAGGTGAGCAGACCTGCCTAGAGACCTCCCCTGCCTGCCTGGGGATAAGAAGGACATTGCTCCCCATGAAGACTCATATGTCCCCATGCAATGATGTGCCCTGAAACCAAGGACAAAGCTCATTGTTCTGTGACTGCATGGGAAAGCAGAGATGAAGGCTTGGGTCTTCTTTACTAATGAGCAGCTGATAACAAGTCACAGATCTCATTGCTATGACTTGACTTGCCCAGCTCAGCAGCTCCTGAGCAAGTTCAGGGGTGCCCAGCCAAGGGCAATGGGGCCACACTGTGGTTTCGGGGCACTGGGCTGGGGAGCATCCTCTGCTCAGTGCAGCATCCCCAGCAGCATGGACCCTTTTTCTGGGAAAGAACTCTGTCTCCCGTTGTACACAGAGAGCCCATGGAGAGCCCACGCTTGGAGGAGATGGGATGTGAAGGACATGGTCAGGCCCAAGGAGGCACACAGGGTGTGACAGGCCTGGAGCCACCTGCAGGCATCCTCACAGCAGCCCATGGGGAACCAGTCCATGTAAAAACAATCCTGGATGACCTGCTCCCTGACAGTGCCATGTAGCTGCACCAAGGATTCTCACAAGTGTAGTAGACTACACCACGTGGCTTTGACTGCTGTTGAAAATATTTAATAAACTCTGGAATATGAATCACTATCAAGGACCCTGAACATTAATTTCAGTCACAGCTGGCCACACTCTATCACCCTATAAACACCTCTCCAGTTTCAATTAACATTTCTCTATCTCCTGTCTCACTGAATATTATATTTAACTAATTTAAGAGGATTGGTAAAGATAGTTTTCACACTTCACAGGAAAGCATAATGAAATAATGATACCTGTACCCACAAAAAGCATGAGGATATTGCATAAAGAGCTTTAAAGTCACCTGAAGCAAAAACTTCTCCAGGAGACCTCCATTCTAGCTTTGGCTACCAAGGCCCCCATGCAGGTGTGTGCCATCCCTGGCACAGTGCCTGGCTCTGGACCCCAGCCCCGAGCAGCCACAGCCGGCTCAGCCACCGCGCCCCTGCATTCTGGTTTCCCCAGGTTGTAACAAATGCCTTTGGAGGGAGCAGGCGTTTCCCACGGCAGACTCAGAGAAACTGATTATTGTTTGTCGTCATTTACAACCTCATTTGCAAAAAAACAGCACTGCAGGTTTTCAAAATGATGGAAATGTAAGCCTATACAGGACACAATACAACTGAATGCCGTCCTTTGTGCAATAACCATTCCTCTGTTTGAAGATTGTCACTTCCCCCCTTCTTATTGCCCCATTTCAGATCAACAACACTCAATTCTTTCAGCCTTTCCTCATGAGTCACGTATTTGGCATCTCAGCATCTCTCTCAAAATTTTACAGTTCTTCACCAACTTCTCTGTATTTTTTCTCAGCAGAAATATATATTTCATTATTTTTAAGAGATAAAATATTTTTATTCTCTGATATTACATGCACGGGGACCATTTATACCTGGGCCCATACAGGCAACACTCATGTTAATGCACCCTAAAATAACGTTTTGCTTTTTGGCATCATCACACCCACATCCTTCCCTGCAAAAATGTTGCCTTGCCAGATATTTCATATATCAAAAGCAGAATATATAAATATATAAGCACGGAATCCTGCTTTTTAGTCCTCCCTTCCGTGCAGAATGTGGACTTTCTGAATCACTGCAGAATACCTTCCAATCCTAATTGTGCCCTGGGGACTGCTCAGATTCTCATCTACATGACTCAGGCCAGAGTTACAAGGTTTATAAGCATGTAGGCTCTGCCCTCATCCCCAGTCAGGTTTGGTAGACCCCCAAATTTCCTATATTAAACAAAACAATTTTCCAATAATTTGCTTGCCTCATCTCCCTTCTGTGCAGAGCAGAAGCTGCTCCCTGTGGGAGCACAGCTCTACCTGGCTGCCACACGGCCAAATGCTGTGGAAGACCCCAGGGTGGGAGGGAGATGGGGAGGACGCTCCATGCAGCGACACTCCATTAACAGTGCTCATCACCCTCTTCATGCAGCTCCCCACCCAGGCCCTTCTGGGGTTCAGCACCCCTGAAACGCTGCCATGCTCCGGCTGCAGTGGGACCACATGGCGTGGGAAGGCCCTGGACCTACCCAGATGAGGCTCCAGCCTGGGGTAATACCCCCTCTCTGGGCAATCACACCATGACTTTTGCCCCAGCAGAAACCAGACTTATGAGGATTTCGGCGAAGCTGAAGCACCACAACAACCCAAAAATTGTCACCATGTTCTTTGTTTTTGTCACCACTAGGTCATATTTACCCTTGCAATGTTGGCAGTGGACATAGATTACATGCATCATCAGTGCAGCTATTTTTACTGCCCAGAAATTAGCCCAGCAGGAATTAAATTCCATTAAATTCCATTATTCTGGGAGGGGAAACTCAATGCTGATTTGAGAGAACAGCAGCCACAAAATCTGCAGAAATGCTCAGAAAGGCTAGAAAAGGAAGCAGTGCTGGGGAGGGGTGGGAGGAAGGCAGGAAGAAGGTGATGAACTGCCCCAGCATCCACACACCTCTGCTCCAGAGAGCTCCCCGTAGGGCTGGCTGCATCATTCCCGCCACCAGTACCTCAGTGGCAGTGCCCCAGAATTTTTGGGAGACACAACTTTGCAGGACTCATGCCATACTCACAACTTCTTCCCCCAACAAACTCCGCAAAGCAGTGGAAGTCCTTGCTCCGTTACATTTCCTCATTCAGCACTGCTATGAGTTTCCATTTAAATGCAACATCCTTGAATGGGAGGCTATGGATTTCCACTCTACTGCTTGACAGACTTTACTGTTGTCCTTAAAAACAGCTTCAGAGTGCCTGATAATGAGTGCTGATTAGATGTGGTCACCTAGGAGACAAGGGGGATTCCTAAAAATCAGAGCCAGAAAATGCAGTAATCCACAACTAATTAAGAAAAAATTAATTAGATAAGCCCCATGCATTTGCAGTTGTGCAATTAACAGCACAGTCACCTGCCTGTGAGCTTCTATGGGGATAAAACAAGGGATAGTGGTGTGGAATTCCAACAGCCACGCCCTCATCCCAGCCCATCACAGGAAAAACATCTTGCTGACCAGAGCCAAGCTGTAGGTTCAGATTCAGATATGCAACAGACAATTCTTGCTGATGAATCTGAAGTTCAGTTACATGGACCTATGGTTTTGGTTTCTGAGCACTACACAAAACATCATTCACTAAGAGGAACTGTTGGAGCTGATGGAGATCTTTAAGAGAGAGAAAGATTGCCCCCATCCTACCTGGGACACTTCCATCCTCACACAGCTCTGCTGATTGGAAGCCAGAGACCCCAGAGCCAGGCTGGTGCCCAGGTGCTTCACTCAGTGCCACAGCATTGCTGTGCCTGCACAGCTCCCACCCAAGTCTGGGATGTTGCACTGCTCCTTCGCAACAGCAATGGCAAACACCTGCAAGCCTTGGGGAAGATCTATGGCTCAGAGGCCCTGAGCAGCTCAGAGCACGTGCATTAAAGAGATGAAAAAATATTTTCCTGGTTAGCTCCAACACTTAATTGAATAAAGTTTAAAATCCTCACCCTGACTCAATCCATCTGTGCAAGTCTCATTGCATTTACTCATTTTTAGTTTGGAGAGGAAGAAAATGCAGGGCGAGTAGATATAGGAGTTGCCTGATTTGAATTGCACTTCTACCCCGTAACTCTTTAGAGAGGAAAGGAAAAAAATGACACATGGAAAAATGTTTCTTGGGATCACCAACTGGAGGTTTAAGATTCATTCCCCAGTGCATCTCTGCAGACAGCAAGAGGAGAGGAGCAGGACTTGGTGACTGAAGTGGCAGTGTAGGAGATGAGCAGCGAGCCCGGTCTGGCAGGACCAGGGTACGGCAGGGGCACAAATCCTGCCACCAGTCTGGAAACTCTCCCTTCCAAACCTGATTTTAACATTATGGAGAAAGCTCCATCTAGTCAGCCAAACAGACCATCCCAGTGAGAAGTGTCCAAGGCAAACCTCAGTCCTGCAGCAGCCCAGCGCTCACCCTCTGCCCCTACGAACAGTCCATAGAGAGCCACACAGGGACCTGCTCCATAGCACTTGGGCAGAGGTGCTGGGGAGCTGCTCCAGGAGCACTTCTGCTATTGTCAGGTACCCAGCTGACAGTTGTTTTCTGTGTGAACAGAGCACCATTTTGCAGTTTACATTTCTGGGAATGGTAAATGAACTTAATTCACTTGTCATCCATCCCAGAGATTTAACAAACTCAAAAGTTTAATTCTAGCAATTAGATAAAATTTCCTTCCTGCAAAGGACCCTGTATATTAATGGAGAACTTCCTCAAAACAAATGAGGAGTCACTGGAAGCAGCAGAAAAGGAGGACAGCAGCAACCAATAACTCCCCTACACCAACAGGACTTGGGATTTACCCATACAAACAAAATGTCATGCCCTATGACCAAACCCCCAAGTCAGAGGCCATTGAGGGGTGCCAGTCTGGCTCAGGGAAGCAAGCGTGTGTTTGCACTCAGGTGCCCCTGGAAGCTGTTTCCAGCAGCAGCTCCCTTCGCTTGCTGCAGAAGCCAATATTCCCATCAGCTGTGACAGGTTCCAGAGCTGCAGCTCAGCACACACATGTACTTGCTGCAGGACAGAATTCTTTTCACACCTCTCAGTGCTGCTGACCTGCTTACTCAGCCCCATCACCCACAGGTCCCAGAGCTTCCCCAGGATTTAGAAGGAGCCATCACAAGGCCTTGTCCTTTCTCTTCCTCTTGTAAACAGCTTCCCCAGACTGGGCACGCATACATGGATACACCTTGCTTGGGCAATGTTGTGCCAAGGAGGTTTTGCATCGACTTCTGAGCACAGCTGTGACTCTGGCCTTGTGACAGCTCTGACCCCTCAGCTCTGTGTGAAGCAGAGTCCCACTGCCTGCAGTCGTGCTGCTGCTCCTGCTGAACTGTCACCAAGTTGGGGTCACTGCATCGGGGAGCACTGAAGGGAGCTCCAGAGGAGGAGCTGTGCAGGTGAATGGCCCTACCAGTGGGGACAGGCACTTCCCTCCCAGCCACCCCAGGTGCCATCAAACCCTCTGATGTTTTCAGTCTGCCCTTAGACACTCCATGGCACTGCAAGTCCTTTCTTGATGGCATATAACTGCATAGCTGCACCACTTAGCAGTGTTTTAGCCAAACGGGGTCACTGCATCACCCCTGGCACCTCTGCATGCCCTTCTGCAGAATGCTTTCAGCCACCGAGCTCGTACTGGAGTGTACTGCATGTACTGGGTCACTGCATTACCCCCGCTGACAAATCCCTCATGCTCCATTCCTGAGAGGTGCAACAATTGCACAGGTTTGGGTCCCTGCAGAAAGTGTCCCACAGCACAGCTCAGCCTGCGAGGAGTTTCCTCTGTCCTTCCCCAAGCACTGACTGTAGAAGCCAACAGTTAATATTGTCATTTCCTTTAGACAGCAATGCTCTCATTTTAGCACAGCAACTTATTTTTAATAGAGTTTGGAAAGATTTTTTTATATGTCCTCACTTCTACTGCAAGCATGTTTGCTCTCAATTTATTTCTGCTCTTCTTATCTTCTCAACAACTGCATCTCTTGTTCCAAGTCCTGCTCATTTTCTGCTCTGTATTGTGATTTTTCTTTAATTTCATCTTGTTCCCAACACTTCCCAATCACACATTTCATCACTCCTGCTTCCCTATTGCCAACAATATGCGATTTCTTTATCTTAATTGTATCACCCAGTCATCTGGTTCCGGGATGGCATCTCTTTACCTCACAGTGTAGTCCCTTTAATCATTACTGCTTCTGGCATGTATAATAATAGCTGAGACAAGCTGTTAGCTTTCACCTCCCAGTTACAGGCACAAGGTTTGTTTTTTTTCCATATAAGTCCTAATGACAACACAAACTGAAACCATCCAGACATCACTTCATACAGGCTGCAGAAATAAATCCACAGCTCCATAAGCTCCTCTTCCCTGCTCCCAGCTGAGCAGCAGGGAGCTGTGCAAGACCAGCTCTTGAGGAAAGGAAGCCTTTCTGCAGGATCAGACTCGAGGCCTTGCAAGGAGCCCATCAGCAGGAGTACCTGTGGCCTGTTGGCTGGTCACAGACCCATTTCTGTCATTCACTCCCCATGTCACTCCCAGGGGTATGTCCATCCCATGTAGCCTGGGCCATACCCAGACCCCTGCCAGGGCTCTGGCAATGGGCAGTGGTCCCCATGGATGCCAGAAATGCAGCTTTCCCCCACAGCAGATGGGATACCCTTTTTCCTCCCATCTGCCAAGCTCTGATGCCCACCAATCCACCCACAAATAACAAAGCTCCACACAGTCAGCAGCCAGCCCCCTGCCCAGCAGAGTGGGCTCCCACCCACCTCCCTGTTGGAGGGTCCTTCTCCTACCAGGCAGGGGGACTTGGCACCAAGTGTCTTTCTCAGTGCATAGCAGAAGTTACAGACCAATTGTATCATCTGGGGTGCTGTCCTTGTCTATCTTCAAATGCGGGAGGTCCTGGCACTACAATGTTCTCTGGACAACTGGCTACATAAGCTGCTGTAGGCTGTGCCTTCTGTGTCTCCAATCTCCATCCAGCTCCTCCTCGGTCTATAGCACCGAGAGCCCCTTCCTCCCCCAAAAGAATTTCAAATGGCTGATTCATGTTCCAAGCATCTTCAGCATTTGGGGGTTCTGCTCAGTGCAGACAGTGACAGCTCTTCTTCAGGGAAGCAGAAGGGAACTGGAACCACCAGCCCAGGTTGGGAGGAGACACATGGGCAGGGCTGCCAAGCAGCCAGAGAGGAGGCACCACCACGGGGGTCCAGTAACTGTCCTTTCCAGATGAAAACTCTGCTGTCTGGATCCACTTGTCCAGCTCCAGGAAGAGGCACAGAGCTGTGAATGCATCACAATTTATCAGCAATAAGAAGCTGTACAGGGGGGTACAGAGAATAAAAATTTATACAATGAGCTGCTTAAATGCCACTGCAAAAGGCAGCACAGCATGGGAGTTGTAGCGGTCTGACTCAACACCTCTGTTTCTATCCTGATCCACAAGTGCTGCTTGGAAGGTCAGTGAGAGCTGGGCTTCTGCACAGAGGACCATTTTACATCTCTCAGAGGGTTCCAGCTGTGAATCAGCACAGGAGAGTGTCCGGTCACCTGATTTACACAAATGTAGAATTGAATTGGATCTTGAATAATACAGGTCAAACAAAGAGAGAACAGTGGGGGGTTATACAGCAGGAAAATCTGACAAAAGGATTTATTTAGTCTGGAAAAAAGCCATTTACACAGGGCACCATACTTTGTCAATATAAAGCAATCCTTGCTGATCTGTCTCTAGACAGGCCCATGCTAAAAGTCAGCAGCTCAAGTAGAGGAGGAATGTGCCCCATCAGCACTCTGGGGCTTGAGCCCTGTTCCCACTCTGCAGAGCAAGACCAGGACCATGGCACCCAGATGCAGCCAACAAAATTAACTGCTCTAGCACAGCAGGAGAGTCAGTCAGAGAAGAACGATCCTGTCCCTTGACTTTGCTATGGGGTTGATTTATCCCCTGGAGCAACTGTGCTTTCAGGGTCCAAACATATAACATATAGGAGTCATGACACTCAAAGCTTGGGCAGAGACAGAGCATGGAGCAGGTGTGAAGCACTGCCAGAACCAAAAAGTGCATGAGCTGCTCAGGATGAAGCGCTTTTCTCTCTGCAGGAGAGACAAAACTTATACCAAGTAGCAAGAAAGATGTCGCACAGGGGCTGGAGCAGAAGGACAGCCCTGCTGACCCAGATGTCTGCATTTCCCTGCAGGGAAGGAAAATGCACCAGGAACTAAACAAGACTCTAGAGTAACAGAAATGTGTTTAAGGACCCCATAAGTCTTCCTGCCTCTACTCCTGCCAGAGCTAGAGGAGCAGGCACAGGGCACACAGGTTTGGAGGGCAGTGCCACAGGCTGGTACTGAGCCTCTGCCTGAAAGACTTTCACAAACCAAGGCAACTGCCTTTTCAAGGCGAGTGAAAAGGCAGCATATGCAAATACTGACAAAGATGTACAAAAGGATTATCAAAAGAGGTGTTGGCAACTGGCAGAGACAAGGGGAAGGTGCTGGACCAGTCCTTTGGAAGCACCAGGTCTGCAGACACTCACCCACTTCTTCAGCCATTCCAAGATGGGCCTGGGGCAGCAGGAGGATATGTGGGAACCTCCCATCCAGGAGTCCCCAGGGCTCCACTCTGCTCAACACGACTGAAAGAGCTGAGTGGCAACAACACTGCCTCATCCCTCCTTGTTGCCCTACGCTGAACCTGCACACTCTGGGGTTTGAATCTTAGGTATTCAAAGCATGTTGATGTATTCAAATGTTTCTGCCATGCAAGTAAGACTCTATATAATCCATTCTAGGCAATTGTAACTTAAACTGACAGCTGGGGGAGTCTGCCATGACCACAACAAACACACATAACAAGAGTTGAGTGCAGTACCCCAATAGTCAGCCCTGAAGCAGATGGGGAAAGCCCTTCTGGGCACTCAGGTCAATAAAACCACAATTCACCACATGGATCTGGGCTTATTGAGCAGGTCAGTGTTGGCACTTTGATTTCTCCCCTTAGAAAAGAACTGCCAAAGGAGAAATAAAATCAACAAGGAATGCCATCTGAAGCAAAGTCTCAGAGTCTTCTCTGAGAGGAGCTCTTGAGGGCACATTTTTCCCAAGGAAGAGCAGCTGTGCAAGTAGCACACACAGCCCAAGGTGCTGTCCTGTGCAGCCCCCACAAGCAGACACTGCAGCCCCCAAAACAGCTGCTCTGCTGTTCCCTCTCTGAAATGCTTAAAGACCCTCACACCTGGCTTTGACCTGTCACCCGCCCTCACTGCTTCCCCAAAGCCCCCTCCATCCCTGCCAAGCCCATCACCAAGACCAGGGCAGCTCTCCACTGTGCTTCTCCAGACATCTCATTCTGACACTGCTCACCCTGCTCCAGCTGCCTGTCAGGAGCCTACCCAGCTCTCAGAACAGTGATAACAGAATAATTTGCATCTTACGTGCATATACATTTGTGGGGAATAAGGCCAGGAGGGACCCGATCATAGAAACAGAAGATGGCTTGGGTTGGAAGGGACCTTAAAACTCAACCAGCTCCAATCCCCTGCCATGGGCAGGGAACCTTCCATTAGCCCAGGCTGCTCCAAGCCCCATCCAACCTGACCTTGAACACTGCCAGGAACAGGGTATCCACAGCTGCTCTGGGCAACAGCTGCAGCTGTTCTTCCCTCACGGGGAAGAATTTCTTCCCAATATCTAATCTAAACCTACTCTCTGACAGTTTGAAGCCACTCCTCCAGTCCTGTTAGTACATGCTCTTGTAAAAAGTCTCTCTCCATCTTTCTTGTCAGCTCCTTCAGGCTCTGCAGGGCCACAATTAGGCCATGTCAAAGACTCCTCTTTTCCAGGCTGAACAACCCCAATTCCCTCAGCCTTTCCTCACAGGAGAGGTGTTCTATCCCTTGTGCCGTTGGCCTCCTTTGGAGTTGCTCCAAGAGCTCTATGCCCCTCCTGTGATGGGTCCCAGGGCTGGATGCAGCACTGTAGGTCAGGTCTTACCTGAGCAGGGCAGAGGGGTGGCAATCACCCAGGCTGACCTTGTGCCTAGCACAGGCCTTCAGTCTGCCCTGGATTAACTCCAGTTTGAGCAACCACAACGTTTTTTTAGAAGGAAAACATTTGATCTTCACAGCAGCTTTTCTAATGAGGAAGAGACCTGAGGTACATTGCTCCAGTGCTTAATTACATTCGGTTCTCACTGTGTAGTTTCTCTCTAATCTAAACTTGTCTGTCTTCAGCTGCATCTAGTTAGAGACACCTTTGTCTTCCAGACACAGAGTGTCTGCTGCCTGAGCTCTGTCCCCCAAGCAGGGGCAGAAGGAAGCTGCTTTCCACCCCCTGTCTCTGACAGGGAACAAGAGATCCTCTCCTGCAGGCTCCCACCTCACAGCATGATTTCATTCTCCATAATCTCACAGCTCTTCCCAGACATCAGCTTCTACCTTAGCACATCTGGCAGAGCCAGGCTCTCTGCTCCAGCCACAGATAAACTCCAGCTTCGACTTATTCTGTCCCACATCCATGAAGGGATGACCACTTAGATTTTACTGTGTCCATACAAAAGAAACAAGCTAAGTTACAGCCCCCAGGCCCCCCCACCTTCAAAGCTACCTGGAAGGTCTGGTTCAGGGACCATACCCTCACTGGGAATGGGTTAACAAGATTAAGGAAGGGTTAATGGCTGCTCTTCTTTGGGAAAAAGAGGGATAACACAGAACTCCTGGACGTAACCCAAAACTGGGAATTTGCCATGTATGGGTTTGGAAACATGGGTGCCATTTTAGGTCTGGTAGCACAGGACCTCCAGCCATATAACTCCAAGCAAAATACCCTACATAAACCTGGTCTTTTCTCCTCTTTCTATAGATTCACATGGAGCTATTCTTCCTGCTCCATCACACATTCTTGCTTTCCACAGCAAACATCAGCCACCACCCCACCTCATACCCTGCACACCGGGACAGCCAGCACCACTGACCCAAGAGCACTTCTGCTGAGATGGACCTTCCACCATATTTGCCTCCCAAACCCTTCCAACAGCTTTCTGGCTAGAGCTTTTCCAATGTAACTTTCCAGTTAACTTTTCCAGCAGGTCTCAGCCACAACAAATAGTTGAAATTGACTCTCGTAAAGAAGCAATTCTAAATCTTCTTGTGTACTAACCAAGCTCCTGGCGTTGATGCACAGCAATTAAATAACTTCGTTAACATATATTTTCAAACTTCTTACTGCACAGACAGGAATGCCTTGAGATCTTATCACCCCTGCTCAGAGCCAGGGATTCATAGGCACAAGCTGCTCAGATGAAGATAGACCATACCAAAGCTCTCCCCAGTCTTCTGACAACAGGCAATGCAGCCTTTGGGGTAAAAACTGCTGCTTCAGAGATAGCCTCTGCCCCTGGCTACATCTCTTCGAGAACCAAAGTTCCTTTCTAATCAAATTATCATGCCAATGCATGTCTTTAGCATCAGTGTAATTAACCTCCTCACACACCAAATACAAATGATTGAAACATTTATCTTCTCCAGGCTCTGTGTGACTCACGCACCAGCAAGGAGTGGTGCTGGTCCATCCCTGCTGCTGGGAGATTCTGTGGCTTCTCCTTGGTCCAGCAGCACAGTCCTCCTGCATTCATCTCCTCTCAAAATGCAGTAAGAACTAGCACCAACCCCATTTCTCTGCACTCCTCTTGTCTCTTCTTATAGAAGGAAGAAAAGGAGAAAAGCCCCTGAAGCCCTCAAAACCTCATGAACAACTGGTGTCTGCTCCTATGGAGTTGTGGGAGCACAGGAGGCCAAGGATGAGGACAGTGGCAGCATCACCTGTCCTCAGTAAAGCCTGCAGCGTGGACAGGAGCCAGGTGGAGCCTGGGGCTGCTCAGGGGCAGATAGAGGTGCCTGTGAGGGGTGATGGGTGCTGCCCTCACCCCACTGTGTGCAGGGTGTGCTGGGGGAAGAGCACATCTCCTCTTGTGCCACTGTGCATTGATAAAGCTCCCCTCAACACAATTCCTGCTGAGGCCACCCTGAGCCTTGGTATCCAGAGAACCCTGGGAATGCTGTCCTGCATGGGCTGGTGAAAAGTTCCAGAGAGCAAAGAGACAGAAACATGATTCCTTTCTTGCATCCCACATACTGCCACACTGCTGCCACAATGTGAAGAAAATCAGATCTGGCCAGTGAGAGCTGTTCATGCCCAGAGGTCAGCCCCACTGTCAGCAGTCGGTGCTGGCATCTGGAAAAGAGACACACCAAATACTGGGGCTTTTCCCTGCACCTAGCAACAGCATCCAGTGCAGCGGGAACCAGCCCCCAGCTCTGCAGAAAGTGCTGGGAGGGACAAGCCCTGGGGCTAATTTACATGAAATGAAAACACTTTATACATCGAATTCCTGACACTGTGGCAGCCATTTCCTATACACAAAACAAATGCAATATTGGTTGTTCTTTCACCCAGTCTTTCCCTGCCCTAGAAACAGCTCTGAAGTGCTCTCCAGCATCCACAGTGCTGCTAAACTATTGCTGACTGCTGGAGCATCCCCTCCACAGGGACACTTCAGTGGAGGGCCCTGCTGGGGGTGCCAGCTGTGCTGGGGTGCCGCTCCCACGGGGCTGTGCAGCACGTGTTCGTCTCCTGAGCCTTGACAGCAGAGCCCTGGCACATCAAGGCAGTCCAGGAAGGGCCACAGCCAGGCAGGTACAAGGCGCTGATGGCTCCCTGGCCACATGGACATGGGGAAACCAGGCGGGCAGAGAGTGCTGCTGGCTCTATGAGCAGGTGGACACAAGGCCACATCTGCAGGTGGCAGCTGCCTTGTAAAGCCCTAAGAGCTGCTGGAGCATCCATTCATAGTCAGTAGTGGTGATGAATTAAGAGAGGAAAAAAAGCCTTTTCCTCACACCCACATCAGCAGTAGTTACAGTCCGTGCACCAGGCTCAGTGCCACCGCACAGCTCTCCCACCAGTCCAGCCCCACCACCACCTCCAGCCTCCCCCTGCTCACGGCCACTCACAGCTCCTGTGCACATCCCCAAGGAGCAGGCACTCCCTGTACATCAGCAATTCCCGACTAGGGATATCAGAGGCTGCATGCAGCCCAGTGCAGTGAGCTGACATCATGTGCCTGATGTTGCCAAACATGGATGAGCTGTTGCTAGAACAATCAATTTTTAAATATCTCTCTGCCTGTTACACTCAGCCTGCAGTAACTATAGCAACATGCTCAAGGCTCCCCTCTTCAAAGGTGTTACAGCTGTGCCTGGGGCCAGGGGGGCTCTGGGGGCTGCAAAGGCTGATGCCTCCTGGGCTGCATCCCAGGATGCTCTGTGGGTCACGCTGGAGCATCCCATTTGCTCTATCCTGACAGCACCTCTTTAGGCACTGGCAGAAGGGCTCTGCAGACACCAGGCAGCTCCAGCCTCTCTGACCACAGAGGAAGCATTCCTGTCAGCACTGCCAGGGTCTGCCCCAATACCCTGGGAACAGGAATCCACTGGGAAGGGGACACACTGCCCACCCACAAGGCTTTTGTAAGGCTCTTCCAGGGGGATCCAGCATGGGCCTGCAAAGCAGATTTCCTCTGGCACATGTGGCTTTTGGCAACAACTGGAAGAGCCCTGACACCCTTGGCATGGCCCTCGTGCCTCAGCCCCTGCCTCAGAGTGCTGACAGTACTCATACAGCGCTGTACGAGTGCCCCCCACCCCAAACAGCACTGCCTTCAGCAGCGGTGCTCACAGGGAGACTACACATGCCACAAGGAATAATGAAGAGGAAACGAGGCTTAGCTTGTTTGCTGAGCTGAATTAAAGGATCAAGTGATAAATACCAGGCTCAGAAGTTGGAAAAGGTGGAACAGTGCTGTGCGCTGCTGGTATTGGACAGCCCAGTCACTGCCAGCTGACCTGTGGGCTCCCTCCATGCGGAGTGTTGCCATGTGCCGCAGACCTCTTTCCATAGTGGGTACAGAGACACAGCTCTCAGGGCCAGCTCTTGTCCAGTATCAGTGCAGTTCAGGGCTGATCCCATCCTCAGCTCACTGCATGCACACAGCCTGGTCCAGAGCACAGCATCCCACCACCTGCAGCAGAATGGCATCTCCTCGGCAGCCTGCAAGTGGGCTCTGGGACACTTACCCCACCTAGGGGACACCTCATGATGGGGTCTGGGCTGTCTGGGATGTTTACATTGTTTTTCTCCCTACTTCCATTCTGCTCAGTAAAAATGCAAATGAAGTGTCATTCTGTTCACTCTTTCTGCAACGCAAAATGCTGTGTGTTCCCTCTGTACCTGCTGCTTCCCAGATTGAGGGGGTGGAGAACAAGGAGGGAAGTGGGTTGGCTGAATTGCACCTTAATTGGGCTCCTCCCCAGACAACCTGCACTGTCAATTTTTCAAAATCATATAAATCATGTAATATCAATTATTCAATCATTCTGCTAATCTAAAGGCGTCCAGAAGACCTCTAGCTTTGTAGGAAAGCTATACATGAAGTATCAATAATTGACAGCCTTCCCGTCAGAGGATTAACTCCCAGAACACATCCCTTTGGAGCACAAGTGGAGCGTGCAGTGTTCTCTGGGGAGGTATTACCTCCACTACTCAAAGTGCTCTTGGAGAGGCGTCATCACACAGAATTCCATCACTGCATTTATAAATCCTATCCTAGTAGATGCATTTATCATGCAAACAACTTTGCAGTATAATTCCTAGGTTTCTTCCCTGATGTTACTGAGGTCCACATAACCAAGGTACATAAGGGATTAACACAGTGAGCCCATTTGACAATCACATTTGCAGACAGCTTCTGGAGTGTCCCACGGGACTGGCCTCTCTGTATGCATACACGGGATCAAGGAGTGTCACATCCTCTGCATACAGTGGAAGCTGACAGGGGGTAGCCCATGCCACACCTCAGGGTCACCGCGTGCTTTCCCAGCCTCTGCTCATCTCCCCAAGCCCCAAATCAGACAGTTGCATCTTTCATCTGATCAGAGTGGGGTTACACTTTGACCTTCTCCCATACCCCGAGTTCTCCCTGCACAACCTTTCCCATGCCTGGCTGGCATCCCGCTCCCAGAGGGCACATTCCCTGCAGCCATTAGCCAGACTGGGATGCTCTCCGGGCAGTTTGCTGAGGAGGCTGCCCTAGGCAGGCACCTTCCCGGCACAGGGCGTGTGGCAGCAAGAGGCTGAGGATGATAGTTTTCCCTGGCAGTTCTGGAAGCATGTGCTACAGAGGCTGCAGAAAGCCAGGAGCTTGCCAGCACCACGCAGAGCGTTTGGATGCCTCCCACAGGCAGGAGGGGCACAGAGAGTTAATTAAAATGCACTGAGCAAGTGTAAAGTTTCATTACAAGACACAAAGGTAGGCTGAGTTCCTCCTCCAGCAGACACATCTGCATAATCCCGCCGGGCCCTGCAGCTGCCGCTGCTGCTGTGCTCACTGCTGCTGCAGATACTGTTTTCACCTGT
Organism: Pardalotus punctatus; assembly: GCA_013400915.1. Classification (NCBI taxonomy): domain Eukaryota; kingdom Metazoa; phylum Chordata; class Aves; order Passeriformes; family Pardalotidae; genus Pardalotus; species Pardalotus punctatus. The sequence goes on along the minus strand of VZTX01014325.1, from coordinate 20,128 downwards.
TTCATTGAGTAAACACCACCTCAGGTTGGAGCTGCATAACCAGCCCTGCTGCGCAGTAATGCCTTTGCTTTCTTCCTACAAATATAACGTAAAAGTGACCATCCTGCAGACAGGCACGCCCATCCTTTGCCACTGCCTTTTCTGCAAAACTGGGAAACCTCAAGAACAGGTACCATGAGGGCAGGAGGGGGATTTCAGCTTCATGGCAGGCTGCAGTTACACCTCATGCTCCCAAGCCTTGTTAGCACTGAGTTTGCTGAACACAGGAAAAATAGCACGGGTACGATGCTCCTGCACAGGCGATGGGATAGGTGTATCCTGGTGGCAAGCACCAATTCCCACAGGGAAATGAGCTGCACTTGAGTCCCAGATGAGATGGAGCTGAGAAAACACATCAGCATCAGCACGCTGAGCCCTGCTGCAGCCCTGGTGGGCACTGGAGCTGGCGTGGTCCCGAGGGCTGTGGGGCAGCCCCTCAGCACAGCAGGGGAAGCACCAGCCCCTCTGCCCCGTGGGGCAGGCACAGAGGTGTTTTCCAGCAGGAAGCAAATGCCAGGTGGGAGGATTGAAGGGCATTGGTGCAAGCAAGGAGCAACTCAAGCTCTGGAAGCACAAGCAGTGTGAGTTTGGGACAATGCTCAGCCCTGAACGCTGCTGGTACAGGGACAAGAGGAGCAGCAGGAGGCAGGACTGTGGATTCCACCCTGTCAGGACAGAGGATTGCAGAAAGGGGGAAGGAGATGGTGCAAATTCACTTATGATAAAGAGAATCTGGCTTTCAGCATAGTAATTAATGAGCTCTTTAAATTTGGGCTGTAACATCCGCTACCCCATTATGGAAAGAGCAGTTCCAAGTGTCCTTTCCTGTAATTTCAGAGAGAATGTGTGAGGAGCTCTGGAGCACAGAGCACAGACGGGCTTCTCCTGCAGTGCCAGACATGCACTGGGCCACAGGGTCAGAGATTTAAAGCCTTACCTGGCAGGTCAGCCATTCTGCTGGCCTGGAAGATGCCAGAGATTCCCTGTGCCTGTCCACGCTGAGCTGCCAGCCTGCCTTATAGTTCTGCACAGGCTCTGGGAGTCCACACCTTGGGGCAGTGCCAGGCTGCAGAGTCCAGGACAGCAGAGCTGGAGCAAGGGGACAACTGTTGGCTCTGTTACTGGTCTCCAACAGTTCGCTGGGGGCTGCATCACTCTGAAGGAAGGATGTCAGCCCCATTTCTGAGCCCCAAGAGAGGCATCTGGCACAGGGGACTGAGCATCCCCATGTACAGCCTGCACATTGGCTGGTGGCATGGCTGAGCCCAGGACACCTCTGAAACCACAGGTGGTGGCTGGGGCTGCAGCAGACTGGAGACCGTCCAGGGTCAGCAGTCCCACTGCAGCGCATTTTCCCAGGAAAACATCCACAAAAGTATTGCTGGCTCCCTGGTTGAAACCCAGCCCAGCCTGCAGTGTTTGGAGTATGAATATACTGTATATGTGAACTGCAGATTTGTTCCACATATTTTCCTCGAAGACTGTATGTCTTTTTCTTTTTTTTTAATAATGCCAGTCATAAATGTCACGTGTTGGAGCCCAGATCTCATTATTGTGAGCAGAGAAATGTATGCCAGGCAATAAATTCTTTTGTTGGAAATAACCCTGGTGACTAGAGAAATTTATGAATTTATTACTCTTTGTAGGAGCCTTTCCTCCTATGACCTAAAGAGAGATCTATCATCCTACAGGAGACCTTGCTGGTTCTCTAGAAACCTTTGTAAGGTTTTATGTCGCACTCCCTGCCTTCCTGTCCTAAGGATTCATTCCACATGCGTCGCTCATTATAAACAAGGCATTCTGAAACCGGGCATCAGCACGGCAGCACTGCTGGCACCGCTCCCACGAGGAGCTGGTGCCACAGCTGTGGCAGAGAAAGTGTCACCGGTGCTCTTCACAGCACCCACAGCTGCTGGCCCCTTCTCAAGCCCCAGCATTAGACACTTTGCCAGCTTCATGGCAAATGGCTGAGGGGCGACATGGGGCTGGCAACTGAGGAAGATCAGAGGGGTAAATGGCATCAGTTCAGCTCCAGACAGAGTGTCAGGGACCCCGCTGCCAGCTGCAGAACACCCAGAGCCCAGGGGTGGGTGTGTGATCACCTACTGACAGAGCCACTACAAAATTACACCTTGTTATCTCACTGTCAATTGTATTTTAATATAGGTCTGAAATACTCTGAATACAAACCTTTTCTGTAAGATTACAAACTGCTCAAGCACTTCTGCAATTTGGATGGCAGGGGGTCAATTATTTGGGCATGAGTTTGCATATAATGGCCTGCAACAGATTGTAAACTTTCTCTGTTAGTGAAGCAATTATGAGCACTGAATCCAAACTATGGCTGGAGGGTGGTGGAATGGGACCATCTGGACAAGGAGACACAGGTGCAGCTGTGAAGGGACTCCTTTGGCTAAGTGCTGTAGGTACTGGGGTACGTGTATGGTCTCCACAGAGCCTGCTGGGGCAGAGAATATGTGGTGTAAGAGACAGTCCAATAACAAAACTAAATACAAATACAAATGTGAAAATAAGAAGAGAGAGAAGTCAGAATTTTTTTTTGCCAAGAAAGAAGTTCAAACTTCACTTCCATGTGATTACTGCTTTTTCCAGAAGACCAGATCACTTCATTCTTTTAATGATTCAAAACATGTTATTTTCAAAAATCCTTAAAAGCTTTCCCAAACAGACTCTCATCCAGCCAAAATCCAGCTGGCAAAGCTCCTGGGTTTGAGGACAGATTAATTTATCACTTCTCAGCAATTAATATGAGGGTTTATTTTGTTGAAAAGGAAAACCAGTCAGGGTTTTGACCATCCAAAGTAGCAACCACTGCCCTTAAACACAGAACCCAGAGCAACTGCCATGAAGGACTCCAGAAACCATCTCCATTACAGCACATTCCCAGCACCAGGCTCATCTGCACCGTTCCTGGGCTGTCTCCACAGCTAGTTTATCAGTTCTGGGCTCCTGCCCTGCTCCCCACCACCATGTCCAGGGCATCGTGTCACCTGCACCCACCAGGCCTGTGCTTCTCTGCGGTATTTCACCACCACCGTGTCACACCTGTGCCCTAGCCCAGCACGGCTGAAGCCTTGTCACAGCTGGGCACTGCCTGGCTCCCAGCCACCTGCACTGGCAAAGCTGCCTGTTCCACACCCAGCCACACACCTTGGAGCTATGGCCTTGATTTCCTGCATCTTTACATCCCTTCATAAAAAATGGATGCCACATGAAAGGTTTTACACAGCAAACAGAACTGAGATTTAGGGCTATAAATGTCAGATTCCACAAGACTCTGCCCATAAAACTGAAAGTCACGTCACCAGTAGCATGAACCAGGGGATGGGACCACAGATTTCCTAAAAGTAAATGAAAATGACATCTGAAGTTATTTTTCTCCTACTCTTAAAAATCAGCCTAGCAGGAACATCAAAGTAATCCATGAGCCTGGTCATTCCTGTAACACATTGGCATAAATCAAAAACAAAACTGTGGTTGAGTCGGGTAGAAAATCATCTTCCAGAGACATCCAACTGAGCTCAGCAAAGGAGAAAAGGCTGACACAACATCTTTAAACATTTTTAATTACCCTGTCAAACTGACAATTATGGAGCTAATTATTAGGAAGACAATACCAGATATACTGAATAGCACATCAACAGTGTTTTTATGTAATTATGCAATTTAATGAATTGAAGGCTACAGTAATGGACTATATCTGGTTAATTAGGGACTCCCTTTCTGCTAATAATGCCATTTATTTTCAATTCACTACATTTTTTTCTGTAAAACCAAGCACATTTCCACAGACAATGAAGGATTCTTCAGAGCAGCTCATACACCCCTTCCTGTATGGGTGGGACACAGAGCTTTTCATGGGGCGAACAATGCACTCCAGCTGTTTCTTTTTCATTTCCGACTTTGCCATGTTCCCTAGGGGTTAGTTACACCCCAGGGCTGGGCTCCTGGTGCTGGCACTCAGCCTGCCCAAAGCTACCCACCACCCTGGGAATGGCTCCCTCCTCCCTGACCTTTCAGCCCAATCCCCCCCCTCAAACCCAGCCCCAGACCAGGGCGCTGGGACAGACAGGTTGAGGTCGCCTGTCTCTGGAGCTCTTGCAGGACATGTGGGGGCTGTTGAGCTGATTCTGAGGTGGATCCTGCCCAGCAGCACCCACACCTGCATCAGGCCCCACACCTCTGCCAGCCCCTGACCCCACTCCAGAACCACGGGGTGACGTGTAAAGGCCTGGGGCTGGCTGGTGCTGCTGCTCCTCCAGCACCAGTCACAGGAAGGAAAAGAAATAATTCAAACATTTTTCCCAGCAGACAAAATTTTGGAGAGTTTCAAACCTCCTAATTTCTCATTGTTGAACAGAAATTCTCTGATAAATTATTGATTGTATTTTAAATGTACCCACAGAAGCCATTTTAATTCTCCTTTTCTCTTTTTGGAAATAATTAACCTGTTTAAATTTTTCAATCACTTGAAGATATTTCCTAATTGTTGTTACCCAGCAGGGAGGGGCCCTGCCTGCCACACAAACCCACCAGCTTCAGGAGACTCTAGAGGGAGGAATGGGCTGTGGGAAGCCTCATGGCCACACTCCACTGGGCCAAATCCCACATCCCAGCTTCCCGCAGCATTCCCAGGGTGGGATCTGCCTTGCAGCCTGTCCCCAAGGAGAAGAGGTTCTGCAGGACTGGTGTCAGCTTGTGCCCACGTCTCTTCCTCCTTCACGGTCCATCTCACAAAGATAAAAAAGATACATCTGGGACTGCAGCTCTTAAGGGACAGAAAACAGCTGAAAAATGGCATTTGGGCCCTCAGTTCTGCAAAGAGGGCTGTTGAGCTGCACCTGCTTCCCCATGTTTTCCCGCAGATGCGCAGCCAAAGCTGCAGCTGTCACAGGACCCATGGCCAAGGGGCATTTGGGCTGCTGAGAAGAAACACTTGTCATGGCAGAGGGGCCTCAAATGGTAGCAGAGACACAAGTTCAATTTGATACCCTCAGTGGGCAACAGAAAGCAGTTCAGTTGAGAGGTTGCATAAAGTCACCAGTGAAGGGCATGCTTGGATCACTGCCTGTATGGGGCACAGCAGCCTGCCCAGGTGGATATGAAAACGTGGGTGGTGAAGCTTCCACTGAGTCAGATGGAGCCACCATCACCACAGGTTACTGCAGGCACTGCTTTATGTGCTGTCCACCACTGAGGTAGAGCTCAGATCCTGGCCTTTCTCCCCTCCTTGAGGCAGAAGTATGCATGCCCAGGCCACAACTGCAACCCTGCCAGCATCCCCCACACCATCTGCCTGCCAAAAATACCCCTGTCCTGCTGCTTTGGTCTCTGCAGCTCATTTAACTGTTGTTATGGGAGAGGGGGGTTGACAGGTCCCAAAACATAAATAAAAATAGAGGTATTTCACTCCAGAAGCAGTGAGAAGCATCATAGTAATAGATCAGCTTTTTCAGGTTCTGACGACAACTGGCTCCTTTCAAAGGAAGTGCCAGTATGTATTTATGCCAGAAATACAGGGAATTTAAAGGAAATGTGATGGAGGAGGAGCCTGTGTTTGCACCATGTGCTGGTAGAACTTGCAGGCTGTGCAAGAGCCTCGTGACCCACCAGCCAGGTGACACAGTCAGCTCTGCTCCCAGAGCCAGAGCCTCCCATGGCATGAGGACAACTGACAGTCTCTTCCTTCTGCAAAGAACTGCAATACCTGGCAAATGAAAGCACCAAATTCACCTTTTCACATTTGCAGTTTACTGGCATTAATGGCATACATATATGGCAGGTGACCCTTTGCAGAGTTTTACTGGCTTTGAGACCCAAACACACTAAAGGACTTCCCATCTAAGTGGAAGCTGCTGTTAGGAAGGAAGAAATGCAAAAATGAACTTGTAAATTAATAAAATCTTTGTGATTGTGAAACCATCCTGTACTTCTGTTGGCCTGGAGATTTATTTAGTCCTGCTGGCTTCCCAGCTGAGGCAGAAAAGATCATAAACCTGCCAAGAGAAATGCCACGGCACAGTGTTCCAGCCTCAGCTATAACATGCCTCCTTCTTCTGACTTAAGCAGCCAAGGTGCCCCAAAAAGACCAAGACCTGAACTTGCAAACCCTGTCCCACCTGTCCTTGCCAGCGGCTACTCAGGAGCACTAACACTGACAAGAGCTAACTGTTCTGCAGTTGGAATTCGGTTTGGGGGGAATCTGTCAAAGCTTCCTTCTGTCTAGGAGTGTATTAAGCCTCGAATGTGTTACATGCCCCTCAAAATTCACAGCTCAGGCTGAAGAAGAGCCTCTGCCGAGCTGCAATGGGAACAGTCAGAGATAAGCATGCCATATGCCCCCTTCAAAGCACAGCACCCAAGACAAGGAGACCAGGCTGACCTGCAGCACTGGGAGCTCATGGCAAGGGCCACAGGAAAGGGACCAGTCGAGCTCTGCAAGGCACAGCAGCAGCGAGAGCAGCTGTCTGGAGTGATGATAGTCACGTTCCTGCTTCTGCCTGTTAAACAGGGTAGACACAGCTCCCTGGCCCTCGCTCTCCCAGCGATGCTCTGAGGCAGTGAAACATTTTGCTCCTGTTGCACAAGTCAAACACATTAACCCCAGCCCTCCAGGGAGTCTCTGAGCCAACTGTACTGAGCCCTGCCACTTCCCCAGGGCCAGCAGCTGATCCAACATCTCCCTGACTATCTGTCAAGGCAGCAGAATTCACCACATATTCCCTGGATTCATAAACACTCTGAGTACCCAAGCCCAAGTGCAGGAGGTACATGCTCTCTATGAGTAGCATCATCACAGGATGGATCCCAAGGACACAAGGGTGCTGATGGGAGCTCTGCCCCACAGACTTGCAGCCCAGATCCCAGCGGACAATGAGAACCTGCTTGCATGGGATGCTTTACCTTCGTAAGTGCAATGACATCGAGGGTATGGAAAGGGCTGAGCAGTGAGGGCACCAGGGCTTCAGTCAGACTTCACCAAATGTTTAATAGAGAAATGATCCAGAACCAGCACTTCTGAGGCACAGCAGCATTTCATTTTCATCAGGGAATACTCAGCTGGCTGATTTTATGACAGTATGTCTTTTTTATGGATATAACATTTGTGAGTGAATTTAGTGCTTGTGAAACCAGACGAGTAATCACACTCCATGTCACAGGCCATGGATAAGGTGGAAAGCCCAGCCAGCATTGTGGGTCATGAGGCAGCACAGCAATATGTGCCATACTACTTGTACCACACCAGGTAGGCATCTGCCCTCCTATTCCAAGCACTCTGGATCAGACACTGGCCATTTCCTGGGACTCAAGTACTCAGTACTTCAGGAGGAAAATCTCCACCAGCCTCAGTGTGATACTCATGAAAACAGAAGTTGGTTGTGCCAGTCCTTGTGTGGTACAAGTGATGCCAAGGAAGATTCATGCAGCTCTGCCAGATGGAGATTCATGAGTTGTCTCCAGAGTGGATACCCAAAATGTCCCAAGAGGTAGCAAAAGAGAAAGGCACAACTTGTTTAATCTACCTCCAAGCTAGGCATAAGAAGAACTGAGCTTCTCCTCCTCCTGCACCCCAGAGCACCTTCCCCGCTGTGGTCGCTGTTCTCTTACTGCTCCTCATTTCCAGGGGAAACCAGTACTGGGGAGCCCTGGGAAGAATCCTGGGCACATCACTCCTTCCCACAGCATCATTCCTGCTTCCAGCCCTGTCCTCAGCCTCCCCTGTCTGGATGCATTAATGCCAAACTGTCTGCAACACTGTCCAGGCCTTTGGCAGCATCTCACTGTCTGCAGAGCCAGCAGTGACCATGGTGACATCACACATGGCTCAGTCCTGTGCCTCCACCTATGCTCCCACCCCTCTGGCTTCTCTCCTTTCCTCCACAGGCTTATCAGCTGTGCTGTCACTGTGGGTTTGATCTCTCATCTTCCCCCTTTCATGCAATGACACAGGCAGACTTTTTTTCAGTCATTTACAAATTTTTGCTACTTCACAGTCTAAGATTTTCTTGCTGATAACAGAAGGATCATCAGGACGGACATCCCCACGCTTTTGCTCAATTGACTGCCTCTTGCACCTGCTGGGCTTTCAAAATTCCAGCGTGCCCTGGATAATTTAGCTTTCCCTTCTAGCTCTTTTGCTGCAGATCCTTCTGGGCAGCTGCTTCCTCTCACCCCTCCTGCTCTGGCATGTCTTTGGCAATCGGTCAGGTTGGATAAGCAGTCACGGGAACCGTGAAATGCCAGATTTTTAACCTGAGCTCAATTTCCATCTTGTGCTCAACCATCCATTAGCCAGAGGTACAGACTGAGCTTTCACAGAGCCCCGGAGAAGGTGAGGGGCTGGCAGAGCTGTGGGCTGAGGGCAGGAGGGATGATCAGAGCACAGTGAGGCCGAACCTGCTCAGGCACAAAGGCAGCACCACTCCCAGCAAACAAGTGCTCTTCTGATGCCATCATCCCTTTGTCCCTGGAGCAAAGCCATCCAGTGCCAGGGGGCACTCACAGAAATAACGTGGGGGACTCTGGTGCCAAGGAGCTCACCCTGTACAAAGCAAATGCTGATCCTCCTGCTCCTTCTGCAGGCCCAGAGGAGGGAAAAGGCAGCACTGGGACTTTCGGGGAAACAGCCCTGGAACTGAGGAGTGGCCCAGAGTCCCCTGGGGCCAGAGCAGAGACTGCTCTGCTGCCAGAGCACAGCCCAGCCCAGCCCAGCCATTGCCAGTGCCAGATTCTTTGTTGAAGCTGCCCATGGGGTGGCCATCCTGGAGCACCCCCCTGTTCTCACCCCACCGAGAGTGCCCCATCCCACTCCTGCCTACAGACCATGTGGGCTCCTGCCCCCCCCAGCACAAAGATCAAACACAAGATTTTCCTAATGACCAGTCCACGGGTACTGCAGGGCAAATGGAGAGCTCCGTTTCCTGGTTTCCAAATGTTTTTGCAGAGCTCCATCTAGGGGGGATGATGCTGGACCAGGCTGCAGAGTGAGACAGGTACTAATAAACAAGTCAATGGCTCCTTCCCCTGGCCTGAGGCCTCTCATCACGCACGCTGCTAATTAAAAAGGAAGGAAACAGCCTATAAATTTTACAGTTTATTCTAATTTCAGCTGCAGCTGGTTTTAAAAGAGCTGATGAAGGTAAGTGCACCTGTGCAGATCAGTGGTGCATCACAGGCAGAGCCAGAGTGCTTAATTAAATGTTATTCTAGGAATAGCCCCCATTGGACAAGACTGAGTATAAAAGCATCAATTTTCTGAAGGAGACTGAGTGTAATCTGAGTCTCCTGCTATAGAAAAGCAAAACTAATCCCAGCTACTGACACCAACATCCCTCAGAGAGCGGCAGAGGAAAGTAGCACAGCCCTGGAAGCGCCCACTGCTGCTAAGAGCAGAGTGACCTGCAGAGACAGAAGCCCCTGGAAGGTCTCAGAGGTCTGTTCTGCTCACAGCTGGCCCAGCACAGGGAGCTGGGTCCCAGACCACCCTGTGAGCTGACCAGCGATAGCAGCACAGGTGCTGAAAACAAATGGGCACCTCCCCAGCCCCACTGCACGCAGAGCTGACAGATGCTGCACTGGGGAAAGTGTCAAAGCTGCGGCAGCAAACAGCAGGTTGGGTCACTGACAATCCCCTCAGAGGGGATAGAACAAATCTAGCCTCATCCTCTATGTGTTTTTATTTTCAGGTGAATCATGGTGTCTCATTTTATGGCCTCAGCCCCAAGATGAAAGAATAGCATTAAACTTCACAAATCCTCTAATATTGCTGTGCCTAGAGTTGGAGGCCTCACATATGCAGATATTACTTCTCTGTTGCTCTGAGGTCTCTTTCTAATTTAATACTTTAACAATATTGCAAAATTCATAACATGGGCTTCTCCAGAGGAACACAGCTTATCTCTCAGGAAAGGGGGTCTGTTGCTACAGTGGATGCTCTGCTGTTCCACCCCGTCCCCATGTCTGGACAGCGAGGTGATGGCTAGGATTCCAGCACATGCCTCTGCATCCAGACAGGCACTTTGTGTCCGTGTCAGCCTCAATGAAGCTGCAGCAATCACAGGGCAAAGGCTGCGTCTGAGGGTCCTTTCCATCCTCCGATGGTCTCCACGTCTGCCTGCCTGGAGCCCTGACACAAGCAGGGGGAAAGGGAGGGAGGGGGACAGAGGGGCTGGCAGCCAGATCTGCCCTTTGCAGTTACTGTCAGATCAAATAGCTGCTAATTGACCAACGTGTCTCCTTTTGCTGAGCTATTAGCTACGGCACCATGGCAGCTTCCTGACATTAATTATCTGTGAGTTAGCGGGATCTGAAAGCATAAATAACAGTTTGCCATGATGGCAGGGTGAGCTCAATGCTGCAGGCACTGATGTGGCCACTACTCTGGTGTGGTGGGTGCTGTTGCTGGGCCCGTGGCCAGCAAGGTGTGAAGTACCATGCAGAGCAGCCAGTGCTTCCCAAAAGCACTCAGAGTTTTGTGGGACTATCATGGTCCAGGGATGCCCTGCCTCTCGGGCCACTTCATCGGTGACAACAATACCAGACACATCAGCACCAGACAACAGTACCAGCAGGACCACAGCTAGCTGGTGTGAGCCAGACTGGCTGGCCTTTGACCCCGTGTGGAAGCGCTGTCTTACAGCCAACGCAAAGATGAAACACAGCATGAGGGTCATTCCCCTGCAGACCATCACCACAGAGAGGAAAGGATCAAATATAGCAAACCTTGGCACATGTTTCCTTTCCTGGCAGCTCTGAGAAGTTCCCATTAGCCCCCTTGGTTAGAGGGTCTGGCTGTCTCCTCAGCAGCCACCTCTGAGCTCAGTAGAACTTACCAGTCAGCAAAGGAGCTGCTGCAAAGACAGCAGGCTCCTGGCACTGCCCTGAAGGAGCAAGGAGGCTCTGAACCTTCCTTGCCTCATTGCAGCACAGCTCTGCAGAGACCCCCAGCCTGGCCCTTCTGGCCCCACGCAGGGGCTGGGACACTTGTGACTCTGCTGCTCCGAGGGCAGCGCTGGGAGAGGGAATGGAAGTGGCCCCAATCAGCGCTTCCTGATGCAGAATCCCGCGGTCTGGGGGAGGCAGACCAAGCCCCCACATCTGGAGCAGCACCAACAAGTCCTGACACCTAGACTGGGGACCAGCTGGGGTGTGGCATTGGTTCAGGGTGATGAGGGACAGCTCTGAGGGCAGAATCCGCAGCTGGGAGGAGCCGGATCACCTCCCTCCCTCCAGGAGTGACTTGTTTGAGGCTATGACATTATACTCTTTTAGAATAATGTAACTGATGCGTGATACAAGGCTGCAATTGGGAAAGGATCAATTAATTGATTTTCATCAGTTAATCCAAAGACTGGGCCCCAAATTGCAATACTTATTGTGGACATTGTGCAAGAGCCAGCCAGAGGACTCCAGAAATGTGCTTAATGGAGATTTCCTGTCACTCAGAAGCTTGTTTGTGTAACGCCAGCTCAGGACCAGCTGACATTTATGCCAAAGTAGATGTCTGATCTAATAAGACAGAGCTACACAGGACACTCTCACCTAAGTGGGGAGTATGCTTCCTGCCCTCTTGTCACCAGTGTGTCTCCACTGATCCTAGAGTCCCCACCAAAACTCCTAGCTGGGACCATCANGAGTATGCTTCCTGCCCTCTTGTCACCAGTGTGTCTCCACTGATCCTAGAGTCCCCACCAAAACTCCTAGCTGGGACCATCAGCACTGTCTCACTGTGCCCCACCCCGTCCTCTGCCTCGAGCCAGCTCAGACTGTGCCTGCCAGTGCTGCTAGACAGGCCTGATGATGCCCCTCACTCTCGTGCCTTGTCCCTGCTCTCTGTGCCAAGCCACATGGCAGGAACTCGGGGAAGTCACATCACAGAGGAAATGGAAGCAGTCTCCAGCCCATGCTTCACTCTTGGCAGTGCCAAGCTCACACATGGCAGGGATCTGGCTGTCCCCCAGCCCCTCCTCTTTGCCTGCATCTGCTGTCCCAGGGAGCCTGGGGCACCTCATTGGTCTGAGGGCAGCCAGGGCTGTCTGCAGTACCCCACAGCTCTTCTGATGCCCTCTGGTGTTCCCAAGCTCTGTCACAGCAGCTGCCCCAGTCAGCTTTCTTGACCAGTTTTGCCTAATCCCTGCAGTGCTGGACTCAGGAGTCCCAGCCCATGTGGCTGGCTCTGACCATGGGTGACACACAGGCAGGGAAGGACAGCCCCTTGCCATGTACCCTGTCACCCTTCATCCTGCCCCTGGCTCCAATCCTGACCTGTTTCTGTGGGCTTCTTTCCTCGTGTATTTAACCGTGTCCTTAAGAACAATTAAATCCCTGCTCTGTTGAAATAGCCAGCGGGTTCAGTGGTGAGAACAAGGAGTGTGACTTTCTGTCCCCTCAGGGCAGTTGACACCCACCAACCAGTGGCCAGATCCATGGCACACAACATCCTCCCTGGCATTTCACCAGTTACCTACCACAAGGGCAAGGTGCACAGCAGGTTCAACCAGCCGGGCTTTCCCCCACTGGAGTGGGGCTGCTTCCAGGGAATCCAGACCTTTAGCCAAAAGGAGATGGATATGACCTGGAGTGTTACTGTAACAACCTTGCCATTTTTATTCCCTAGTAGTTAAAATATTTCAAAGGTGAATGACCCAAAGTCATTCAACTTTCTAAAGTGAATACTGCATCTATTTCCAGACATCTATCAGAAACCAAATCACCATGACTGCTGATGACTAGAGGAGAGCAAAGGTCGGCAAACAGTAAATTGTCCTGGTTTATATCCCTTCAAAATTTTTGCTGAGGTTTCCTAATTCTTCATGTCCAATTTGATGACCATATTAATTAAAATTAGAGTTGAATAAGAGGTACCCTTATCCTCTTATCACCCTATCTGCTATGAAGAATGAGTCTAACTTTTGAGAAATACCATGAAGACAGATAACTGTATAATGCAGGTTCTTTAAACCAGTTTCTGATTTAAGGATTGTTACTTTTGGGGACTACTTTTGTTTGCCTATAATATTCAAGAGACATGCAAAGATTATTTAAAAGTTGTATGTTGCAGAAGTACAACATCACCCAAGACTCCATGACAGGGGCACTACAGAGCATCCTTGCCACTCCCCTGGACAGCAGCATCATCACTGGTGTGCCCTAAGTGATGGACACAATGCAGGCAATGACACCCTTGCAGGCCTTACGGGGTTTTCCAGGCCAGCAGTCCCAGTGCTGTGTAGGACAGGGACAGCATACCCACTGCCAGAGTGAGCACCTGTTCCCAGGAGGGCCCTGTCTTTAGAGCCCACACAGAAGCACCAGACACTGCTGCTCACAGCAGAAGTATGACACAAACTGATACAGCAGGATTAGATTGGAATTTTTTGTCATTCTTTTAGCATTGTTTCAGTGTGGGGAGAAAGAATCAAGCCAGAGCTAACATGATCAAGGTGTGAATGTGAGCAGCCCAGAATGATGTGAATCACATAAAAGATTTGATCATAGTCAATATCAGCTGCTGAGCTATAATACCTTTTGTGATTCTCCTAACAGCATTTTAATTTTATGTTTATTATTTGGGGACCAGCAAAGCACACGAAATGCCCATGTGGTGGTGCAGGCCCCCTTCCCTCTGTTCTCTGGAAGGCTGGGAAGACTCAAGTGCAAAGCAAGCTGACTTTCAGCATTTTCAATTTTTGCTTGTGTTCCCCAGGCTTGGCAGGAGAGAGTGAACTTAATTAAAATCAATGGAGAAACAGAATGGAATCTGTTCATATCACAATATGAATATTCTTGGTGCCTGCATTGAAGCGCAGCACATGGCTCTGCCAGCCCTCAAACAGTGACTCCTTCAAGGCTGGAGGAGCCTCTGGCCCTCTGTTGTCTCCAACAGCACCTTGGAGCACAGCAGCCCCACTGCAGGGGCTGTGGCCTCCCTCCCTCCCTCGCTCACTGTGCCAGGATGGGAGATGGGAAGCAGCCAGGAAGCATTGCCATGGCCAGCCTGTGCGTGCTGTCCCAGGCACACGGTGTCCCCAGCACCCTTGACCACAGACCCAGCCCTGCCCCTGTGCAGAGGGGCTGCCACCCCCAGCTTGACAGACCCCAGGTCTGGTTCCAGGACTGAAGAGGAGTTGTCTGATTCTTTTCCTCAATCAGGAAGCTTGGTTTGGCAGTGCGTGTTTCCCACAGCCACACACAGTTATCCTCCCTGTGCTGGCAATATCTGGGAGATATTGTAGAGTCAGAGCTGGGGATAGGCCTGGGACACAGTTGGCAGGGGCAGGAGCAGAGGCTGCTTCTCATGGTGGTTCAGCTTCTGAGACCCACCATAGACCATGAACAGGTCAGGAAATGAGAGGGAAAAAAAAAGAGGGGAGAGGGGCAGCAGCAGAAGGGGATACTGGGAGGCAACTGCCAGCCCCAGCCTCTGCTTATTCCCAAACAGGCTGTTGAGAGGAATCTTGGATTGCTTTTCAGAGGCAAATAACAGCTTTTTAGAGTCACCTGCCAGCAGGTGTGTATGTACTTTATAGGTTTTCCACATCTGTCAGAATAGAATTGCCATGCACATAATGTGCTGAATTCTCCAGCAGGTAGAGGAGTGCTAGGAGTGCCTCACTCCAGGCTGACCCCACACTGGAGGCTGCAGCGCTTGCCACCCACGTGCCCATGGGAGATGTGCTCGGGGCATCCAGGTGTCTGCCCCAGACAAGAGCAGACACGCCATCACTGCCCTGCAGCCTCCTCAAGAGCCACTATTTCCAAGCCTTTCTCCTACAAGCACTATATGGAGCCACAAAGCCAAGGGGCAACCAGCTTACGCCCCTGCTGCAGCCAGGGAGAGCCCTTGGCTCAGTGAGTCCCACGAGAAACCCCCCAGCTGGGGCAGCCTGTCTGCCTCGCCAGCTCAGCGCTGTCCTGATCTGCCTCCTCATCCTGGGAACCTGCAACCAGCACCACACCAGGGCTCAGTCCTCCCACCGCATTTAGCTGCTGCCATAGCCATCATGCAAGAGCAATGGGGCTTCCTTTCTCCGCGCAGCCAGGGGTTCAGCCTTCGCAAAAAAAATCATTATACTATTGTTTAACACCACATGCCAATCCCTTCCAGATGAATTAATTTCTTAATCACACTTTTAATGGCGGAGACTGTTAGAGCCCATGAGGGAGAGGTTAATATTAGTACCATTTAACTGTCGAAAGCTTTTCATATCGTAAACCAGGCGCACGGTCGAACAATAAAGCCGCAGTGTAATTGGCGGCTAACAGGCCTCCCGGCACTCATAGCTCCTGGCGCTGACAGCAGCCGCCGTGTGCCAGAGCAGGATGGCCGGTGGCTGAGAGGGCTCTGCCACGTCCCCACCCCAGCAGCCCTTGGCCCAGTTCGGTGCAGCAGGAGCACCCCAGAATGGCTGTGGGGGCAATCACCTGCCTCCAGGCTGGATTGCTGCCAGTGGCAGGGATGTGTGAGTGGGTGCATGGCATGAGAGAGTATTCAGCATGTACGTGGGCTGTTCATGACTGTATTTTTCTTCCAGTCAATCTTTCACAGATTTATGCTGGAGAAATGGGAACATTAAATATCCCCTTGCTGTAATTCAGCATGCAGCAAGAGATACAGATTTAAATATTTAGTAGCACGTAACTGGCTAAAAGCCTCGGCAACATTTTAAAAAATCACTTTTTAATAAAACTGGACTGAAATATTCCCTACAGTTAGAATTTATGGTTGGTAATCGGTGTTCTTGTGATAAATAGGAGTGAATATATATTTATGAACACCAAATATTAATGAAGAAATAATATGGGAGCCCAACTTCAGGCTGTGCAGCTGCTAGTGCTCTGCAACATTCCCTGAGGAATGCTGACATTAAGCAAACACAAAGGCCAGACCAACAGTGCTATTAGACTGAAAAATCCAGGAGGAAAGGAGCGTGGCCTGGGCACAGAGGCCATCCCAGAGGCGGCTGCGCTCAGTGGGAGCCTCTGCACGCAGCTGCAAAGGCACAACTGAACTCTGTCCTTGCTGCGGATCAGAAACATCGTGTGCCTGAGTCGCAGCCTGCAAACGCTCCGGCACGACTGATTTGTATCGGGGTGAGCCATTAATTTGCATGTGTTTCCTCATGATTATAAACCTGTACGCAAAGCCCACAGTAACTTCTCCTCTCTTCTGTCCGATGGCAGGAAGAGATTTATCTCAGGGTGGTGATCTCGATTACTGCCTGGGCGCTGCACAGGCAGGAGCAGCATGCTGATTTCTCTGCACTTCTGCACCAAAACCTCGAAGTAACACAAGCCAGACTGAGGAATGCCAGAGAGTGCTGGGGATCTCCCCCACCTGACACAGCAGCATCGGCACTATGGGAGCTCTGTCTGCACCCCAGCCTGGACTGAGGAGAGTGAGCCATCAGGCTCCCCAAGGTTTGTGGAGGGTACCGCTGTGGATGGACTACGCAGGCAGAAATGCAGTTTGAACACCATCCCAGGGGACCAGCTTCAGGGAGTCATATCCACAGCAGGAGCTCTTGGAGCAGCCATCACATCTCCCTGCCCCACGGGGAGGCTGGCACTCGCCCCCACACCAGCAGCGCTGAAGAGCTACAGCAGCCAAAGGAAACATTTCCAACATTAAATAAAACAGACATGTTTATTGTACAATAGAAGCTCTGTGATCTTGGAACACAATTTGCATAAACAGACAATTTGGCTATAAACAATTTCAACATTAACTGGTATTTACATATAGAACAACTCACTCAAAATACAATTAAAGGCCTTGATGGATTGTAAAATGTCAAAATATTTAAAAGGCTACAATATAAGCTTGGTTTACATCTCTTTGGTCAGACATAAAACTGGAGTTTGTTTATATTTTCTTGGCCAGAGCCCAGAGCACATGGGGCTTCTGGCTCCCTGCGTCAGCATGTGCAGGGATCAATTTCCTGGTTATTCCTCCACACAGGGAATAATCTGTGTTTTCTCTAAGAACAGATTTAAAATAGGAAGCCCATGGTTCACCTCACAGCTCCACTCACTCAGTACCCCTAAAGGAATCTACAGGGCCACTGTTTTCCCTGTTGTCCAGAAAACGGAGGTTGGTAGGATGGCATTAATTCAAGACTGAGCTATTGCAGCAGAAGACAAGACCTGGATCTCACCGCAGGCTGCCTGAAAACAGAAGAATCCCAAATCAGCAGCAGTCTTTGCCAGTTTGGGCCAGAATCTCTAGGTGTCCAGAGGAAGCATCTGACTCCTCAGCATTTTGTTCCAAAACCCACCTCTCCCTGCTCCCCACAGAGTCTCCTGCTCACAAGCTCTTTACTTCACCCCACCAAAAAGCGAAGTACCCAACACAAAGGGGAACAGATCCAGTATCAGCAGAAAGTCCTCCCCACCTCAAAGAGGCTGCTGCACTGCCATGAGATGTTAGAGATTCATGTTCAACCACCCTTGGAGAAGAGATACAGCTCAGCTCAGGCCCCCACATCCTGGAAGATGCTCTGCCAGGAGGAGGGTGCAGGCAGGAGCTTTGCTGGCACGGCAGATCCGCACAGCTCAGCTCACCAGGCAGGAGTTTTGCAGCACACGGCGGCCAAGCAAGGTGGCGAGAACCAGGCTGCGCACTTCTGTCTGGTTCAGCTTCACACCCCCAGAGCCTGGCTGTCAGAACCAGCACACAAGTCACCCAGCCAAGACTCTCCCAACTGCCAGGAGTGACGCAGCCCTGGAAATCTCACCAGACACTTGGTAATTTTACCTTCAAGTTATCTGCCTCTGACTGCACACTGAGGTTACTTGAGAGGAAGTGGAGGCTGAAGCTCAAGTTCCTTCCCAAACCACACCAGCCTAACACACCACCTACTGCTGAAATAATAAGCAAGAGTAATTGTCCTGTCCGATCATTTTCAGAACATTTTGAAAGCTCCTCACAGCATCTCTTCTCTTCAAGGTCAGATTCTTCAGGGGCTGAACAATTCTGCATTCAACCTAAAAACACAAGGCTTATTTATAAACTGCCTAATATATTTTAAAGGGCAGACACTCCACATTTTACTTTTTATTGCCACTTATCTTCCATCTCTGCCGTGGTTTTTATCCTCCGCTATGCCAAGGCACATCTCCGCAGCCCTGCTGCTGTGTGGCTGACACAGTGGAACACTGGGAACTCAGTCAAGTGCAGCCCTTGTAATCTGTCAGAGCTCGTGGAGGGGATCTGGATGCTTTTCCAAATACCACTGAGCATATAAAGCAAAGCAAAAACCCATAAACAATCATTGACCATGGAGCTCAAAGAAAGACTGAGAGTTATACTTATGAAACCCACAACATCAGCCTGGGAATGTGGTGGAGAAGCAGCTCCAAAAGGTAACAGGCTTTGGTCCTGGCAGAGCAACGCCCTTGTTGGGAGTCTGTTCCACTCACAGAGAGCCATTTGCCTCCCTATACTCTTTTATGTTTTCCTTCCAGTCTGCAGCAACTGCCCGACCCTGTGCCAGCCTGCAGGACAAGGCTGCGCATGAGTCCAGGCTCTGGCAGCAAACTGAGAACCTCCACACCCTGCTCGGGGGCACAAGCAGTGGCACGAGGATGTGGGCTCTGCCAGCACACTGAGAACTTCTGCACACTGCTCCTGGGGCACAGGAGCACCAGCTCCACACAGCACAAGCAACAGAACAAAGAGCTCGTTCTACTCAACCAGGTTCAACAGCGCTGTATTATTGGGGCTTGTGGAGGGTTCTCATCCCTTCCCATCCCCGTCTCATCCCTCAACACCATGAGCACCCAGCAGGGCTTTCCTATGGCGACTCCTCAGCTGGACCCTCCTTCTCTAGCCATGGCAGTGCCCTTTGTTCATGCTGTCGCTGCTGCTACTGCCCAGCAAGTTGCAAGTATAATTTATTACAACACAGTATATGGATGCTCTCTTTTATATTTGTCTGCATGAAGTAATTATTTAAGATATATTAGGTATTTATCAAGTAAACTGTCAGCATCTGTGTCTCAGGTTAGAGACAAATTTTGGAGAGAGCGCTCCAAATAAGGCACACAGACACACTTCACCCCCCACCCCCGTGCTCCCCAAAGAAAAGGGTTTAGGCACTTCTTCTCCCCACCATGAAAATAATTTTTAAGGCTACAGGAATCAATTTCTGGGCATAAAGCAGACAATAGGGAATACAGGATTATCATAACCTCACCCCAAGACAACCTGAAGTTTCCTTATTGTAGTTGTAGATATAGAAAAGCTTGTAAAGGGCTTTCTGCAGGCTGAAATTATGACATGACCATGTTTTATGAGATCATAGAACTTAAAATCTTCAAAATCTGGGGAGAAGGGAGTGAGGGGAAGCAAGCTCTCCAGGGCGTCTGGCACAGCAAGAGGCTCCCAGTTGTGCTTCTCTTGGAAACTCAGGGGCAGCAGCTGACGGTGGGGCAGTAGCAGACAAACCAGCACGACTGCCAGCTCAGCTCAGGGCACCCACTGTGACTGCAGCGCTCCTCTGCTCCTCCTGCTGTCCCTGGCTCAGGGACTGAGAGGGGCTGACCCCTGTCCTCCTGTCCCTCCTGAGGTCTCAGAGGTCTCCACAAGAGTGCTGCAGCAGTCAACACAAAGCTTGCTGAAAGCCAAGAGCTTCCTCTGAGGATCCTGCCCACAGCCCCTGCCTGCAGGGCAAGAGGGGGGTCCCAGGTCATGAGCCCTCCCTGGGCATGACTGTCCCCAGCCCCGTGCAGGGCAGCAGGGGCATGCCCACCGCGAGGGCCCCAGCACCCCTGGGGTTCTGCATGTTTGTAGGGCCCTCCAGCATTCCTGACCTGGGAGCTGCAATGAGGAGGGAGCACTGTGGGCAGTGGCTACGACATCTGCCCTCCAAGCAAACCACCAAAGTCCTAGCACTACTGGTGAGGAGTCCTGGGCTGCAAGAATTGTTACTAACAGCTCCTCTTCCTCACATATAGCTTTGGCATTTCTCTCTCCCACCTCAGCTCTGACAATTTCTGCAGCAGGAACTTGGTGTGCTGGAATATCATCCTCTAGTTTCCCAGAAGTCTCAGGCGGCTCCTTTCCTTT
>VZTX01014324.1:0-12976 GCA_013400915.1 Pardalotus punctatus | reverse complement strand
AGCAGCTCCGGTGCCCGGCGGGGCTCGGCAGGAGCTGCTGCCGCTGCCGCCCCACACGGGCCGTTCCGAGCCCCCCAAAACGTTTCCCGCAGCACCAACTGGCGGGGATAAAACCCCCGAGCCAAGCCAGGCTTTGTTGGGTGAGAACTCCAGTGCTGCAGCCTCGGTGGCTGCCCAGGCTCTGTGTCCACACTGGTGCTGCTCCTAAGGATATAAAACTGCCAAAAAAACCTCAGGAATTTGCTCTTTTGCTGCTCATATCCTCTGCTTTCCACAATTCCTCCCCCTCTGGCTACGGAAATGGCTGGGTGGCCATCAGAGTCAGGGGACATCGCACACCACCTTGGACCAGTCGGTGCTTCCCGGGGCCAGCATCAGTCTGGAATTAGCATCTCATCACTTAGCAGCATCTCTTATCTACCCTATTCCTGAAGGCAAAATGCAATTAGAAATTTAAATAATAATTAAATGAAAACCATTTAAATCTTCATTTGTGTATTCACCCTCCTTCCATGTGCCTCCCTGTTAAGCTGTCACTGCCATGGCCTCTCCTTGCAGTCTACTTTGGGTTTAGCATTAGGTGATGAAGCATAAAATGCTATTTAAATACTATAATTTCAAGAGCAAGCAAAGAACATCACATTTATCTTCACTAACCTTGAATATGCCTGTCCCATCTAATGAAAAAAGTGATTGAAGGGACTTATTTCAGCTTACCATCCCAAGGCCCCCATAAAAGCTGAATGGTAATTTAATTAGTTTCCTTTCTGGTGATTAACTAGGAATTTCTGATCATTTAATCTGAGTGCACTTTGATTCATTAAGTATCTGTTTCCATTCTTTTATGAGGTGATTAAATAGCCCAGTCCAGGTACCGCTGCCGCCGGAATCCAGGACCGCTGCGGACTTGGAGCGAACCAGGTAGGAAATGCGCAGGATGGGAGCTGCGTTTCCAAACCCTTCTGGGGCCCGGCTGGCCAGGGATAAATCAGCAGTTAATTCAGCATGACAGAACTCCAAACCATGACTCAGAGCCCGTGAGGACGGAGGGAAGTTGGTGCCGATCTTTGCCTGCTGTGGTGCTGCCTCCACGTCGAGCCGGATCCCGGGCAGGCAGAGGAGGAGCAGCATCTGCACCAAACCAAACTGGGGTCACAAAGTTTGGGATTCTCCCCCTGCCCTCCTGCTCCAGTGCATTTCTCCTGACCATACAAGTCACTCACCCTGCTGATAAATCACCCCCGCGGTACCAGGGAGGCTCTAACTGCTGGCCTGGCTCATAAAAGATGATTAAATAAATCTATTCTAGTGCTCTGAAGACTGAGAGTGCTATATACTTAACTTTTTATTTAGATTTAAAGCTTATTATAAAGGCCGTACATGCTCTCCAGACACCCATACCAAAAAGGAAACTCACAATCCGTTAAAATGTTGCTTAGCACCACAATGGAATAAGGGAAGTTAAATTATCAGGCAGCTGATACTGCAGCAAAATTTACCTCATCAACTCCACCCGAAGAGAAAATCTAAGTATCTGTATCAGGCAAAAGATACCAGAGTGGGTTTCTGAGCACAAATAAACTGTGATTTATGTTAATCCATTATGCCAGAGCAGTAAGATGGGATTTGACTCCTTGTATGAAAAAGAAAAAAATTAAAAATCCAGCAACTGGACAGTGCCTCAAATCTGTTTCCATTAATTTTGGCTCCCAGATGGATATAAAGACACCTGAAGATCCTGAATGGATTCCAGGGGCACACTAAATACAGCCAGACCCACCTCCAGCCCAGCACTGGAAACCAGGCACTAGGCTGCCTTCCTCCCAGCCCTTACAAATTCTAAGACTACCTTAATCAAAACCATTTTTATTCTTTTTTAATTAGTTATATTGTGTTTATCTGCCTTTGGAATTCTGAGTCACCATTTCTTCCCCCCTCAACACCTGCAGGGAGCAAAATCTTGGTTTTATCCTGAAGTAGAAGCTGGAACACCTGAATGACATCACATTTTACAGGCTCACAACAACATCTTTCAACTCAGACAGGTCAGGAATTATGCTGGGCTTTGAGACCTGCCTGGTTCCCTTTATGCCAGCCTAGCATCCCAGCAGGAGCTGCCTCCCTGCACAGGGTAGTGTGGGATCACAGGGGCTGCATTTGTCCCCCTCACCAGCACTTAAACCATTCCTCTGCCTCAAATCCTAGCAAGGGCCATGGAGTAACTCGAGGAGAAAGGTGACAGCCTCGACAGGTCACGAGGTGGTGTCATTTTATTGAAACCCAGTTTCCTAAATCAAGGTTTCCCTCTCCAGTGTTGGAATCAGACAGATCTGCATGAGGCACAAAGGAAAAGTGACAACAAATAAGGAATGTGTCCTCTGGGAGCAGTTTGATGTACAGCCCAACCTGCCAGCGTAACCTGCCTCCAGAATAATTCATCTGTGCCACTGTCACTTGCCAGAATATTGTTCTTTCAGAGGAAGTCTGGCTTTTTAATTATATAGAATGCTGTAAAAGGTGTTATAATTCTAATTGTGCATTGAGAGAAGTGTCGTGATAGTAAAGATGTATCAGGTGATATTCGGGAGAACAATGCCAAGATGGGAGCGTGGAGGAAAGGCTGCAATTATTCCATGGAAGCTGGGGTAGTTAATCATTGTGTTGGACTGCAGGAAGTTTCCTGGTTTGCATTTTAAACTAAGTTCTTGTCTCTCCTTTTGGCAAAGTGTCATTTTGTAGGGAGAGAGCCACAAGTTCTTCTCATGGGCCCTGCAAAGGAAGTGAAAAGCAAGGAGAAATCCAAGCCCATTCCCCCAGCAGGAGCTGGCAGGGCACAGCCAGGTCAGGCAGCAGCAGCACTCACGGCTTGGAGTGCTCACAGCAGTGCTGGGAGGGCTGAGCAATGGGGTAACGTTCCCAAGTTTAGGAAGTAAATCCTTTTATCCACTGAGTTAAGGGCAGAACCAGCTGCTCTTGCTGATTGACTCAAACAAACCCCAAACTCAACCTAAACCCCCCCCATTGAGAGGCAGCAGCCTCAGCCTCTGTGAATTGCAGAGCAGTCTTTGGGGACACAGGCACTGGGAGGGGAACAAGAAATCACAAACACCAGGATCAGAACCAGGCAGGCTCCAGCCCTGAGGCTCGGGTGGCTTCTGACCCTGGCTGGAGGAGAAATAACCCGACTGCAGTGGTCAGTAATGCAACCTTAAATGCATTTTCCAGACACACCTGCAGGAAGGCAGCTCAGGACAAAACGATACAGAGGTGAAACTGGTACTAACTGGGGAATGAAACTGTTGAGGAATTTGGTTTTGAGTGGCAAGTGAACAACTCGCAGAGCATGGGAAACGACTGCCTTGCACACCGGGGCCAGCGAGGGCCAACCCCACAGAGCAAAGCCAGCCCTGTGGGGCCACGACAAACCCTGGGCAGGGTCACCTCAGCAGAGCTCAGGGCTGGGCTCTGGGGACAGGAACAATTCAGGGTCACCTTGGAGAGCCTCTGCCCTCACAAGAATGAGCCTTTGGCGTGCAGCAGCTCTCCTTGGGATTGACTGGGGTTTCTGGTGCCACTGGCACCACGGAGAGCAGGCTGGAGGAACACAGGCTGATCCTAACGGGGGCCCTTTGGCCACTCCGCTCTGTGGACACCGGAATGAGAACTCCAACGAAATGAAACTGTTCCACCAGCCTCCCATTCCCAGCAGGGATTTCCCCCGAGCAGCTGCACCACAGGTGCCCCCCAGAGCTGCCCCACCGGGAGCACGGTTTAAAGCACGGCTGGAGAGGGAAGGCTGCGCTGCTCCTCCTGCACTCGGCACCATTCCCCTGTTCCCTTTGCATTCAAACCCCCCAGCAGCACCCACGCTGCACACAGAGCCTGCCAGCCCCCGGAGAAGGATTCACTACAGAGCCTGCCAGCCCCCGGAGAAGGATTCACTCTGGCAGGAGCAGCAGTGCCTCTTGTGAGGCTGCTGCTGAAGCACAGGGCTGGAGCCTCCAGGAGCAGAGCTGCTGGAAATGATGCTCCACAACAGCCCAGCGTGGAGCTCCATGAGGATGCAGCAGGAGAAGATGAAGATGAGAAAGAAATTACAGCAGGGACGCATTGTTCCACAGCCCATAAATCCCTTCTGGGTCATAGTCCACTTGCTGCTACCGGATGCACATTACTGGAATCCGTGTGAGGAAACGCAGGAAAAGAGATTAAAATGTTCAATCATTTGCAAAGGCTCCCCAGATGAATGCCAGTGTGTGCTGGAAGAGCAGCTCTGATACAAAACACTGCACTGAGCTCCAGTCTTGCTGGCAACACAAAATGAATTATGGGGATGCAGCCAGGGTTTACCCGGCTAAGGAACAGCATTCCTGAGGCGGCTCAGGTGGGCACCTGGCCCAGCAGTACCTGCAGCACCAGCAGGGTCTGGGTGCCCCATGGGGCCTTGGCATGGTCCTGCAGAGCTTGGAGGGACAGCCAAACCCCACCTGAACCCACCTGAGCCAGCAGGAACAGCCAAACCACACCTGAACCCACCTGAGCCTGCAGGAACAGCCAAACCCCACCTGAACCCACCTGAACCCACCTGAGCCATCAGGAACAGCCAAACCACACCTGAACCCACCTGAGCCTGCAGGAACAGCCAAACCCCACCTGAACCCACCTGAACCCACCTGAGCCATCAGGAACAGCCAAACCACACCTGAACCCACCTGAGCCTGCAGGAACAGCCAAACCCCACCTGAACCCACCTGAACCCACCTGAGCCATCAGGAACAGCCAAACCACACCTGAACCCACCTGAGCCTGCAGGAACAGCCAAACCCCACCTGAACCCACCTGAACCCACCTGAGCCATCAGGAACAGCCAAACCACACCTGAACCCACCTGAGCCTGCAGGAACAGCCAAACCCCACCTGAACCCACCTGAACCCACCTGAGCCATCAGGAACAGCCAAACCACACCTGAACCCACCTGAGCCTGCAGGAACAGCCNAAGCCGCCAGCACCACCCACACCCCCCC
This sequence comes from Pardalotus punctatus, assembly GCA_013400915.1. Lineage (NCBI taxonomy): Eukaryota > Metazoa > Chordata > Aves > Passeriformes > Pardalotidae > Pardalotus > Pardalotus punctatus. The sequence goes on along the minus strand of VZTX01014324.1, from coordinate 7,951 downwards.
TGAGCCAGCAGGAACAGCCAAACCCCACCTGAACTGTCAGGAACAGCCAAACCCCACCTGAACCCACCTGAGCCAGCAGGAGCCCCCCGCTGCCAACAGCCCAGGCCAGGCAGGGCCCACAGGGCCACAGCACATCAGAGATGTCACACACAGAGAACCAAAAGCTACATTAATAAAACAAGAGAAAACATCATCAGCCTCAGATGGAAAGTTCCTTTGGAAAATTCTGCCCTGAAATCCTTTGGCAGTGCCCAGAGGGAGAAACTTCTACCTATACTAAGTCATTTCATGTCCATTGATTTTGATTTTACCAGCTGGAATGTAACCATCCCACACGGCTCCTGACCACCTTCCAAATGATCTCCGAGGGCTGGACACCTCCCAGGAGAGGTTTGTATTTGCTTTGTTTGTACTTTTATAAAGCAACGCTGCTTTTCCCGGGGATTTTATTGCCCTGTAAATGAGGATGCAATGCTGAAAGCTGCTTTTATTTTTGCTGGGACAGAGCTGAGTGGGAATAAAGCCAAGAGGAATGCACGTTCTCATTTTCCATGGAGAAACACTTGACAGCATCTCTTTAAAAGCCTTCCTTACTGAAGACTTAATTTATCAGATGATTTTAGCTACTGATTTCCTGGGATGGGATGGGAAAGGTCTGTAGAGGCCATTCCCTCAAATGATGGAGAAATCACAGCACACCAGTAAAGCCTCCAGTCCAGGGAGCAAGAAACTGGTGAAATCCCATCTGCCTGATTGCTGTGGGAGCTGCATATTTGGAGGAGCCAAACAGGAAAATCAAAGGATCTGTGACCACCAGAACACTTTTCCCTTACAAAAAGTGTCAGCATAACACTCTGAAAATAAAATAACACTCCAGAAAATTATCAAAGATGGGCAAAACCTCTTCCAATTCATTTCCCTGCATGCAACAGGTCCCTGCTCTCCATGTGCTTTTCCTTTTCATCCCCAGAGAGAGGAGTGGGAGTGGCAAACCGAAAAACCCTAAATTTAAAACTCTTCAAATGTATAAAGCAGAATTTTTTCCTGATGACTGCCAGCACACATCAATCATTGCTTGTCAGTGCAACCCAACAGCACAGCCACAGCCACTGCTCGTCCCTGCACTCGATCCTTGTGGGGCCCTTCAATTCCAGTTATTCCATGATCCACCACACCAAAATCACCTCACAGCAACTTTCAGAAAACTTATGGTCCTTCCCGATTTTCAGCATTTCTATGGTAAGGGATGCAGCAAATTTAAATTATTGAGCCCACATCTGTTTAATCAGAGACGGCTCCTGAAAGCTTCGTTAACTTGAAATGCCATTGCAGCTTTTGGCTGGTTTGTCCCACTCTCCCACACACAGTATGCCAGGGAGAACAACATCTTCCCACGCTGGGGAGGGACACGGCACAGGACCTGCCGCTCGCTCCCTCCACACGGGGATGAGTCTGGCAAAGCCTTGGCAGGCAGGTTTGGGCTGGGGTTCTTTGCTGCAAATATGGACTGGAGAGCCCAGAAAATGCGCTGATCACCCCAGAGCGTGGCATCCACAGCCCCGGGATTTTATATAACATCCCCAGATTTGGGGATGCTACTTTAGGAAACGTGATGGATATGCAAGAAAAAAATTCCTTCAGCTCTTCTGTGGAATTGCTTGATTTCTACCCATGAAATCACTTTCTCATTAAAACAACTTCGGTGTAGTTAAAAATAGGAGACTGGAGAAATGTAGCTCCCGTCTAAAGGAGAGGCCCCACGGATTAAGGAAAACAGAGACAGTGCAGAGCTTCAGCACAGGAGAGGAAGCTGGAACCCTGGAACCCTCAGTCTGTATCGCCCACCCCTGTTTTGCAGATCTCTATAATTTCCCCCTTTGTCATCACAGAACGGTTTGAAGGGACCTCAAAGCCCATCCAGTGCCACCCCTGCCATGGCAGGGACACCTCCCACTGTCCCAGCTGCTCCAAGCCCTGTCCAAGCTGCCCTTGGACACCCCCAGAACATTAAATCCAGATTCCAGCACCAATAAAACAAAGTTTTTAATTCCCAGTGCATTCCACAAGTAGGTGTTTTAGGCCACTGGAGTTTTCCTCAGTCTTACTCTTTTCTGTTAACACTCCCAGGGACGCAGTTACACCACTGAAATGTCATTTCTAACAAGTTTATATTTTATGGGAATCCTAAACGACCTTGATCAGGCTCCTGCCTGATCCCAACCTGCTAAAAAGCTCTTCTGGCATGAGCTGCAGGTTATTCATCTTTTACCCAGGTGCATGCACACAGCCCTGAGTCATGCACCACGAACAGATGGGAACCATTTTATATTTATGACCTGCCATCTTCTTTTTTTTCCCCTAGAAATTAATTTTTCATGAAATCACTTTGAAAAATCTTTGAATTAACTGAATAACTTCATTCAAGGAGATAACCTACTATGGGCAGTTTTTAACAAAACTATTTGGGCTTAATCAATTAAGCAAATTGACCCTCTGGATTTTGGACAAAACACCCAGGGCAGGTGTGGTATTATCCCTTCTGGTTAAATAAGTTTGCCTTGTCTCTGGTCCCTTCCATGGGAATTCCTACAGATATAATAACCATGAGTGTTAATTAAAAACAGGTACAGGTGGCACAGGGAAGGTGTGACAGCAAAAAAGGGACAATCCCAGGAGGGGGACCTGCACCTCTGCACCCCAAGGGATTTGCAAATTCCAGATGAGACACAAAGAACAACTTTGTGGCGGGTGTTTTGTCAAAGGATTTCCAGGTTTGGAGTGTCTCAGGTATTTAATTGCAGGGGAAGTGCACTTGATGGGAACATCAATTGCCTGGGAAGAGCTGGGAGCAGAGCAGGAGCCCTAGAGGTTCACAATGGAGTGCTGAGAGAAACCTCTTGTATTACATTGTCATGTGTATAATAATTACTATAGAATATAAAAATATATAAATAAGTGCCACTTGATGTTAACATCAATTGCCTGGGAAGAGCTGGGAGCAGAGCCCACAGATAAAACAGACTGCTGGGAGAAATCCTCCTGCTTTGTATTATCATACATATAATACTGTATTTACTAATTAATATAGAATAGATGCACATATAACTAATGTATCATAATATACATAATATTTTTGCTTGGCTTATTGTTTAACCTAGCATATAAGTAAAACAACCCTTAAAAAGAATCAACTGAAATACGTATTTTTAAAACTCTTAGGAATTAGTTCAAAGGAGATGGGTTTGGCCCAGTCCCACCCTGGCATCTGTGGGAATACAGAGTGGTGCTACCATCGGGGTGATGTCACCATCGGGGTGATGTCACCATCGCGGTGATGCCACCGTCGGGGTGATGTCACCATCAAGGTGATGTCACCATAGGTGTGATGTCACCATTGGGGTGATGTCACCATCGGTGTGATGTCACCATCGGGGTGATGTCACCATCGGGGTGATGTCACCGTCAGGGTGATGCCACCGTTGGGGTGATGTCACCATCAAGGTGATGTCACCATTGGGGTGATGCCACCATTGGGGTGATGTCACCATCGGTGTGATGTCACCATTGGGGTGATGTCACTGTCGGGGTGATGCCAACATCGGGATGATGTCACCATCAGGGTGGTGTCACCATCGGGGCTGTGCCACCATCAGGGTGATGTCACCATCGGGATGATGTCACCGTCAGGGTGATGTCACCATCGGGATGATGTCACCGTCAGGGTGATGTCACCATCGGGATGATGTCACCGTCAGGGTGATGTCACCATCGGGATGATGTCACCGTCAGGGTGATGTCACCATCGGGATGATGTCACCGTCAGGGTGATGTCACCATCGGGATGATGTCACCGTCAGGGTGATGTCACCATCGGGATGATGTCACCGTCAGGGTGATGTCACCATCGGGATGATGTCACCATCAGGGTGATGTCACAACCAGGGCTGTGCCACCATCAGGGTGATGCCATCATCATGTTAATGCCACCATCAGGGTGATGTCACAACCAGGGCTGTGCCACCATCAGGGTGACGTCACCATCATGTTAATGCCACCATCATGTTAGTGTCACCATCACGTTCATGCCATCATCATGTTCATGCCACCATCGGGGGCTGTGTCACCATCAGGGTGATGTCAATATCAGGGTGACGTCACCATCATGTTAATGCCACCATCATGTTCATACCACCATCAGGGTGGTGCCACCATCGGGGCTGTGTCACCATCACGTTCATGCCACCATCATGTTAATGCCACTATCATGTTAATGTCACCATCACGTTCATGCCACCATCATGTTAATGCCACCATCATGCTAATGTCACCATCACGTTCATGCCACCATCATGTTAATGCCACCATCATGCTAATGTCACCATCACGTTCATGCCACCATCATGTTAATGCCACCATCATGCTAATGTCACCATCACGTTCATGCCACCATCATGTTAATGCCACCATCATGCTAATGTCACCATCACGTTCATGCCACCATCATGTTAATGCCACCATCATGCTAATGTCACCATCACGTTCATGCCACCATCATGTTAATGCCACCATCATGCTAATGTCACCATCACGTTCATGCCACCATCATGTTAATGCCACCATCATGCTAATGTCACCATCACGTTCATGCCACCATCATGTTAATGCCACCATCATGCTAATGTCACCATCACGTTCATGCCACCATCACGTTCATGCCAGCACTGGGGCTGTATCACCATCAGGGTGACGTCACCATCATGTTAATGCCACCATCATGCTAATGTCACCATCACGTTCATGCCACCATCATGTTAATGCCACCACCGGGGCTGTCTCACCATCATGTTAATGCCACCATCATGCTAATGTCACCATCACGTTCATGCCACCATCACGTTCATGCCACCATCACGTTCATGCCACCACCGGGGCTGGCTGGATGCAGCAGCAGCACCCGCACCCCCAGCCCCTGCTCCCACTCCCACTCCCAATCCCACTCCCACTCCCCCGGGATGTGCCAAGCCCACTCCTGCTGCTCCCAACGCTCAGCTGAACTCTTCCAAGCCCTGTAAAAACAACCACCCCAGCAAAGGCACTGCTGAGGCCCATTATTTATACAGCAAAGCCCGGGAAATGAAGAAATACCCGGACTGAAATAGCTGCTCCCACTCGGGCTCAGCAAGGACATTTTAATTGCGGGGCCGCACGCGGCTCCTTCCCTTCCTTGGCTCCCGTTCAGGGAGGGAGAGGAAAGGGGGAATTAGGGATGTGCAGGCAACCCCAGTGCTGAGATCTGGAGAGGCACTGAGCTGCTCAGGTCTGAGCACTCCATGCAAAGCGGGGTGGGTAAAACAGGGACAAACGACACGTGAGGACAGGGAGGGCTGACAGCACATCTGGATATCCTGGGTACGGAAAAAGCCCAAACTGCGCCTCTGACAAAGCAGCTCAGGTTTTTCAGCTCCACAGATATGGGCAGAAGGGGGCCAGAGGAAACAATTTAGCCCTAAATATTTTCCCTGTTGGCTTCCCACCCTCACGGGAGCCCTGTTATTTATATGCATGAATGATTTATTCCTCTATTACCAGTTACCTCCTTTGATTAAATATATTAGTGCCTTTTAAGTTATTTCAAGGCTACAATCATTTTAAAATTAAATGATCTTTTGAGTACCCTTTGGGAGCTGAATGCTAAACTGACAGTTCCATAATGCAAAAAAATGGTGGTTGTGCTCATTTTATTTAATTTAACTGTACTCTTGATCACGCAAACCAAATGGGAGAATATTAACCCTGTTTTTTACATCTAGAAAAGGAGTAAAATAAAAAACCGGAGATTTCTGTCATGGTCAAATGTCAATATTCAGTTGAGAGCCAAAACTGTCGTGTCAAGCAGCTGTAATTTCATTCAGCTTCTCCAAAGGACCCCAAAAGAACATTTCTGGGTTTTACCCCTCTACTGATTGATTATGTCCAAGTAGGAAACATTTTGAAAAGTTTTCTCCCTTCAAGCTTTGCAAAAGATCTGAATTTAAATGGCAATTTTAAGGCTCTTTGGAGCCCAAGTACAACAGCAGCTCGGCTTTTGAAGAGCACACAAAAATACTTCTGGCCCGAAAGAAAGGAACGCAGTGACAAAAAGAGGAAGATAAAAGCAATTCCAAGTCCCAAACCTACAGAATCCCCTCAGTCTTGGCCTATTCTTTAGAACTAAACCTCATTTTGCAAATCAAAGGACCAGCTGCTAAACTTGCCTTAAAAAAAGAGGTAGGTCCTGAATGCGGGGCTGAGCGAGTCCAGGGGACGCCGGCGCTGCCATCAATCAGTCCCTCAGGTCCTCCTGCTCCCACCAGGAGCCTCCCCATCCCTGGACCCCAAACTCAGGGCTCCAACGCCCAGGGATGCTCTCCCATCACTGGATCAGTGCCTGGAAAATAAAATTTCTGAGAGGCACCCTGGGTTTCACCCTTGGGAGGTGGCTCAGCTCTTCAGGCCATGAGATACAGTCAGGGCTGCACTAATGGAGCAAAAAAAAAATTATTATTTAGAGACACCAGCGTGGATCCTCACATTTGGGATTAGGTGTTATGGGAAAGGGGCAAAATAAAGGGCGGGGGGAATTTCTCTTTGGACAAAACTTTTAAAAATCCAAAATTTCACTCAGACGCCTTCAAAATCAATGAAAAACAATCCTCAAAACACTTGCAGCTTTCACTAGTGCTTAACAACGTGTTCCCCTCTGTGAAAAGACACTTCAAATTGGATTTGCAGTTCTGTCTGGATGTTTTATTTCCCTTTGTGATCTAAGTGATCGCTGCTTTGTAAGATTTATCCTGGGCAATTAATATATCAAGCAGAGAATCACACAAGGGATTTCCCCAAAGAGATTTCGGCAGCTCGGCGTTGCACAGGGAGCTCCTGCCCGTAGGTCCCAATCTTCTGGAAGTTATTAAACAGCACGAGGATGTCACAAAATTAAAGTCACTCAGTTAAATATGTACCCCAAGCCAACGTATGTTACACCTGATAAAAATCTCAGCTTTCCAGCCCCAAACAACAGGTGTTGGGTGATAAAAGTCAAGACAAAAGTGCTAAAGCCTCTCACATACTTTCCCCAATTTCTACAGCAACAGAGCTGTGACAGAGGGCTCCTGACTGCTCAATTTGATGGCCAGGCAGACTTATAAAAGCTGAGTTTCCTAGGGGAAGACATAATGAAATCAATGCGCTCATGAATATGGATGACGGGCCGGGGCCATCTGTTCGCCACCAACATCTTTTCTTAAAACAAGTTTCAAATATTTCGCCACAGACGTCGTATCTTTATTTCCATGGATAAAATTAGACCTTGGATTTTCACCATCTCCAGTCATTAAGTGCTATTGTTATGGAAATGTGTTTTTTTTTCCACCACTGATAATCAAAAGATTGAGTGATAAAACAGTTTGACAAAGTTCAGGTGGAGATTTCATCGCGTCTGTGGAGGAGCTTCACAATATTGACAGTCAGGGCACGCCGTGTGTAACGTAAATACAACTTCTCTGTCCTCCCCCCGAGGAACAAGAGCCTGGCGTGTCCTGCCCTCATTTGTACCCTACATCCATCTGATTTCCTTTCGTTTTCAGAGAAAACATCATAAGGCATTTTTATTCTGTATTCATGAGGCTGGTGTTGATTTGCACGAGGGGAGCAGGGCATGGGCGGAGGAGCTGCTGGTCCTGGGCTCTGGGTGGAGATGGGAGAGATCCAGGAGTTCCTGGGGATTGCCAGGTGGATCCTGGGCTGTGTTTGCCTGCATTCCCAGACCCTGCTCCCTCTCCTGGTGCTGAGCCTGAATCCGGCAGGGCTGATCCAACCCCAACTGGGAACCACAGAGCTCCTGAGCGGCAGAAGCCAAACAGAAGTGGGAACAGAAAACCCAAACCACTTGCGGGAACAGAAAACCCAAACC
>VZTX01014321.1:0-27157 GCA_013400915.1 Pardalotus punctatus | reverse complement strand
AGCAGCTGGGAACCAAAACCCGTCTGGACTGGGACCAGGACAGCACTGTGCAAACCCAAAGCATCATGCTGATGATACCCAAAACACCCCCAAAATCACGGACATCCTCACCTGGGCACAGGGGTTGCCCCACTGTGAGCCAGGAGCACCTCTGGACACCAGTTTTCCTTACTTTAAAATATCCAGTGGAGCCTGACCTCAGGGTGGGTGAAAATCAGCTGAATTCCAGGGAACTCAGTAAAATCCCCCCCAGGGGCACCACTGGGGCTGGGGGGCAAGGGTTATAAATAAATAATATAGACATGTGGAATATAGACATGTCCTTGTCCTGATCCCACTGAACTTCTTTGCACGGATGTTTGCTGGTTCCTGACAAACCTGCTGTTAAAGGGGCAGCTCAGCATGCGAATATCCATGCTCTGTAAGGCTACTCCAGCAGGAATTCAGCATGGAATTCTGGCCTAGAGGTACAATTCCTTTTGCCTTTCCATAGTGACAGTGACTCTTAATTTGGTCCCATCTCTTACGGTTCACTTTGGGATATCTGTTTGTGCTGGTTTAGATTCCACGTCTCCACCCACAGAGATTTGGGTTGTGCTTCTCTGCTTCCAGCAGGTTCCATAAGGAGCCAAAGCAGATCCCACTTGTCCAGTGTAGGGGAAAACACCTGTGCCTGCCAAGGAGCTCTGACTCTGCTTTTCCTGCCAGTTCCTGAGCAGTGTCAGGGCCACCATGAGGGAGTTAAAACCCCAATAAACCCCAAATCCTAGAGAGTGGATAATCCAAATGAAGAAATGCATTGTTGTCATAAAAAGCTTCCAAACCTGTTTAAAATTCTATGAAAACAATGTAATGGATTCCCAGGAACTTTATTAATGCTCTTGGTTCCATGTTTATGTATTTTTATTCCCTTATCCCCTATGGATTAATTAGATTTCACCACCAAAACCCCTGCTATTTACCTCTATCTAATCCTTAAAATATTCATTCTTTCATTACAGATAACTTTGGGTTATTCATGAAAATCTTCTTTGTTCCTTAGAGATTACCTCAAATTTTAAAGCCAAAACTTCGCATTACCAGCACACTACTGATGACCTCAGTCTGCATAAAAATTTTCCATCTCTAAAAGACAGATTACCTCAGACTCGGCACCCAAGATTTTTCCTACCTGTTCCTATTAATTACCTCATTTTACCTCACAATACTCATTCTCTCCCCTACACATGACCTCAGGTTTTAATCCCAAATTTTTCCATGCTGATTGGCTAACGATCACCTCATTTTTACCTCAGGATTTTCAGTCTCTCCCCTAGAGGTTAACTCAGATTTGAACTCCAAAACATTCATTTTGTCTCTACAGATTACTTACATTTTCCCACTGAAAATGCCCACTAATTACCTCTATTTTACCCCACTGTTCATTCTGTCCACTACAATTACCTCAGGATTTTCCCCTGAAATTTTCCCTACCTGTCCAGTACTTTTTACCTCAAATTTACCTCAAAATGTTTTCTCTCCTCTACACATTACCTCAGTTTTACCCCCAGATTTTTCTTTGTCTGTCCACTACTGAATTCATATGTTTGCCTCAAAATGTTCATTCTCTCCCCTAAAGACTATCTCATTTTTTAGCCCAAAATATTTCCCTAATATGCATTACTGATTACTTAACTTTTCCCTCAGATTTTTCATTTACTCTGCTAGAGGTTATCACAAATTTCACCAACATTTTCCCTACCTGTCCACTACTGATTACCTCAGTTTGACCTCAAAATATTCATTCTCTACCCTGTAGATTATCTCAAGTTTTACCCCCCAGTATATCCCTACCTTTGCAGTACTGATTACCTCAGTTTACCTCAAAATACTCATTCTCTTCCCTAGAGATTACCTCAGGTTTTACCCCCAAAATATTCCTTACCTTTCCACTACTGATTATATCATCTTTCCCTCAAAATATTCATTCTATCCCCCAGAAAATACCTCAAGCTTTTCCCAAAAAAAATCTCCCCTCCCTCTCCATTGATCATTACCTCTTTTTTTTTACATTAAATTGATCGTTCTCTACCTTGAAGATTACCACAAGTTTTACCTCCCCCCATTTTCTTTCTTGGGCACTAATGATTTTCCCATTTTTAACCCAAAATGTGCATTCTCTCCCCTCAGCTATTCCCCAAAAATTCCACCTCGTTCCCTTCCACATCCCCTCACATTTTCCTTCACAAACACGGGTTGGGTGCCCTCTAAATTACACCAGATTTTCAGCTAAAAGTGTCACCCCTGTCCCATCTGAATTATGCTGGGTTTTTCCAGCTTGGAACTGCAAGGAATTCAGGCAGGTGAAACAACATCAGGGAATACCTGTAAACAGAGATTTTACCTAGGGGTTTAACCTCCAAAATATTCATTGTGCCTTACTTTAGAACAAACGCAAAAATTCCCCCGCCTGGACACTACTGATTATCTGAGCTGACCTCAAAATGTTCATTCTCTCCCCAGGATGTTACCTTAGATTTTACTGACAAACATTTTCCTACTTGTGCACTCCTGATTGCCTCAGTTTACCTCAAAATATGCATTCTCTGCCCAACGGACTACCTCAAGTTTACTCCAAAAATTTTCCCTACTTATGCATTCTAGGTTACCTCTTTTACCTCAAAATGTTCATTCTTTCCCCTACAGATTAACTAAAGTTTTACCCACAATATTTTCCCTGTCTGTCCACTAGTGATTCCCTCATTTTTACCTCAAAATGTTCATTCTCTGCCCTACAGGTTATTTCAAGTTTTACTCCCAAAATTTCCCCTGTCTGTCCACTACTGACTCCCTCAATTTACCTTAAACTTCAGGGTGGAGAATGAACATGGATCTCAGATTCTGCACTCATATTTTCCTTGCCTGTGTACTACTTATGACCTCATTTTGAACTGAAAATATTAATTCTCTACTCTTGATATTTTCTCCAGCTTCACCCACAAAACTCTCCCTACCTTTCGACTACCAGCCCCCTCAATTTACCGCATAATGTACATTCTCTCTGCTACAGATTACCCATATTTTACCCCCAAAAGCGTCCTTGCCTTTCACATCTACAGGTAAACATTGACTTTACCCCATCAGTCTTCAACACAGCCCTAATTCTGGTGTTCAGCATGGTCCCAGGAGTGTCCTGCTCAGAGCTGAGGGAAATCTGACATGCTGTTAATAAATAACCTTTGCTGAGAGCAGTCAACACCCCGGTCCTTTGGGCTTTGCAAGATTTTGTACTGAAAAGACCCAAATTCCAATTCTAAATCTAAATTTTTCTCAACTTATATTAGAAAGGTACTTGACATTAAATCATACAGCAGAACTGAAAGAGTACACATGGAATATTAGAAGATTTTCCATGAATAAAAGACATTCCTTTTTTTTCCTAATCTGTCTGGGACTGTAGGATTGAATCTCTGCAACCAAGACACAGTACAGTTGTTATTAATAGGTAAACCTCTCAAATATTGTTATTTCTCTGGGAACTCTGCTAGCACTGAGCTACTCCCATGTGCCTGGAATGGTTTGGGAAAGGGCAAGAAAACATCCCATTTCTGTTTGGAAAAACTCAAGATAATAAAATGTAATTTCACTTCTTTCTCTGACCCATAACCAAAGTTTGTAGAACAACATAGACTATTCATGCAAGGGCTGATTCAGCTGAGGGGGAAAAAAAAAAAACTAAAGAAATAAAACCACCCCAATGTCAACATAAAAACATGTTACTTCCTTAACAGGAGCATACAAAATTAATTTTAACCAGAAAGGAAATTACAAACCAGAAAAAGAGGCAAAAGAAATGCTCGTCATTGATACACTCTCTGGTTGATAATTGCAAAGAAAATTCTCCACAGATCATAAGCAATTGCTAATAATTTTTCCTCTGTAAAAATTACTGACATGGGTTTTTGGGAGAGTCTGTCCTCAGTGGGAAACACAACCTGATGTGACACAGCTCTGGCACCACATGCCCTCCTATTTCTGGTGCCCTTGGAATCCACAAGTCAACACAGTCCCTCGGACCTTACATCCCTGAACACAAGGATAAATGGAGTTTTAACCAGATCCCAGTATCCCATAGAGCTGTGATAACATTTCCTAGTGAGTTAATGCCAACGGACAGGAAAAGGGAGATGTGTCCCTCTGACTTACCCCATGGCATGTGCAGGATCAGGTGCCCTCCACTGCAGGCTGGCAGGGCTAGAGGCTGTTGTGTTTGGCTGCTCAAACCCAACCTAAACCAAAGTTTTTGGCACAGCTGGATCGAATTAAATTATTTTTCCCGTCCTGAAAGAGAGGAGAAAAGGAAAATTAAGTCCACTGTGCAAGTCAAAGGTTCCTGGCTTTCACATATTCTCATTGCTCATTATAGAGCTTTTCCTTTAAAAAATGAGAGGTGTCAGCCACATTAAATATTTAAGTGCCCTTTTCCAGGATTTTTAGTCATACCTCTTTCAGACATAAAAAGGATGCTAATTTTTCTTATTGTATCATTTGCCTAATTTTAACAGAACCATCATCATCATCCCAGACCCCACTTGTGAGTTATCCTTTGACATTGGCCTTTAAAGAAGAGTTATCCAGGTTGCTGGACCAGAGGAAACCACTAAAAGAAGTATCTCAAAAACCCGAGAGAGAAGGGTTTCAAGGCACTCCAGAACACAGAAATATGTTCATGCCTTGCCAGGCCACACCAGTTCTGTCACACCCACCTGACCTGTGCAGGTGAGGCCAATGGTCACCTTCCTCCTGGGGAAACACTGTCTGAGCTGCCCATCCAGGGCAGCATCAATAAAGAACATCAAAAAGGCAAAATTAAGATGATGTTTCCTGTTAGAAATTGGCCATTTATGATCAGAACTTAGATTTAGTAACATCGTTTTCACCAGATAACCACAGGCCACGCCCATATCTCCAGCCCAGGTGAGAACAGGAAGAACTACAAGAAATGCAGGGAGACACAGTCTGCTGTTTGCACTTATTCCATCACGATTTCCTCTGCAGCTGGATGCTCTTTGCACTTTCCTTTTTAACAATCTCATGCCTGTATTTCATCATCCAGGACAAGGCAGGATACATGGAGAGCCAGAGTGGTTACAGCCAAGTCGATACAGAGAGCTGGCTTATGCATCATATATAATGTTTGGTGAGGGGAGAGATGATCAGGGACTGTTTTTCTCCTTTAGATTCATCTGTTACTACCACTTTGAAAACACCCAGTGCTGAAAGCAGCCAGGGTCTGATCACTGCACTGGTTCTGATTACTTTTGGCCTTTGCTCATAGACCTCAGCACCATTCTCTCTGGAGAGTGACAGAGAACTGCTCCAGGATAAACCAGGAGACAGGAAAGACTTCGAGTGCTTCTCAATCCAATCACTACAGGCAGGGCAGCTTCCCTGGAATTTCACGTCCAGTGTGTCTCTTTGAAGCTAAACAGGTGAGCAAAAAAACAGGCACTCCAAGATTTTGTTTCTTTGTACTTCAAACAGCACAGATCCAGCAGGAGGAACTGGAATCCAGTCTAAAAGCCATCTTCCTGCTTGCCACTCCCTCCACATTTTTTTCTTCAACAGGGATGTGGCTGCAGCTCACCAGAGGCAAGAAAACTGCCTTTCAATTCCATACAAAACCTACCCAAAAAGACCAGGACATCAGGAGCAGCAGGAATTCCTTCGTGTTTCTGCCCACAGGTATTTTCATTGCGCTTTGCCTCACAGGGGCTTATTTTATCTTGAAAAATATTTTTGTTAGTTGAGTTTCTTGAGAACTGGTTCATCTCTTGATTGTTCCTAATTTGGAGTTTTTCGTGCTGCACTTGCCGTGATTCTTAGGGCTCAAGGAACTTTCTAGATTGACCCAAACCTTCACATTTAACTTCCTCTGTTCAGTGCACATTGTGCCAATCCCCTGCCCCTTCAGAGCAAGCAATGGATCTACCTGAGCCCCATGGGCAGTTTTGCCAGATCAGCACAGGGCATGGAAAGGGTCACTGAGTTCTCTTTCCAAAGCCACAACATTCCCAGACAGAATTTCCCGTTAAGTATTTTGTACCCTTCACAACTAAGACCCTTTCAGTGCTTTGTTACTGTCAGCCAAGGAATCAAACCCAATAACCCAATAATCCATGCCACAAGGAACATCATTCTGAGCCTGTTGCTGCAAACCCTGCACTTCTCACACCAGCTCATATGGGACCAGAACGGTCACTGCAAGCAGAAATGCTCCTTTAGGGAACACCACAAGCCATCTACAAGGTACCACTGGAATTCCATCTACTGTACAAGCTCTGGGAAGCAGTGAACCAAACCATGAGCTTACAGGTGAATGAGGGGCAGCTCCAATAACAAAGTCAACACCTCACCAAAAGTACATCAAAGCAAATGCCAGCACCTTTACAAGCACTTTAGTTTTCTATTTATAAAGTAAAACCAAAAAAAGCTTTTCAGACACTTGGGGAAAAGTCCATCCCATTTTTTTAAAGCATATTTCTGGGAGTTGTTTCCAGCTTCCTGATGTTCTTTTCTCAGCTTACATGTAGCTGCCAGAATTACAGCTGGTTCTACACACAGAGGCAAGTAGCTGCTGCAACTTGTCATTTCAGCAGTTCCTGGGAATATGAACGTGACCCCCAGCCCACCCTGGTTCAAGCTGCAGTTTCATGCCTAGAGGTAAGACACCAGATGTAGCAATGCTAAAAGCCAAATTCTGGTTTCCTGGTTCTTGTTGAAACTCCACCATCTGTTTTGTCCAGTCCTCCACTCTTAATTTCTTTTCTCATTTGAACTGTTTATAGCCCCAGGTTTGCCTGTGCCACCCTGGGCTCTCACCAGCTCTGAGTCCATCCAGCACTGACAGAGCTGCTGGGAGCTGAAGATCTCCGATACTCCTGAAATTCTCCATTTCTCCTCTTTCCCTGCCTGGAAAACACACCTTCCAGATCCTGCACCCCCACTCCTCACCTCCTTGAAAACAGGAGCTGCATCCTCCTGGATCCTTCAGCTGGACGCTCCTGGCTCTGGGCAGCTGTGGTGACTGTGCCCAGGGCAGGTGACACCGACAGTGTCACACCAGTGCTGAGCAGCCTCAGGCCTGGACTCTTCTCCTTGCAGGCCAACACACAGCCAAGCTGGGACACTTTTCCTCTACAGAAACAAACAGCGACAAAAAACTAAGGGGCTGGGACACCACCGCAGCTAAACCTGCCCGGTTTCCCACTGCCACAGGGTCCTGTGGCCAGATATGACCAAAACCCACATCCAGCACAGCATTGAGGGAGCTAAATTATAAATTAGGACCTACTGGACAAGAGGTTCTATTTTTTGTAGCATTGATCAAGAAGATGTGTCAAGGCATTCTCACACAGCGTCCCCACTGCCAGCTGAGACTGGAACAAAATCATCCAGGCCTGGCACAGCCTTTGCACATCAAAAGTACCAAACGCTGTGGCCCACTCGGCAAAGAGCTGATTTTGGGGCTTTGAGCCAGCGAATGGTTTCGCAAACTGCTCCTCCACTGCTCCCGTGTGGCAGCGGTGAGTAGAGCACTCTGTTTGCAACCAAAGGCAGGAGACAAAACTCCTGCTTAATATTTGTGTATTTTTTGTCTCGGTAGTTCTGCAGTGCATGTGGGTTTTCGGCAAGTACTGCCTCAGAATGCTTGTGTTGCCACTCTGCTTGCCACCGTGGGTGGGAAAGATTTCTCCCTGAATGAAACTTGAATTTTCATATGGTTATGGAATCAGTTTTGTGCACCTGCTCCTACCTCCTCAAGGTAAGGTAAGGTATAAAATTCCCGACTGGAGTAATATGCTGAAGTAGGTAGGAATAGTTTGAGTTTCATTACACCTTTGATTCCCCTGAGACAATCAGACTATTTTATAGTACATGTTTATTTTTGGGGTATTTTGTAGAATTGTCTAACACTTGATCTGTTGAGCCAGGGATGAACATGTGAAATGCTGAACTTCACTGAAGGAGAATGATGGGCTAAGAAGCATCAATGGAAGGGAGTCACTGACCCATGTATTGAACTCCTCCATGAAAAATTAACTCCATGATCTTTTCTTTGATCCTGATTTGCATCTAATCTTTCCTATGATTTTAAGACTCAAGGAGTGGGGAACATCTGATTGACACAGACTTGTAACAACACAAGTAAAATGACTTGTTTGGGTTGTCCCCACCTACCATGAGTGCTCTGGATTTAATGTTTTATCTTGCCATTATAATTTTTTATTTGTCTGTTATCTCCTGTCTGCTTAATAAATAATTCATTTTATAAATAGACCTGATCTGCTATCCCTAGAACTTGTGGGCCAGGGTGATTTCTTAAATTTTAGACATTGCCAAAAATATGACGCTAAGGCAGGGCTTGCCTGGAGCTTCCACTCCTCCCGTGACAACCAGGAGCCTGAAGATGCTCTGGGGATTGCAATTCACAGCCTCAGTCAGCCCTGCGTGGGAAAGCCAAGTGGGTTTTCCTCTTCCAAGAGAGGAAAAGACACAGCAGGAAGGGCTGTCTCATCTGACCTGTTCCTCATGGGCATCTCTGTCCCTGAACAGAACAATCCATCATGTCCCACTGGTATTGGAAAATACTGCAGACCTTGTGCTCCTGGGATTTAAAAGCTCCATTTATGTCAGCAAAAAGTGAGGGAGTGTGGAGAGCAGGAAAAATACACAACTACACCATTTGTCCTCCTCCATGGGTCACAGGTGGGGCACGATCCCTAATTTCAGACTGATCTTGTGAGTTTCAGAGAAAATAACTCTCAAGGTGGCACTGAATATGCCAGATTTCTGATACTCCTGCACCAGAACCACAGCCCAGGAGGTTTCTGTGGGAACCTGAAATATTTGTGTGGTTCCGAAGCTGCACACCCCTAAAGCTTTCCCTTGGGAAGACAAAGCTTCCCACATGTGTTTTATACTCCAGTTTGTACTTCCAGCACTTTTCAAGAGAATTTAAACCAGAATGAGCTGAGTTGGTGACAGCACAGCATTAGATCTGGGACGTCACAAGCCTCATTAGGCAATATTCACTATGGACAGCACAGCTTCTTGTGCTTCAGAGCTCCAGATTTCAGTACAGATCCACTGCAATTGAACCTAGTTGAAACCACCTGGCAACAATTAACCCAAAAAATGCCTGTGTGTTATCTCAGTAAGTACAGCTGCATATCCACCACTATAGTGACAGGCACTTGACTAAAATAAAGGCATATACTATATTATTTTATGCTATCTTCTGAGAGATTTATGTTTTCCTGGCATTGTTTGAACACACTTGAACCCAGGTTCTGCTCCCTGTTGTGCTCTCAGGCCTAAAGAATGGCTTAGATATCATCAGTGATGCAGCTCTAATTAATGAAGTTACTGCTGCAAACAGATAGAAATCAATGGTTGCAGGAATTAAGGCAGGAAAACCTCTGTGCTTCCCAGTCCCTGCCCAATATACCCCAATTCTTTATTGGGAGCATAAGTCCTGTTCTTATCACAGAAACTCAATGATTTGGTATAGTTATGTTTTATGGAAAAGCTTTGTAAAGCAATTACCTCTCCCAGCATCAAGAGCAACCCTCAGCACTCCAACAGCCCCACGGGAAATGCCACCTAAGGCTTACAATAGACACGAAATGAGCAAAAAGCACTAATTCAGCACTAAAAGGTCAGTAAACAACCGGTTTAGAAAATATTCCCCTCATAATCTGCATGGGGAGAGCCTCTGGGATGCCAAGGCAAACCTAGAGATCAACAGCTTCTTATCCTTGCCATGGTTTTTCCTAGGGTCACCGAGTGCCTGCCCTCCAGGATGTCACACACTGGAACGTCACTCCAATTTCCATACATCATAAATGGACACATTAAATACATTTTTACCTCACCGAAACAGACGGCACCACCAGAAAATGCAGAATTCCCGCCTCTCGCGTTGGCTCTTATAAAACCTCGGCCGGCTCGGGATTGGCTGGTGCTGTGAGGCGATCGCGGCACTGATTGGACAGCGGGAGGCGGGCCCAGTCCCGCCCCGCCCCGCTCCTCAGAGAGGGCTGAGGGAGCGGGAGGGGTGGAGGGGTCCCCGTGAATATTTTGATGTAAAAATAAGTTAGTAAGTAGTGGACAGACAGGGAAAATTGACGGAGCATCCTTGAGGTAGTCTACGGTGCAGAGAATGACCATTTTGAGGTAAGATGAGGCAGTCAGTCGTGAACAGTAGGGAATATCATAATGTGGAAGTCACTCGCATTTGCCTGAAGGAAGACTACGCTGGGGAATGACTTTAGCTGGGATTTGGCTTCTGTAGGGCCTTACAGAATAAGCCATAGTGCTTTGTGATCCTGTGATGGTCCTTGCATAAATCTCATTCCTCACCAACTGCAGGAGTTCCCAAGGTCACTCCTGAGGTGCTGAGGTCTGTCAGATCCAATGGGCCCTCAAGTGTTTTCTCTCCTGCTCATATTAAAATTTCAGCCTTTCAGGTGACACCTATCCCCTACAAGATCAAATTGAGTTCTCCTAAAAAATGTACCACAAAAGCCACTTTTTATCCTTTATTTCTCAAAATTGCAGTCCTATTTATTTCTCTAGCTCCAATAATAATGAATATGGCAGAAATAACAACAAGAAAGGGGAATAAATGGAATGTGATGAAAAATGTTTAATTTTGTCATTTGGGCAGGACCCAGCCGGCGTTCACGAGGTCCAGGCAAAAGTAATGTGAGCATAGCCACAAGAAAATCTCCAATATTTCAGTCCATGAGAGTTACAGGATATGGGATTACTCACAGGCTGAAACATGACCACAAATGTTGTTCAAGCAACCCTGTTTCAGCTACTCTGAGAGATTTGCAGAGTCATAGCATGTTTCACTTGATCCCATTGTTGCAGGGCTCTTTGAGATCCTCCATGATCAAATGTTGCTGGTATACCCAATTTCCTTTTTTACCTGGCTTCCTCTCCTCCTTGGCTGTTTGAGGAGCTTGATCCTGGGGCATCTGGCAGTGGGCATCTGGCAGGATGGCATTGCCTGGGCCTGGCTGGGAACAGACTTCCCTGGAGCAGAGCTGGAGCTTGAAAGCGGCCTGGAAGCCCCGTCGGAAGTTTTCGTTGCAGAACCCATAGATGATGGGGTTGATGCTGCTGTTGAAGAAGGCCAGCCAGTGAGCAAAGGGATAAATGTAGATGTTAATGAGCTGCAGCTGGAGATCAGAAAGGCTGGCGTAGTCCGAGAGCAGCATCAGAGTCCACAGGGGAAGCCAGGACAGGGTGAAAAGCAAAGTCACAACGATGAGCATTTTGATGGCTTTTTGTTTTCTCTTCCACACACCGTGCCGCTGCTCCTGGCTGCGCTTCCCTGCCCTGGGCGTGGCTGTGTGGGAGAGGGAAATGCTGATCCTGGCATACATGATGACAATGAGTGACAGGGGAGCCAGGTAGATGTTGGCAAAGAGAACCGTCGTGTAGATCTTCCTCATTCCCGGGTCAGGCCACTCCTCCCGGCACCAGTACACGGGGCGGGTGGCATTGCCAGAGCCCAGGAGCACCCGGAAATGCTTCTCCTCCCGCACCTGCAGCAGCACTGCCGAGGGACACATGATGGCCACGGCCAGGATCCAGATGACCGCGATGATGGCCACAGCCGTGGGAATGGTCAGCTTCTGCTTGAATGGATGCACAATGCAGCGGAACCTGTGCCAGAGAAGCTGTTTAAGGAATGCTTCATCATCCAGGCAAACATACACACACATTGTAAATTGCCTGTTTTTCAAAGAACAGAGATGGAATCATCTCCTCATCCTCCCTATCAGCTCCTGCTTCTGCTGCTCTGCTTAGCCAAGGCAGGTGTTAATAGCTCTGCTATCCAGCTTCATGGCTGAGAAACAAACCAATTCCAAGCAAGCTGGGATAGCCCAGTTGCACCACCTTTAAGAGCTACCAGTGGAGGAGCGAATTGCTGTGGCTTCTCTGTAGACCTGGCCACATTTTGTTTTGCTTGAACAGCCTTAGGAACAAAATGCATCTGATTTCTTGTGCTGTTGGGAGGGTTAATGAATGGGCTCAGCATGGTCAGGGGCCAGGGGAGATGAGAGTGATGGGTACAGACTGTGCAGCATCTTACCTGTCCACAGCTATAGCAACCAGAGTGAAGACAGAGGCAGAAACAGAGATTCCTTGAACCATCCCACTCATCTTGCACACCAGGCTCCCAAAGGGCCATCCTGGAACAAAAAAAAAAGGCAGTTGGAATTGCCATCATCTCTCTGCAGGACTCTGCTTAAAATCATTTGCTGTCATCTTCCATTTCCTGAGCAGAATTATAGACTCATGGAACGGTTTGGATTGGAAGGGACCCTGAAGATCATGGAGTTCCAGCCACGGCCAGGAACACCATGCCATGGGGAGGAACACCTTCCACTAGACCTCACCTCTGATTGCAGCGACTCAAAATGCCCACAGAGCCCCTGTGACACATATCCCCAGCCCTCCCTGCCCCGTGCACCCCAGCCCACCTGCAATGATGTTGTCCAGGAGGGTGGTGGGCATGCAGAAGAGCCCCACCAGCAAGTCACTGACGGCCAGGTTCAGGATGAACAGGTTGGTGACCGTGCGCATGTGTTTGCTCCACAGGATGACGAAACAAACCCCCCCGTTGCCCACCATGCAGAGGAGGAAGATGAGGAGGTACGAGGTGATGAAGACAGCAGCCACTGAAGGCTGGTGGAGGTAGAAGTCCACGTAGGAAACGTTGCCTTCCAAGTAGAGGTACTTGTATGTCCCGGTATAATTCAGTGCCTGAAGCCAGTCCAACAAAGGTTTGAGTCCATTTTCTTCCTCGTGTTCTAATGGGCCCCAAAAGATATTTGTAAAAAGGTCGTTTTAGTCTGCTTGCAGTTGATCTGAAGGAATGTGTTATTAGTATTATTTAATATGGGATATTATTATTACTATATTACTAGAGTTATTGTCTGTTTTGGGTACACTGTGTGCTGAAATAAGTGCAAAGCTTGTGTGCACTCAGGCAGTGATGAGGTGACTGAGCAACAATCACTAAAAAAATCACTAATTTAATCACTGGAAAACAGGGATTAAGGCTTTCTGAAGTGGCACAAACCTTCTGCCTGCACGTATCCAAATCCAGTCCCACTTCATGAACACAAGATGGTTTTGTGTACAGTTGGTTGATTTAATTCCCTGCTCACAAGCTACATAACTCAAAGTCTGCAATCAAGAAGGACCACACTGTGTTTAAAACATGCTGAGGTACAAGATAGCTGGCTTCATTTCCGAGCAGGTAATTTGACTTGGAACCAGCATTCCAAACTCTTTTCCACATCTGTTTTGTCTCCCAGATGGAGATGCCTAAAGAAGCAGGGGGTGGAATGTTCCTAACAAAAGAGCAGCAAAGTTAATTGGCGGCAGAAAGCATGAAATTAAAGTATAAGTGCAGATGCCTTTAAGACGCTTCAAACTCTTTAATAGAAATGGAATTTAAATTAAAGCACAAGTATCTAAATCCTGAGGAGCCTGTATGAAGAGCAAGGCCTCTGCAAGTGTTTTACTTTCAGGAAGCAAGTGCAGTAAAAAAAGCATTTATTCTGCCGTGACTCGGGTTTGGAACAAGCAGAGCAGTGAAAACCCATCGTGTTTTGTTCTCTTGTGCCTGTACAGAAATCAGCAGCAGTGCAGTGTTTTAATGGGTCTGTAGTTTACATACTCATTAAATGCCTGCACAGCCAGGTAGGGACACAAAAGTCTGGACTCCCTTACCAAAACTGGCTGCTTTTATGCTTGAACAGGTGTAGGAATAGTTGTACATTCTGTGGGGCTGTCCTTATGGAGAAAGACTTTTTTTTGTTTGTTTTTTTTATTCAACATGCTTTCAAAATTATTGAAAATACTTTTATTGAAATGTCTGATGTCCCAAATGCTTTTCTGAGCCAGAGCTAAAAGTGAGCCCTGTGGGAAGTGCTTTAATGCCAATTTTCCTGATCCCTCAAGGAAGCAGCACTGGTGCACTTGCACCCAACCATGAGCCCAAGATGGGGAACGCTGGCAGAATGCAAATACAGATATTTGACAATATGGGTTTACACTGTTCCTTTAATCCCAGACCTGGAGTTGTGCTTTATAAACACCAGCGGACGCTGTCTCACCCCATTTAAAACCAGCGTTTCTGCTGCTCCCTTGGACTTATTGTTGTTCCTTTTGCTGCTCTTCCCCACTATTATTATTGTTAACCTCTAATTTTCTTCCATAAGCCTTTGCTTCCCAGAGGAGTTGCTTTAGGAAGACACTGGCATGGGAAAGGTGGCTTTTGGCTCCCAACACATTCCCAGTCCCCATGCCCAGCCGTCCCACTTTGTCCCTGTGCTGTCCCCAGCAGGTCAGGCAGAGGTGCCTTTCCTTCCTTACCTGCTCGGCTTTGGCTTTTTGAGAAGTCTCTGATGGTCAGAGGCAGAAGTTCTTTGTCATTCCATGACAGAATTTTCCCTCGTTGCACTAAAAAAATGAGAAATCATCTAATAATTATTTTGGATACATTGTTTTCTCTCTTTTTCCAACACCGTGTTGTGAATCATCAGCTTCCAATCTCTTCATTAACGATCTCTGCAACAGTTTTTGTTTGTAACTGGTAAACAAGAAGTTGTAAACAGCCTCAAGGCAAAACTGGAGCTGTGTCTTATCCCAGTTGTGCTAATGAAATTTTGGCTGTGGCAGACACAGGGAAGTTGCTGTACAAACATCGAAAATCACAGGAAATGGAAAAGCTCCATGGATTTTCATTATCCTGAAGCTGAGGGGGAGGAGGATTGGCTGGAAGGAGAAATTAAGCCAGTGCCTTTTGTTTTCACAGGGTCCTTGCTGGCTAAAACAAGCAGTGATAAATAATTGAGAGAGGCACAGAGGACAGAAACATAAATCATCTAAGAAAAGGGAAAAAATAATGCAATTCCTAATTATTATAAGATGATAAATAACAGTAATTTGTTTCCACGTGGTAACTTGATAAGGGCAAGGCCTCCCTTCTTCATTTAATATACCAGAGAAAATCTCCAGAGGAGTAAAGTGGGAGCCTCCCCGAGTGAAAACCTGCCCCATCCCACACTGGGTTTCCAAACACACGAGGCTCAGTCCCTACTGGAATCCCAGTCACAGCCTCCATTCACAAAGACACAAGTGTAATCTCTCACAGTTTGACCAGGATAATCTCATTCCTCTGGATATAGAAAATCAGCTTTCCATTGTTGAAGCAGCAGTTCAAGCTTATTATAAAGCGATGGAATTATTTATACATTAGGCAGATGGAGGAAGTTCCCTGGAGCAGCCACCACTGCTTCACCTCTGTGCACAACCCACTGGGTTTGTGGTCTCGATTTTTATGTGTGAAATATCTTCACAGAATCCTCGGAGGTTGAAATAAAAATAAGGAACCTTCAGAGATGGGAAGATCAGCAGGAGCGTGTTCTTGTAGAAAAAGAAAATTTAATGTAGTAAGTGCTGAAAAAATGGTTCTTCCCTTGTCCTGAATTCTGTACTCAGTAATGGCACAGCAAGAGAGATTTCCCAGGGACCTTGGAAAATGATCCATGGTCTGCTGAAAAGTGGGAAAGTGGCAAAATACAGCCCCTGAGGGATGGCAAAAAGACCAGGACATCGGTCTGTGAATGTTTGAGAAATAAGGGAGAAAGAAGTGCATGGATCATCCTCTGCCTCAGTGAACCACGAAGAGCCATTGACTAAAAAACTAAAATGCTGTTCCACAGGGACCCCACGCACAGACCATGGGAATCTGGGCTCATCTTTGCTTCTCTTCCAGAGTAAGAGGGGCCTGCAGCCACACCAAACCCCCATTCCCAGTTCCTGGGGCTCAGGCATGGGACAGGAGTGGTACAGGAAGCATTGGGTTTGGGTCATGCAGGGCTTGAGCTGCCACATGCAAAGGATATTTGTGAATTAAGATAATAGAACTTACTCTAAAAGTATTTAACTTCTTTATCCATCAGAATTTGAATGATCTTTTATAAGACATACCTCAGAGTGGTTTATCTCCAAATATGCCTGAATATCCCAGTAGGTTTTCAGCTAGGAGAAAGGAGCTGTGGAAGAAAAAACACCCTAAAAATAGCCAGTTGCAACAAAATAGTTTTTTTTCTTACTGACATTTACTTTCATAAAGAAAATCAAGTGCTCCCTGAGAAGCAAATTTCTCATTTTGAGATGGGCAATCCCAGGGAGATGTGCCAATCTTGGAGTTGCACACAGAGCTCTTCTCAATGGGTTTAAACTGCTTATCCTCCCCTTGGCATCATTTATCTGCATAGTCTGAGATGGGGCCAAAGAAAAGAGTTTATCAAGGTATTTCTTTTTAAAAGATGTCTAACTTTAAATGATAAAGAACAAGGCTATCAACAGGATGGCTGTAATAAACACGAGGCTTAGTTGCAGATTACTCATCCACTTGAACTGGGAATAGAAAACATTTCATTGCAAAGCCAAATCCCAAATGTAAATCGTGAGATGCAAATGGCAGGTGAGGGATTCACAGGTTTGTTATGGCTCTGTATTTAGATATATTTGTAATTTCCACCCTGCTTCATAAGAGCTGAGGCTGCTTACCTATTCCTTCTCATTATACTTTTATTTTTTTACTTCATGCTAAGTCAGCCTTGAAGCTTTTGAATATATTTTTTTTTTCTATTTGATGTGTCACAGGCTGTTTTAAATTTTAACCAAAACCTCAGCCAACTGTTCTCTGAAATCAGGTTAAAGTAAGATTTCCACACCCAGGCACACTTATGCAGCCACTTTATTGAGAACCCTGGCAAGCAATAAGATTTTAGCTGCCTTATCTTGGAAGCAAGTCCCTGTTTTAAAAGCTTTCAGTAGGAAATTACTGAAGTTCTCCTGGGATCCAGTCTCTAAATAGGAGTTTCCAATCCATCACTGGAAACAGAACCCAGGGACCCCACAAAGTCTCTGGACTGGTCGCAGCTTTTTCCCTGGAGAGATGCTGTAGCAGCATTTAGCAGTGAGTTCTGGGGTTTAGAGGAACAGCTAAATCAATGATCCCTGCCAGACTCTTTGCAGCACTAAATTCCCCACTAATGGGAGATGAGCCTCCTAAATTGCCCCTTTTGATTCAGCCTCTGCTCATGAGTCACTCTCTGTCAACTCTATCATTTGGGGCACTGCAAGTGAGGAGAGCAATTGGGAAACAAGTAGAAAGAGGTAAAAAAACCCCAAAAAACTGACAAGTGGGACGATCATGAGTTAGTCCCGGTGGAGGATAAAATTGGCAAACAAAATAAGTGCTTTAGGAGCCCGTCAGCCATTGTGAGCTCGTTCACCAGGGAGACAGCGCTGTCAGCAGGCAGGTGATGTCCCCGTCCCACCCCCAACAAGGGGGGCACAGAGGATGCTGTAATCACTGCAATGCGAACGGCCTGAAGAAAACCAAACCAATCCCCACGCACAGAGAGCATCACAAGGGTTCTTTGCACCAGGTGATGTCTCCGCTTTGTGTGAAAAATAAGCAAAGCCATAGAATTGTTTGATTTCAATCTGTTTTAGCATGGAAGAAGCATTGCCCTCTATGAAACAGGCATGAAAGCAAACACCTGGTCACGTGAGGGATCCTTACTTAAAACTAGTTACCCTAAAGAGCATTTTTACCCCTCACCCAAGTTCCTAGGCTGTGGAATATTGGATTATGCCCCACTAGAAATTAGGCAGAGCAGCCTGCCTGGCCCAAGGGCAGAACAGGTGAGCTCCATGTGCAGCACGTCGGGGCTGGATCCTGAGCACTTCACCACAACCCAACGGTGGATTTTCCCAGAGGCACCACCTTTAGTCTTAAATAACTGTGCAGGCTGCACAGGAGAAGAACTGTGAACGTGATAGCAGTGGTTTAAATGCACTCTCTAGAAAGATAATGGTTGTGGAAGGGCTGAACTCTCCCTGTACCTTCCTACCTGCTGACTGTTCCCTTTTACATCACCATCCACATCGACACAGGACTTTGAGTACTCATTGATTCTTTCTGTGAGCAGCTCTAAGCATTTTAATCCTTTTAGTGCTCCTGAACTTCCATTTACTGCTGCCTCAATGACTTGATTTTAATTAACACCACATTTTAAGCCTCACCTGGATAACATGGATAGGCACCTCCGATTGATATCAAGAATGTGACATGCAGATAGGTTACCTCGGAAACCTCTTGGTTTGACTCCAATGGAAGCCAATTCTGTTCAGTAAATGACAGCTGCAGCCCATGGTTGTCCAAACAGCAAGGACTGGAAGTGAGTTTTCCTTGCTAGGAATTTCATTTGGAAAAAAAACAACTGCACAGGTCCATTCTTTTGGGTTGAGGTGCCATCTTACAGGTACCTACCTGCCAGCCTCAGGAAATGCTCCTTCTTTGCTCGGAGTTAGACTCAATCCCCCTTTTTCCAGCAAAACACCCCAAACTGATCTCACTGCATTTTATGCTTTGCAGCCCCTGGGGTGGTTCAGATTTAAAGGATAACATGAGGTACTTCAAACTCCAGATACTTTTCTCCTATTGGAGGTACCTGCTACTGATTGCAAAGCACAGTGAGATCATGTAAACTTGTCTTAGTCACTGAGGAAAAATTCGACAGCCACAGGCTCTTTTCCCAATCCTGGAGCTCTGCAGAGCGGTTCAGCACCCAGCCCAGATGAATTGGCCCTGCCAGCACCAGCAACACAGGCGCTGGTGGGGGCTGCGTGTGTCCCCCAGCTCTGGAACCCCAAAGCCAGAAGGTCAGAGGCACCTGCTGCCACCCCTGTCCCCCTCCAGTGCATGAACTGCTCCGTATTCCAGCCTTGCCCACCCTGGGACCAACTTCTGCAGCACGGGGTTGTTTCCACAAGCAGATCCCTGGCACGGCCAGGACCCCCATGTAGGCAGTGGTGTACCCCCCCAGGAAATCAGGGCACCCCCAAGCACTAGAATCTACATCCCACCTCCCCCCCACACACACACACACAGACCTGTTGCTAACAAAGCTCCTGCAGTTTTCCCTCAGCTCCCAGCTCCAGTAGGGAGGCAAGAACAGCCCAGCCCCAGCCGAAGGCAGCCCCCAGCCCAGCCCACCCCCCAGGACACCCCGCTTACAGGTGCCGGAGCTCTGCCGCAGCCGCTGGTTCCGCGCAGGCAGGAGCGGGGCTGCAGCCCCTGGCGCACGGAGAGGGCTCCCGGAGCCCCTGCAGCTCCTGCCTCAGGCAGGGAGGAGGGACGGGAGGAAGGAGGGAGCCGAGAGCCCAGCCCAAAGCCTGCCAGCCCCAGGGCTCGACGGCTGTCACCTGCAGCCACCGCCGGCAGCCAGAGCTTCTCAGATACGTTCTGTGGCAGAGCCTCCTCGCTCTGCTCTGTTTGAGGCATTCCTTTGCCTTGGGAAGCTCATTCCCAGGGTTAGGGACTCACCTCTGCAGGTGCCACCCCTGACACCCCCGCATCCATTACAGTCCCGATTCCCCCCAGTGCTCTGAGTGCTCCCAGCACAGCGGCATCTCTCGGACTCTGCTCCTGCCTGCTGAGCTCCAGCATTTAGATCCAGGCTCTCCAGAGACTCCAGCTTTTAAGTTAGGAACCTGGGAAAAGAACAGTCTGTGTGGCCCACGTAAAACCAGGTGGCTCTTATAGCTAAAATGACAGGTTTTGCCTTACCTGCTTCTGCATAAGGTTTTTCTAGAAAGAAAAACAGCATCCCAGGGACAGATTATGGGAGAACAGGCTTCCAAGCAATGATTGGATGGATGTAGGAATGATTCTTGTATTTTTTACACTTCCCTTTTTATTCCTGGAATAGCTTAAACTTTATTCCTTTAACAAATCATTTACATTTGAGAGGAAAAACAATTATCCCAATATGAATTTAAACAAACGCATTGTTTTCCAGCATAGCTCAGTGTGGAATTTTAACAACTCTGTAGGAAATCATCATGTGCTATAAGGGGAAGGTAAGAAACTCCAGCCATGCACAGACATGGTATTAAGGGCAGTTTGCCACATGTGATGCAGCAAATGGAATCCCAGAATTCCAGGATGCTGGGGGGCCCTGGAGCTGGATGCAGTTAAGAACCACAGTTAGAGAGACTTCTGACCAAGAGAGCATCCTGAAGGCCCTGCACCCAGGAAGGGAAATGTGTCTAAAATTTCTAAAATTGTCTAAGAGGAATTTGTCTAAAATTCCTACCCCAGCTCTACCTGCACACACGCACTGCTGCAGTTCTCTGTCTCCCCCTCACGTTCCCATATTCACATTCCCTCTGCCTGGAAACTCTAAAGGCGGCAAGTTCACTTTGGAATCCAAAGCCTTTCCGATGGAAAGGTGTTATTCATGTGAGCAAAGTATCCACAATGCAGGGAATTGAAATTTGCAGGGGATCTCTTCCTGCTTCCCACATACCCCGTGGAACATCAACACTGAATCTTCATCACAGATTATTGCAGAATATTGTCTTTATAGTTTTAAAAACAACTCCGTGAGCTGCGGGGCTGATCCGTGTCCCAGAACACGTCCATCTCTTTTAAACGCCGGCGGCGCCATCTGCTGGGAACAGAAAGAAGGACGCGATGCAAAATAAATGCAAGGAGAGGTCATAGAACCATCACGGAATCCCAGAATGGTTTGGGTTGGGAAGGACCTTAAGGATCATCCAGTCCCACCTCGGAGCCTGTTCAGGGCAGGCTGCTGTCCATCGGCCCCTGATAGCAGATGGATATGGAAGTGATGGAGGTGTTCAGGGAATGCTGGGTAATATGGTCACTAAAAAGGCTCATTGACCTCTTCCAACAGGGAAACATTTAAGCAAGATGTGCCAAAAAAACCCCCGAGTTTCAGGAAAATGAAATCTGCAAGTATACAACTAAAAATTTCCCCCCGGATTGTGACCAGTTTGACTTCCATGGACTAGTCACATTGCCCAGATGTGTCCAGTTCTGCTGTAAATGCATTCGTCCATGGTGTAATTTACATTTTTATCTTCTAAAGAGCATCTGGGTGATGGAGGGGCAGGAAGGGGTGTAGGGGGTAGACGACAGGAGGCAGAGCACCGTGTACATCCCATGCCCTGAAGGACCGACTCCCGGGCAGCCCAAATGCCCTCGGTCCCACCCTGCACCCTGGAGCCGTCCCCTGGGGCTGTGTCGCTCCGCCCCCCGGGCCCCGCCTCCCCCTCACCTGTCTGGGGTCTGACCTGAGCCCCGAAACGCACGATTTGGGCTCTGTGAGCAAAGCCTTGAACTGCCTGGCTGAGCCTCATTTCACACTCCCAAACACCAAGACTGGAGTCTGTTTCACAGCCGCAGGTGGGGCTGGGTCCAAGTGCCAAAAATGCAGGACTTGTCTCCATTTCTGAGTCAAAGAAAGTGCCTGGATTCATAAATTTCAGGGCCCTAAAACTGGCCAAATGAGCCTGGTGCCCCCCAAACATGAGCCTTGGTCTGTTTCCAGGACATGAAGGTGCCCTGTGCAGCCTCAACCCAGGGCACCCCCCTTGTCTGAGACCCCAAGCCCCACACGACTCAGTCTCTTCTTTCCCAGACAGGGCTGAAGCTTCCAGCTGCTGTCACGGGCTGGAAACAGGGAATTTGGTCCTGAACCCCCAGCTTGGATTCCCCCTTGGAGCCCCAAGTGTGATGTCAGGATGGGCTGGGAGACCAGGTGGTGTTGGGACATGAAATAAAGAGGAGGACAGAGCCCACCCAGGATACCCCAGCACCCACATGTGCCCCGCTCTGCAGCTTCCTGCCCAGCCCCAGTGCCAGGGATTGCAGAGGAGACTCTGCCCACTGCCAGCCTTCCCCAAAACCACATGCATGGACTGTGCCAGCACCCTCCGTGGTTAGGCACAGTGAGAGACAGGCAAGAGAGAGTAAAGGCAGAGACTTGCCAGCATCAGCGTGTTTACTTCCCACTCCAGAGAAAACCAATGTTACAGACACACCCTCCAGGCACCCACCCGGCTGTAAGGCACTTTTAAAAACATATTCTTCCCAGCTGAAGCTGCCATCCCCGGGATGTCTGTGCCCGCAGCTTCAGCGCAGTGTCACCAGCTCCTCAGCAGAAGTGGGGTGAATGGCAACGGTGTTGTCCAGATCGGCCTTGGTGGCCCCCATTTTGACGGCCACAGCAAAGCCCTGCAGCATTTCATCACAGCCCAGCCCTTGCATGTGCAATCCCACCACCTTCGGAGAAAAAGGGAGAGGCCAGGTGGGACCCAAAATCCAGGCTAAGCTCTTGGGCACGGTGCTGGGGGAGCTGGATGCCAGCCCAAGAGCCAACCACACAGGGACAAGAGGACAGCCAGCCGTGGTCGTCACCACTCCCCAGCTGTCCCCCCCAGTGCCCTCCACTCACCTTCTCCTCCTTGCCAGCACACACCAGCTTCATGACACACTTCACCTTCCTCTGGGTGATGGCGTGGTACAAGGGAGTGAAGGATGTGTTGTAAATCTTCACGTTGTCCCTCCCATGCGTGGCCACGGCCTCCTCTGCAGCAGAAGCCACAGTGCCGGGGTCAGAGGGACGCCCATGAGGCATTTACAAAGTTGAGTCAAAGCCCTTTTGTCACAGCTCACTTGCTGGAGAACAAGTGGCAGTCCACACAGCCGGTGTCCCCAGCCCCTGGATCCCCTCCACACCGTGTCCATCCCCACCTTCAGTGAGCCCCACGGTGCCGATGGGTGGGTGACTGAAGACGACGGTGGGAATATTCTCATAGTCCAGCCGGGAGTCCTGCTTGCCCTCAAAAAGCCTGTGGGCCAGCTTCCTACCAGCTGCAATGGCCACTGTGGGGAGGGACATGGAGCCTGAGCCATGGCACGGTGTGGCACCAAGGGGCTGCGCAGGGAAAGGGGCAAGGCCGCAGTACCTGGGGTGAGGAGGGCTCTCCCACAGACATCCCCGACTGCATAGATCCCTCTCCTGGTGGTGTTCTGGTACTCATCCACAACCACGTGGCCCTTGGGGTCTACCTGCACGCCCTGCCACGGGAAACAGCAGCCACATGTGCTCCAGGGGGAATGGGAGAGCCCATGGGGCACCTGTGCTGGTGGCCACGGTGTTCCCAGGTGGGGGGCAAGTGGAGGGAACGTCATCCTGTGACAGGCTCTGGAGACCCAAGGGAACCCCAGAGATCCATGGGCATCCAGCACAGAAGGGTTGTGCTGCCATCTCACCACTTGGTCCAGCCCCAGCCCCTCGGAGTTGGGCTCCCGCCCCACGGCCCACAGCAGGCAGTCCACATCCCGGATCACCCCCTCTGTCGGCTTGCGGCCAGGCACCGCTGAGGTCACCGTCACATCCAGCAGCCCGCACGAGGACTTAGTGACGCTCTTGACCTACAGGGAACAACAAGAGCAGCAGGAGAAGGTGTGGATGGCTTTTGCCTTGCAACAAGTGACTGCGGCTGTGCGGCAGAACCAGGGATGTCACCAAAACCATGGCTCAGCAAGCAGCACCCAAAATGGCAGCTTTCCCCCAGCCCTGCCTCTCCAGGAGGGATGGGACGTGCCACAGGGCTGGTCTGTGCATTCTTACTTGTGTGTGCTTCCAGACATCCACGCCGGAGTTCTCCAGCTCCTGGGTGCAGTTTGAGCTGATCAGGGAGTCGAAGGTTCGCAGGACCTGACCAAAGACCCCCCAGCCCCGTCAGATGAGCGTCTGCAGGCCATGACACCGCCTGGCAGTCCCTCCACTGGCATTTCCCTGCTCCTGGGAGCTGAGAGGTTTGGGGTGCTTCTGGCTAACAAACTTCTCTGTTTGTTTCTCCATTATTTTCTTTTTCTTTCTTCCTCTTTTCAAGTCGTGACTTGAAATACAGCTCAAGGGAACGGATGTGGTGACACGCACAGCTGCAGAAATGCCAGGCACACGGGTAGGTGCTGCCAAAACATGTAGCCCCCAGCCTCTCCATGGTTCCCATGCCATCATCTGCTGTATCACCATTCCTGTGCCAACTCAGACCCTCCTCTACCAGGAACTGGCAACCCAAAAACCCCGGTGGGCTGGGATGCAACAGCCAGGCAGGACGTGCAGCCGGGGACAGGCGGTGGCACTACCTTGTCCTGGCGGATCAGCAGGGAGGACTTGGAGCCCAGCGTGGAGAGGATCCCCGCGATCTCCACTGCGATGTAGCCAGCCCCGACAATGACACTGCGCCTGCGGAAAAGCGACGATGCTGTGTGCAGGCACCTGGAGCCAGCGCCGGTGCTGGCAGGGGTGAATCCCTCTTTACCTTGGCAGCTCCTCCAGGTCAAAGAAGCCATCACTGGTCATCCCCAGGCTTGCACCTGAAAAACAGAGAACCTTTCGCACCCTTCACTGCCCCCCTTCCCCTCCCAAAGCCTGCTTTGCTTTGGCAGATCTCTCTCCAGAGGCTGGGAGCCTGGGGAATTTCATCAGCCTCACCGGGAATTTTGCTGTCAGAAGGCATAGCCGGGCGCCCGCCTGTGGCTATGAGAATGTGAGGAGCCGTGTATTTTTTCCCATCTACTTCAATGGTTGGCTCGGGATCAGCGGTGAACTTGCCATAGCCCCGGATGATGTCAATGTGAGCCTTAGGGGTAACAGTTATGGGATTGTCATAAATGGCAAAAGGTGAAGTTGACTTTCGTATATTAAAATTGTTAATGAGGTTAAGAAACTACACGTTAATGAGTTGGTAGGTTAATTACTTTGGTTATATTTAATATGTTATGGATGTTACACATTAGTGAGTTGATTGATTAATTACTTTTGTTATGTTTAATTGGTTGTGGATGTTGCAGTGTCCTGGTTATTATTGTTGTGAATGCCCTGGTTGCAGTGGGCAGGGGTTTTCTGTTGTCATATTTGACTAATGGTGTTCAATAACCATAGTACAAAGCGGCCGGCAAGATCAGCAGAGACTTTCCAGAAAGCTCCATGTGAAATGTCAATCAGGATGCCAGTCAAGGTGAGATCCCTCCCGATCTCACAATCGAGCATGCTCCATGGGGGTGGGCCCAGGTCAGGCCACCCCAAATGAGTGGACAAAGGGGCGGGCTGGGAACATCAGAACCCGTGATTGGATAAATGTACCAAATTGTATCTAGGTCTCTTGATGGACACCCAAAGGGTATAAAAGTAGCTGCAGGGGCCCTGGGTGGTGTGCCTCTGGCCAGACCAGCCACACACCCAGCGCTGTGCCTTTGTATTGTGGGCATCCTAATTGGGGTTTTTTTGTGTTAATAAATTGTTGAAACGTCACACCGTGAAGCCTCGTTCTTCACAGGATTAACAGCGGTCTGAGGTGCAGGAGACAGCTAATGGAGCCAGAGCTTCCATAGTTGGAGGACGCCCATTAAGGCTGGAAAAGTGGCCAGAACCCCATCACTTTTGCCACTCGGATTGCAGGATAAACACATCCCATGCTCACCTTCTTGACATTGTTCTCGTATATGTCATTGAGGCGCCGCACGTACGCATCACGCTTCTCCTTGATGGTCCTGGAACAGAGCAGGGAATACAGTCACTGCAAGCAAATGAACCTCAGAGCTCAAGAAGAACCTGGCACTCAGTCTAGTTCACAAGGTAGTCATCGGTCAAAGGCTGGACTTGATGATCTCAGAGGTCTTTTCCAACCTTAATGATTCTGTGATCTCAACCATTCTGGCACATAGCAGCCATGCCACAAAATAAAATGGCTCCCTGTGACCCTTTCCCCACCAAAGTGAGATTTTTGTGCCTGCCTTCCCTGCATTTGTCTTTTCCAAAGTCTCTTCCCACAGCCACATTGCCATCCCACTTGTCCAAAACACAGAATCCTGGCCATATAATCAGCTCTGCACAAGTCATCGGAAGCCACAAATGGGCAGGAAAGGGAGCAGAAGGCTGCTCCCCATGGAACACTCCCTGGGAGATAGTGGTTTCCAACTGGCCCTTCCCATTCTTACCTCCAGTTGAACTTGACACCAGGTATTTCGAAGCCGTAGTCAGCGTGATCGTGGACGAACTCTGCATGGACTGCTGTGTTCCACATCACCTGCCCACACAAACTGCAGGTTAGCTTGGGAAGACTGGTTTGATTCTGGGAAAAACCCTGCCAGGCTTCCTCATTCCTCACCTCTGCCCAGAGCACCCATGGGATACAGGAGTGCCCACGGCATCCCAATGGTTCAACACCCTCCAAGGCCCTGCTTTCTATCCGCTCCTTCCTCCCCACACCCTGTGCCAGCACCTCCCTGGAATTTGGCAGGCACCCACACCAGACCCAACCCAAGCCAC
The DNA here is from genome assembly GCA_013400915.1 of Pardalotus punctatus. Taxonomy (NCBI): domain Eukaryota; kingdom Metazoa; phylum Chordata; class Aves; order Passeriformes; family Pardalotidae; genus Pardalotus; species Pardalotus punctatus. The sequence continues at coordinate 851 of VZTX01014321.1, read as the reverse complement.
CGGAGGTGCCACCAGAGCTGGTGGCAAAGCACCCTTACCTTCTTTGGCACACACCCAACATTGACCTGGGGGGGAATAAGAGCAAGTCTCAGTGTCAAGGCCCAGTTTTCCAAAGGCAATGCTCCAGAGAGCATCCCACGTCAGGCTGGTACTGCATCTCAGCTCTCTTCTCAGGAAAACAAAGGCAGGATTACGGGTTCCTGGCAAAAGAAGGGTGTAACCGCCTTGGGAGGCTCAAGGTCTTACAGTTTGCCTGTTTTCCTTCACTTCCTTGAAAGAGAATATGGAAGGTGGAGCCTTCAAACACAAGAGGCTTTTCCACTGGTAATCTAAAAATTATTTACTAGGAGAAAGGTGTTTGCCATCCCTTTCCTGTACTTCCGGGAGTATGGCAATTTTTCCAGCAGAATGCACTTAGGGCACAAGACGAGAGCCTGTCTCTGGCTTATCTGAGGAACCAGTTTATTTTTGGCTCATTACCAGCTCACCAAGCTCTTAGGTTCTGCTTTACCGCCGTGCTATGCAGATCCAGGATCCGTCAGCATCCTGTCACCTGCCTGAAAACCGCTTGGAAAGGGCCAGGAAAAAGCTGGGGGACACGGGGGATTTGGATCCGTCCTGCTTCAACCTGACGAGGCAGCTCCTTGCACAACCCGCGGACACAGGGACGGCGATTCCTTCTCTCTGCCTTCCCGCACCGCGACCCTCCCAGGGGGCTCCGCCACCATCCCCGGCTCCCCGGAGCCATCGTGGGGACACCGACCCCGTGCCACTTGTCCCCTGCCCGGTCCCTCCTCGCCCCGGCTTCGGGTCCGCCCGCAAGAGACTCACGCAGGTGCCGCCGAGGCGCT
>VZTX01014319.1:0-39155 GCA_013400915.1 Pardalotus punctatus | reverse complement strand
AAGCAGAGGCTTATTCCACCCGCGCCACCCACGGCATACAGGAAGTCCTCGAGGCTGACAGCACTGAAAGCAGCAGATCTGATCTCCTGTACCACTCCTCCCTTCTGCCAGCATGGGTGTTTTTGCAGCCAGGTGAAATGTCCTGGGAACAGAAAAAGAAAATACTATTTTTCTTTAATGCATTTAAGTCAGTTTTTCTCCTACTAATCCAGATCAGAGAAAAAGAGTGGCCAGCAGATACAGAGTAGAAGTGGGACTATTTCTTTGGGCAGCAGTACTAGCTGGTTTTAAATGTCTGTCGAACTAAACACTGCCTGGGCAGCTACTGGTTCTATGGTGGGACCAGTCAGACAATAGGGATGCCTCCAAATGGAACCTTGTAGGAAAGGATGCTGCCAGAACTTGTGAAATTAAGGTTTTCCTCTAGAAATCTCACTGAGTAACCACAAATTGGAAATGGCAAGCTGAGGTGCCTGGATAAAGGGGGAGAAAAAACCCCCCAGTGAATGAAGTAGGGTACAGAAAAGGTGTAGGTAGCTTCATAGAGCCTCACTTATGTTCAGCAGACCTAAAGCTTAACTGTGCAAGACAACCTTTAAGATATGACATGACCCTGGGTGGATCACCTGTAGATTTCTGCAGCTGAGGAAAGCCTCAGTGAGAACTCACTCTGCAGAGTGACCCAATGAAAATGGATCATTGCAGTCTGCAGAAAATCCTAGATGACGACTAAGGTTATGAACTGAGGTCAGGGATGCTCTGAAACTGGAATCTTGTCTTTTTTTTCTAGGAGTTTCAAAATGCTCCAAAGCTCTAATCAAGTGCCAGATGTAGGGTTCCTACAATGGGCTTCTCTCTGCTCCTTGTAGGTGGCATTTGAAGCTAATGCAGGAGGATCTGGTAAATCCAAAATATTTCTAATTCATATGGCCTGTCCAGTAAATATGGAAAAATCCTTGGGTGACCACAGCCCAAAACAAGATGGAAAATTGAAGGCAGTGGGGTAGATTTCTCATCAAAATACAACCACCAGTCATAGGGCTGATAGTGCTTCATCAGAGTTCTTGTGGAGACTTTTTTTCATGGAAGTGTGTAAAGTCTTTGGCAATAAGTAAGCCGTGGAAAGACACTGACACAGGACAAATACACAGCGTCATCCTCCTAGCTCAGCCCCCAAGCCTGGAGTCTGAGTACCAATGCATTGCTGTGGGCTACACTTCTAAGATGGGTGCCTAAATCTACAATTCTGCTCCTAAAAGCCGGTACTTAGAAATCTAAAAATAGATCTGCATAATTATCCTTTGGAAAGCAGTTTTTAAACTGTGCAGCTGACACTTGGGAATTCCAAGTGGCTGATCAAACTGAATAGAAAACTGTAGCTATAAAGTGAATGACCCACCAGACTATATCAAAAAGACCAGCTTATTATGACAAGAAAAGCCAATAGCACTTTTCCCATGATCACCAGCACTCTCATTTCCACAGCGCAAAGTTCAGTGAAGATGAGAAATCAATCCAGTATCCCATATCTGTGTAGTGCCCTATTCTGTATTTTGTTTTGTGTTTTTATCAGACTTGAATTTTATTTCAGTGGGATGTTCTCTTTAATTTGCAAAGTGTGTAAGGTAGGCTGTGTAACCAGGAAGCTATTAACCACAAACCTCTGATTCCAGGGGAGAGGGGAGGGCAAAGTTCCTGGAAACTGAGATTTAGAAGAAAAATGGTGTGGGTATTAATTGAAGAAAGAAGAAGGTATTACTATAGGAATCACACCAAACAGAATAGTGCTCTGGATGTGGAAATTTATACTCGGGAATCTCACAAAATCTCTCTTTTTTTCAAGGCAGATGCACCTGGTACCTGCAAAATAAGTGCCACACAAACAGCAGAAGTGGAACTGAAGCATTAGAACTGTAGTGTTGCTTCAAAAACAAAATAACAAAAATCCAAGATCAGGTTTGGTATTGCCATTCCTAATGGGATCACTGCTTTAAAAAGCTTCTTGCCTTGAGTATTGCTAGGGAGCCCTCACAGGTACGATTTAACACAAAGCTGGACAGCAGCAATGCACAACACCTGATACAACGTAAACCGCGCTGCTGTAGGACTGACCTCTCAACAGCTTGAACCAACAGGTGAGATGGCACAACGGTGACCTTGGTGTTCTGTGGAGGGACATTTGTGACCTGATATCACAAAACTTATAGCACGATTCTTCACAGTGTTAAACTACAACCAGACATTTATAGTTTCAGATGAGCTGATTGATGGAGGTGGTTTTTCCTTTCGGAGAGATCAGAACACCAAAACTAGTAGTGCACGTTTGTGTCCATTGACTGGTGTCCCTGCCTGTGGCAGGAGATTGGAACGAGATGATCTTTAAGATCCTTTCTAACCCAAACCACTCTGTGATTCTGTGACTCCAAGAGAAGCCTACACAGCAAGCTCAGATGGAGATGCCTAAACACAGGCAAGACCACTGTCATTCACAGTATTTCCTTTAGGCATCCATAGCCACAGTGTCCAGTCTCACCTGGACACTTGATGGTAGATGAGCTGAATCCTGACTTGAATTTCCAGAAAAATAGGAAATTCTATTAGACTTTTACTGCAAATCATACCAAATTCTCTTTCCTTGCCCCCTGGAAGGTTTTTCTTCCAGCTGTGACTCTGCTAGTACCAGGCACCTTGGGGTAGAGATATTCCAGAGAGGGAATCATGCCTGATCTAGTGGTCTTATTCTGCTGTGGATCCCAGAATAATAAGATTATGAACTAGATCAGACAGTCATCTTTTGGGACAGAGAAGACAAAGAAAATTCACGGTCTTCTCCACCAGATCTGTGCAGAAGGTGAAGTGTAAAAGGTAAAAGGTACCTCACCCTTTTCTTCTCTTCCTCTCTGTAAGAAGCACCCAATTATTCCAGTAGACATGCTAATGTTAGCTCACATAATTACAAATGTACCTGTGATATATTTAGATCCACATTCTATTATATTCACAAAATACTTTTCACATTTCACTGTGAAAGTTTATGCTGTGTAGCAAGATGAGGTTTACCACAACTGCTCATTTCATGTGACCATTAAATAATGTGTATGGACACAAGCATACAGCCATGGGAGAATATGAAGTGCAATGCAAAGTGATAGATCTCAAAAAAAAAAAAAAAAAAGGGAAAAAAAAAAAGGAGTGTTGGAGTGTTTTAATAAGATGAAACTCCTTCTGTACTGGAACAAATGGGGTTTTTTTTGCCTTTAAAAGGAATTTTATTTTTGTAATTTAGAGAAGCATATAACAGAAGCAAATACTTACTTTTGATTCCTCAATGTTCAAATAACTCCAAAATATACTTTTTAAGGTTAGTCTGTTTCAAGAGACTTCCTTTCTCATAGCATGGAGATCAATCAAATACTCAGCGCAAACGTGCCATGTCCTCAGGGATGGAGGCTGTGGAGCTTGACAAGCAATTCTTCCAGAACAGTATGGAACACCAGAACCACAGAGCTCTCCCTCTTTTCTCCTCATGTGCTTTTCCTCACTGGTTTTAAGGTGAAGCACAGAGAATGTGCTGGGAGGCCCAGAAACTTGGGAAATCCTCAGAGTTGACAGTAAGGGTATATCTGTGTCAGCTCTGTGCCTACAGGATTTCATGGCATCAAGTTCTCAAATATACCCATAGAAAAGGCTACTTTCTCTTAAAAATGAAAAGTGCCCTTTCTTAGAAAACTTTTGCTCTTTGAATGGGACTCTTGAGCTTGTCTTTTCCTTGAGAGCCAGTCACAGCTGTGAGTGTGTTGAACAGTGTCCCACACCCCAGCAGACTCTGTCCAAGTAGGGCACTGATGGCAAACCAGGACGACACCAGCAGAGCACACCCGGGTTCTGGCCCCTGACCAAGAATTAATCCCATCTTGAAAGTGCACAATGACAAAACACCCTGTCTTTCAAAAGGGCCGTCTACACAGCACTGGGCTGCGCCATATGGACATCATCAAAACAGCCTGCGGGACTCTTAGGGGTCCCAAAGCAGCCTACCTGTCACAGTGCTTGGCCAATACAACCTTCACATCAGAGACATTCACTCTTCTGAGCAGAGCTGCTAGAACTGAAGGGGAGGGTGAAATTACCCTTTTTCTAGAGAATAAGTCATATGTGGAGTAGCTGAGGTGGCTGGTGGTGTTTAGGGCAGAAAAAAGGAGCTTTAGGGGAGACCTTCTCACTCTGTACAGCTCCCTGACAAGAACATGCTGCCAGGTGGGGGTCGGGCTCTTCTCCCAGGAATCCAGCAACAGGTTACAAGGAAATGGCCTCAAGCTGCACCAGAGGAGGTTCAGGTTGGACATCAGGAAGAATTTCTTCACTGAAAGGGTTTCTAAACATTGGAAGGGGCTACCCAGGGAAGTAGTGGGGTCACCATCCCTGCAGGTGTTCAAGGAATGACTGGATGTGGCACTGAGTGCTCTGATCTGGTTGACATGGTGGTGATCAGACAGTTGGACTTTCAGATCATCTTGAAGGTCTTTTCCAAAGTAAATAATTCTGTGATTGTGCTTTATGGTTCCTTAGGATCTAGACCTGGCCTGATACCTGTGTTCTGTTATCTCAATGTGATACACCTGCACAGCACTGCGTGCCATGGCATTGACCTTTCCAAGACTCCTGTGTCATGAAGAGCCCTGTGGCACCATCACCACTCAGGCACTTTGGCACAAACAGCTGGGAAGCAAAAGCAGAAGGTCTTGTCACATGGAATACAGGTGACTGCACTGCATTTCTTTTTACCTCTCTACAGCTCACAATCATTCCCTTTTGATGAAAACTCTTACCAAGCCCATGGCAAACATGCACTGACTGCTATGATTTGTGTAGTGCCCTTGTAAAATCCTTTTTGTGCATAATTTGGCAGAGTTGAGTTTATCGGTTTCAGCTGCAGCAGCAATAAAACCTACATAATGCCACTGGTGGACATCACATAGTTAACACTAATTGTGTTCCTAAGCATTAGTGGGACAAATTCCTGCAACAGGCTGTAATTAGTGGGGGTGAAACTATGCCTTAATTTGTTGCTTAGTGCTTTCCTGAAAGTGGCTCCTTGGGGCATATGTGAGAGGAAAAGAAGTAGCTGGAAAAGATGTATCCCAAACTTTTATTTCTGTTACTATTGGCTGAAGCCAATCAAAATCCCCATCAGCAGCAGACTTGTGAAATAGGTTTCTTCCTTTTGATTAAATTGCACAGAGAGAAAGGTAAGCTACAGGATGGTAATATTGATTCCCCAAAACCAGCCACTTCTCCCCAGTACCTCACAGCTCAGCTGGGCATTTTTGCAAGATTTCTTATCTCCACCGCAAGAAGTGGGAGCTGAGAACAAAGACACCCAGGCAAGCTGGTGGGACTGTTGTTTGCCACTCTGAAACCCCAGCTGATAACTCAGAGCACATCACCTTGGAACAAGACCGGCAAGCCTGGGAGTGTTTGCCTCCACCGCAATTCAATCAGAGTGCCTTGCAGCTCGAATTGCTACTATTTTGTGGGTCACTACCTCCTCCAATATTCTGTGTGCCCTCTCTTGTTTTCTTTTCATTTGCTATGCAGGCTTGCAGACCTTCCTGCTAGGTTTCACTTGGGAGGCCCAGAATCCCTGTTCTGCAAACCTTAACAGGACCTTGACGGATGTTAATGTCTCTGCCTTTCATATCATTTTACCAGTGACACCTTTGATCTATCAGCAGTCTTTATATCAATGCAGTCATTAGATAAAATGGAAAATATGACAAAAATATCTGTTGTGTTAACACAGGGTATTTCCCCCACCTCTCATAAAAAAGCAGCACTGGGGAGTTTAACCTCCAGCAGCCAGATGTGCCACGAGGGTAGAGCTGGGAGCAAAAACTTCATTTAATTTGTTTTTTTTTTTAAAGCAGTCTGGTAAAGGAAGTTGTAAGGCAACAAATACTGTACATTATGATTCAGAGCAGCAAGGGACAGCTGGAGAGATTTGATTGGCTCCAGCCCAAAGAAACAGAGGCTTCTTGTGACCAGCTGCTGTGCTGCAGCATGAATGACAAGGGTAATAATTGATTACTAACTGGCAGCTCAAAAGGAAGAAAGAATTAACAAGAGTGATGAGGTGCTTTACAGCTTGGTAACTGTAAAATCAGTGGAACAATTAGGGGGAAAAGAAAGGGGTTTCACTTCTTACCTTAGCGTTACAAGGACAGTGCTAGTTAGTGTAAATTGTGTGACAAGCGAGCCGGAGGGGCAGGTCAATGAGGAATATGGCGGCTTTGCACACCCATGGGTCCCACAGAATCATTCAGCAGATTTGCTGGGGAGCAGCTAAAACTCCATCAAAAGCATCCAGGCCATGCCAATTACATTGGTAAGCAAGGCAAGGTCTCTAAGCCATTAGCCATAATATCATAGTAGGGCTGAAACCTCCAGCAAATGGTGCATTGTGGCAAACCAACCCTTTGCCTTTCAGTGGGTGCTTGGTGGCACATACACTCTTTCTGCCCTGAGAAAAAATGCATGCCTTTTTTCTTTTCCTTCTCTTTGTTTGTTTTTTTTTTTTCTTTCTTTTTCCCTCTTCTTGTAAATGGCTTTTGTGTTTAACAGTAAATGCACTGGATGCATTGTTGCTACACCTTTCTTCAAGGGGCTTGCACTGACCTCATGCTCTCGGCCATGTAAAACCTTCTGGCCATGGAGAGCCAGGCTCTGCTCCTTTTTCATGCAGAGTAGCACCTCACTTTGGGCCAGATCATGGCCAGCATGCCAATGTAAGGAGTAAGGGGCCATAACGTGTCCTGTTTCTTGCTTCTCACACACAAGGGAATAATAGCCTTCTGCAGACTATGCCCTTTCCTTAGCCCAAGTGGGAAGAAGGGAGAACTTGATGGATCCTTCATTTCCTTTCCCAAGGCATCTGGCAGTGAGAAGCATTTGCTCTGCCAGCTCCAGACCTGTCATGCTTTGCTCCCTTCCCAGAGCAGCAAGGAGACAGATCTGTCCCAGTGGTAGCTCAGCAGTGGGTGGATCCTTTCCTGGGGCTGAAGCATGAGGTCTGGTCTAGCTCCCTGTGAGCAAAACTGAGAAAATCAAGGGGACTAATCATGGGGAAAGGTAGCATTCAGCAGGAGCAAAGCTGGTAGCCTCTGCTCTGACATATGGAAAATGCTCTTCTAGCTGGTTGAAGAAGCCTCTTCAGCCCAGCCCACCCTCACCCCTGCCTCCCACTCCAGAATCTGCCATCCTTGTGTTTGTGAAGCTCTTTACCCTGGCAAGGTCTGACACCTTCCAACTCACAGTTAATAAGATTTATCTCTCCTATCTTTACCCCTTTAAAAGCGAAACACCCTATCCAAACTGGGGGTTTAGCCATCTTCTATGGCCACTGAAATGCAAGCTGTCCTGCCAGAGCTGAATTCTTACTACCTGCCTCAAATGACTGCTCGAGCATGGTACATCATCCACTCCTCACACTGGGCTATCAGCTTGCCTCAACATCAAGTTAAGACCTGATTTTGAAATTTTTAAGAACACAGACAGAAGAGAGACATTGCCATGGCCTGTTCAGGGTCTTACTCTGATCTCTGAGACCAGTGAAGTCAAAAAACAGTGCATGAAGGCAACTGGGATTGGTTCCTCTCTGCAATTAGAAGCACAACACCTTGAGCTGTCTGGCAGGGAGGGCAGTGGGTTCAGGACTGCTGTGGTGTTCCACCAACAAGAAAGGCTGCCATAACAGAGGGGAGCTGAGGTGCTCCAGGGCAGGGGGAGCTGGAGCTGCCCTTGCTTCCATGGAGTGGAACATTAATGGAACAAATTTCAGACAGAGGAGATGGTAGTGGAGCTCAAGATGTAAAAATGCAGATGGTACCAGAGGCATGTCTTCATCAGCTTGCCCTTGAAGGCTCCTCTAAGAATTGTAGGGGGAACTTTGCTAGGAAGTATACCAAAAATTCAAGGCCTGGGGGTGGGTTGGCAGGTCTGAGTTTTTTGTTATTATATACACAGCACAAAAATGTGCTTGACTAATATAAACCTTGTGTTGCTTTCTTATACTGCTAGAGCAATTATAGTTCAGAAAAAGACCCCACATATCACCCAATATGGAAATAAGTTTTTCTCATGTTTGACATTTTTACATTTTTACTGACAGAGCGAAGCTTACAATTTAATCAGTCTCCATTTCCCATAACTGCTGAGAAGGGACTGGCCTCTCCTACACATTTCTCAAAGGACTTATGATTAGAAAGAAGGCCATGGAAAACCCAAAAGAGCTGACTTCATCTATCATATAACACCATTGAATGAGAGGAAAAAAAAAAAGAAGAAAATAAATACTTTCTCCCAAAACTCTTGGTGCATGCACTGCAGTGCACATAGGGATTATGAGTCTCTGTGGCAAAAATGAGATTTTGAAAAAAACAAGGTATTTTTGCCACTTTTCAGGGAAACAAGAAGCTTTTCTGCTTCTCTTTTACTGAAGTACGTTTCTTCAATATGTCCTTTTGTTTTTATGTTTATTGTTCTTTGTAGTAGGAACACCACAGCCTGCTAGGAAGGAAGGAAGGAAGGAAGGAAGGAAGGAAGGAAGGAAGGAAGGCAGGGAGCTGCGATAGTCGAAAGNGAAGGAAGGAAGGAAGGAAGGAAGGAAGGAAGGAAGGAAGGAAGGAAGGAACCCTCAGTTCTGCTCTTGTCAAAGGTGATGGACTCTCCTTAGAGTGCAAAACAAATTGATTTCAGTATGTCCCAAATGAGACATCATGGACTGAGAAAAGTAGCAGCTGTTTCCTCCACAGAAGATGGAGATGCAGCTGCAAACAAAAAAGAGCAAATAATCAGGTGGTCACAGAGACAATAGGAACTGGAAGCTGAGCACAAATTATGTCATCATTCCTGATCAAGCTTTTCAGAGCTTGGAAACATTAAAAATAGAAGATACTGATCTTCTCAAATCAGTAAGAGTACAATTAACTTCTTTTTTCAGCCCCTCTGGATGCATGCTGGCACTGTCCCCTCCTGCTGGGAATGGGAGGCTGCCACAGGTGACCAGAAGAGATCTCACCCTGTGGAAATATGGCATAAAAGTGCTCTGAGCATCTGGGGGCAGCCACAAGTAAGATACACACTTGCTCTGCAATCAGAAAAGTGAATTGTTGTAAGTGCTGTTAGCAGATAAGACCTTCCTTTCAGTGAATTATCACTTTGCCACGTTACTAAGTTGATGTGTTACCTGTGCAAAACCTTTGTCCGTAGTGGAAAAGAATATCCTGGGTTTAAACTGTTGGCTTGTTTTTTCCTAGACATTAGCAAAAAAATAGTTTAGCTGATTATAAGAATAAAGAGGTAGAAAGGCAAATGGTCTCAACCATTCCTGAAAAAGAAGTATCTCTGCGGTGGCTTTTGACATGACATTTCAGAGTCCAAATTCAAATCCTCACAGCCCTCACCAGGGACCTGGGACACAGAGAGAGCAGAAGACCCTCCTCATGTCTCTCCAGGAAAACAGGACCAAACCCCAGCTTTTCCCAGGGCTTCCTCTGCTGACCAACCTGAGCCCCACCAAGGGAAACTGAGGGCTGTTTCTAGGGCATCTCAAGGAGTCTGGCTGCCACTGCAGCACAGGAAGGAAACAGAGAGCTGTGGTCAGGAGACCAAGAAAGAGGCAGCAGGAGTGAACCAGACAAGAGAAAAAGACTGGAACATGAAGTCAGAGTTGGTTTTGGGGACAGAGTAAGGAATAAGGACAGAAGACTGGAGCTGTGTATCATCAGAGCTGGCATAAAGCTACAGCTTCCTCAGGAGGGGAAGAGGAGGGGCAGGCACTGGCCTGTTCTCTGTGTGTGAATGGACCTGAGGGAATGGCTGAAGCTGTGTCAGGGCAGGATTAGGTTGGATTTCAGGAAAAGGTTTTTCTCCCAGAGTTTGATCGGGCACTGCCCAGGCTCCCCAGGGAATTGTCACAGCCCCAAGGCTTCCAGGGCTCCAGGAGTGTTTGGACAACACCCTCAGGGATGCACAGGGTGGGATTGTTGGGGTGTCTGTGCAGGGCCCAGGAGCTGGACTTGATCCTTATGGGTACCTTCCAACTCAGGATATTCTATGATTCTGTGATCATTAGGGACAAGGAATTTGCTCACAAAGGTGTGGAATGCAGTGGGTAGGTGCTTTGTGAGATCGTAATCAGATTAAAATTACTTGTGATTCAAACGGAAAGTAAAAGGCACTGATGCACTCATTGCTTGCAAGTAAAGGGGGGGGGGGTTTGTACTGTTAAGCAAAACAGAAAGTGTGGCAGAATAAACACCTATTCTCTGGTTGCACATTTTCATTTTTTCATCTACACACATGTGCAGGGCTTCCGCTCTGCTGCCATCACACTTTCAGAAGAAAAAAGTCATTATCTCTAAATCAACTTTGTAACGGTAAAAGTCAGCATGACACAGTGCAAGGCCCTGGGAAAACTGTTCTGAGAAGAGGATTAGTTTTATGGTAAAGCACCAGACAGAGACTTCTATAAAGGGGGCAGCTCTTGGGTCCTCAAGGTTTCCTGTGTCTGATCAAGTCATTCAGTGCTTCTGTGCTTCAGTTCCCAAAAGTCAGGAGGGGGTGATACCACAGCAATCTCACACTCAGCATCACAGGACTGTGCCAAGGGTGTGTCTTGCAGGTTGGGTTTGAGATTGCAATTCTGCTTGGTCTCTGATCTGTGAGCACCCATGTGCCTCATTCATCTCCAAGGGGGTGTTCAGGTGGGCACAGGAAGCCTCTGCCCTGTGACTGCCTCACATACACAGTGCGGTTGTTCCTTTCCTGCACCTCCCTAGAACACCAGGTTTACCATTATTGTGCAGAACAAATGCATGGCAAAAGTGCCATGACTGCCTGCTGGCACTGAAACCCACCCAGCAAAGGCTGGAGATTCCCAGCTCAGGAACAAGAGCACATGGGGGAAAAGAGTTCAAGAATTAGGATACACAGCGGATCAAAGAGTCCATCTTTAGTCTTGTGTATTTTTTACATTAAATCATCACAGTAAAATACAGGAACAGTTTAGGGGGGTGATATGTGCAAAATAACCTTTGGATTATGATACCTTGTGACAGCCAGGCAAGCAGGACGTAAGGTCAAACTGAGGAGACTTGACCTTTTAAATGTGGTTTTGACCCTGATCCTTCTTTGCAAGGTGCTTTCTAGATAGGTTGTATATGATCATTTCATAGCTCCTGCCTTTCTGAGCTCGCAACCCTTCCAGTGCTTCAGCTGAGCTTCCCAGCACACGTTTCTGCTTCTGTCTCATCCAGGCCAGGAAGAAAGAATCATAGAATGGCCTGGGCTGGAAAGGACCTTAAAGATCACCCAGTTCCAACCCCCTGCCATGGGCAGGGACACCTCCCTCTATCCCGGGGTGTTCAGAGCCCCATCCAGCCCGGCCTTGGACACTGCCAGGGATAGGGCAGCCACAGATACTCTGGAAAACCTGTGCCAGGGCCTCCCCACCCTCACAGGGAATAATTTCTTCCTCATATCCAGTCTAAACCTACTCCTAGTTTGAAGCCATTCCCCCTTGTCCTGTCACTCCAGGCCCTTGTCCCCAGTCTCTCTCCCTCTTTCCTGCAGGCTCCCTTCAGGCACTGGGAGGCCACAATGAGGTCACCCCAAAGCCTTCTCTGCTCCAGGCTGAACAATCCCAATTCTCTCAGCCTTTCCTCCCAGCAGAGCTGCTCCATCCCTCTGATCCCCTTGGTGTCCCTGCGCTGGACTGGCTCCAGCAGCTCCCTGTCCTTCCTGTGCTGGGCTCCAGGAGAAGATGGAAGCCATGGATCTGGAGAACGGTTACATCAGGGCACTCTTCATTTGGGAGGAAACCCAACAGCAAGGATATGATCTTGCAGGATATGTTTGTCACATTACTTGATGTTTTAAAGATTGCAAGGTGAAAGGCAGCTCTTTCACTCCGACTCAAGCCTGGGGACTTCCCAGTGTCTCAGAAGAGCAGACTATCCACAGAAGGGTTTCAGAGCTCTTAGAAAAGTGCCACAGATGAGAGATGCAATGAGTGAGCACAGAGCAAGGCTCTCACAGTTCATTAAAATGTAAGGCTTAGAGCTTAGAAAAGGGGTGGTTTGAATCAAACCTATGGAAAACTCCAATGGAATTTAATTTAAAATAAATTATTACAGATTTTTAAATCTTACTGGGAATACATGTTCCCCTGGAAAGATTTTGGGTTTTTTTCACTTGTTCTCTTGAAATCTGTTATCACATGTTTCTGTGGATCCTCCTGTATCCATACTTATTACATCTCCCTAGACTTTTCCATGCAGACATGCAAACTGAAGCCACAGAAAATATTTTCATGTACCCTCCAGGGCAAACCCACCATGTTCTCCCCAATTCCAGCAATATGTGACATGGCATCTTCCTCAGAGGTGCCAGCCAGCTGCAACAGGCAGAGAGACAGCACAACCTGTGTGGAGGGAAAGAAAGCCAGCTTTTAGAGAAAAATCCTGTGTTCACTGCCTTTTCATGTCTTTCTTTTGCAGCACAGCACTAAATTGGTTGACTCACAAACCTGAGGAAATTTATAAGCTGCTCTTAGCCACTGGTAACAATCCTAAATATGAAGTCTCCACAAGCTGGCAGATCTGGCTCTGGTGAAAGTAGGTGCATCTCCTATTGGGACCAGAGGAAATTGCTCCCAATTACATTAATGCTGAATATGGCCCCTTCGGTGACTTATTTTTAATTGTTGGACATTGTTTAAGAAAAAAAGAAACTGGAAAAATGTGCATTCTATCAAGTGTTGTGAAACTGTGTGGGTTGGAGAAGGCTCAGTTTTTAATGAAGGAAACATTCATTGCATCCCATTTCAAGGACTTCCTTTAGATAGAAAGGAGACAGGAAGTTGAAGCCTTGCTCTTGGTAGTTCTCCCTTTGCTACCAAATGGCACTACCTTAAATGAAAATTAAAGAAATAAAAGGAAACTGTGTAACTGTGGAGGCCAGAGAGGTTTTCTTACCTTTGCCAAGGTCAAAGCCTGGCATCACATAGAATGTGAGAGTGTTGGGTTCTAAGCTGCCACTGTTGGGACCCTGACTGTGCGCCATTCACAGGGAAAGGTGACAGACTAGCCTATATTCCAGATGCTCTCAGGCTAATTTTTCAAAGGTTCCTATAGAATGTGGGGGGGGGGAAAAAGTATTTTAGAGGCAGATTTAAACAAACCTGAAAACTTAGCATATGCTCCTGGAGTAATTTCCAGGCATACCCACAAGACCTCAGTCCTGTTACAGTCCTATTACATTTACAAAGGCATTTCCCATCAGGATGGTATAGGCCTCTTGAGTTTAGGTGTCATTCATTCTTCCCAGCTTCTCTCTGCTCTGCTTTCTACTTATTGTTTTCATCTGCCGGTCCATCCCGGCCTGATTTATCATAATTTCATGTTGACATACTGCAGTAAGACAATTGCAGCTGCTCCCTCTGAAGAATGCAAACAGGGATCTGTCATCTCCTCTCCCCTCCTGCCCTCCCCCTCTCGAGAGGGATAGATTTCACTGGGAATGATGGGACCATTGCCACCAAGAAGTGGCCACAGTCTGTCTGAGCAGAGGGCTGGCAGATGATCCCTTGTCCCTGAGATCTTTTATATCCCAGTTTCTGCTTAGGCTAAATGCTCCCCCATCCAAGTGCGTGTGTGTTTATGCAGTAAGCTCCAAGATGCAAACGGCATTCCTCTTATCATACAGAGGATGTGAGCTCATTCATAAGGAATCCCAGCTCTGGGGTGCCCCACTCACTTAATCCAAGCATCCCCTGCATGCCCCCTCTTCTGAGAGGGTGGAAGAAAAGCAAAGCACAGTGCTATTGGCCTTTAATAAGTGAGATAATATATTTCAGAGAGGAGCTCAGACAGGAGAGGAAATGAACTTGGCTAGACAGTCACTTAAAATGTTTTTTTTTAAATGGGGGGGGGTGAAATTTGCAAAACTCATTCCATTATTTCATGTAAATATACTTGGCTGGGTTAAGACAGACTGATATAATCATAAGATGCTGAATAAGATAGATTTAGCAGTGCAGCACAATTTATTAACCTGCTTGATAAAGGAACAAACAGAGTCCAGGCCTGGCAGTTGGTGACTGCCAAAATAAGGAAAAGTCAAAAATCTTGTGAGCCTCTGATGCCAGAAAAAGGCCGTGGGAGTGTTATAGCACCCAGATGGGCTCCCTGGGGCTCCACCTGGTTGGAGGATCTACTGGTGTGGTGAGCTTTGCACATCTGGGCTCAACACATCGGCAATGTCTGTCAGTGTCTGAGAGGAGGATGTCAGGAGGATGTGGTGCTACTGTTTGGGCTCATTCAGAGGACATTAAAAAGCTGGAAATGGTTCAGAAAGGAGCTGCAATGATCCTGAAAACCTGCTGTGAGACCAGAGGTGGCTGTCACCATAGGCAAAGCAGGCAGGTACCATCTAGGAGGGCTGACAGCCCCGGCTCAACCAAGAAGCCTGTGGGAATGCCATGCACACAAATCACCTCCCAAGTCTTGAGTCAGAATCTAACCCATGACACACACATTTCAGTCCAGATTTTTTCAGAAAACTATGCCTGAAATCATAGAATCACAGAATATCCTGAGTTGGAAAGGACCTGTAAGGATCATCAAGTCCTCCAGGCCCTGCACAGACACCCCAACAATCCCACCCTGCGCATCCCTGAGAGCATTGTCCAAACACTCCTAGAGCTCTGGCAGCCTTGGGGCTGTGACCATTCCCTGGGGAGCCTGGGCAGTGCCCCCCCGCCCTCTGGGGGAAGAACTTTTTCCTGAAATCCAACCTAACCCTCCTCTGACACAGCTCCATGCGTTTCTCCATGTTCCCATCTTTCTCCTTCACAAATCTGTAATCACTGTCAGCAGGAACAGGGCCATCTCTGTACAGTATTGCGTTAAATTGTTAAAAATAGAGACAGGTACACATTGCAGTGAGGGTAGCTTTGCCAATGCATGGGATTTATCATGACTCTATGATACTCTTCTGTTTAAATTTCCAGCTCCTGAAGCTATATGGTGACTTAAGCAACTCACTCGTATTCTTTCAGTGAATCATCTGTGCTTGCTGTTGATGAGAAAGCTTAGAAATGTAACATGAGATGAATGAAAACTGAAAAATGTGAACAGAATTTGAACTGCTTCCTAAATCTCATTTTTCAGCCACTCCGTAAATACTTGCAGCCTGAACTTTTGGCACTGGCAATATTTCTTACGCTTTAAAGTACAGGGTGCAGATCACAATTTGACAAAATTGATGGAAATTTACTATCATAAATATGCAAAATTTAAGACTTGTAATTATCTAAGAGGTTTATAATTTTCAAAAATTATTTTAAAAATCTTTTTTCTTAGATCTCATTATTTTACTGAGCTACTCCCATTTTTAACTAATGTTTTTAGCCTGATAAAGACCTGATCATACCTGATAAAATTATTATAAAAGAATTTAAAGGGAAAACATGCTCTGAAAATTAGGAGGATTGCAAATTTTTTAATCTTTATTGATATTTCAATTCGACCGGTAATTCTGCATACTATTTTCAGAACACAATCTTAAATTAATTTGAAATAGCCCCATTGTCAGATGAATTCACTTTCAGCTGTGAATATCCAGTACACAGAAAATCAAGTCCCTCCAAGGTATCACATTATGAACAGATGGAAGAGAGGCACAGAAATGGACCAGTCAGTTGAAAAGCTCTGACCCGTAATGAATTGTTGTTGTTATACTCTTTAAAGTGCAGAGGGTTGAATATATTCATCCTGTATTGTTTTTTCCGTATATGTAGCTCCTTCCAATTCAAGCCAGATTTAACCTTAAAAGGACATATCTGGAGACATCTTTGTAACTTCAGCTCTCAGCCAGAAAATGCCTGTGGTGGTAGATGCCTTTTCCTGGAGATATTTCCATCAATATTTGTGAAGTACTTGAGCAACAGGGGTGGTCAGTGTGACAGAAAATCACAGGAAGGTGGCAAATTGCTCTCTCCTCCCTGCAGGGTTCAGATATGGATGGTGAGTTATAGGGCTGTGCACTGACCCTGAGGATAGAACAGATTGCAGGATTCTCGAGGTGGGAAAAGAGCTCCAGGATTATCAAGTCCAACCTTTGACTGACCACCACCTTGACAACCAGACCGTGGCACTGAGTGCCACATCCAGTCATTTCTTGAAGACCTCCAGGGCTGGGGACTCCACCACCTCATAGGAAAATCCTGCCTATCTGCCTGCTGAGCCAGCATGTGGGGATGGAGCTGGATGTTCCTGGCTCCAGTCACTTCCCAGCCCTCAGTGTGCCTGCACTCAGCCACAAAGGCATTCCTTTTCCCATAAAACCTGTGGCTTATAGTTGGCTGGGAAGACCTACATCCCCCTTTAAAAATAATATGTAATACTGACAAAACAAGTATTTCTATTTTTAACTTAAAAAAGTAACTTCGGTGTTCTTATTTTAATTTTTAAAATACTAAGGCTCACTCAAAGAAACATGCCCTTCAGTTTGGAAGGAAAAACCCATAAGCTTTCTAGATACAAATGTTGCACCCAACCTTCTACAGGATTAATAAAATCTGTCAAATACATTCTAGCAAAAAAAATTCACTGTTTCCTCAATAAGCGCTTGTACACAAAATTTCACGTGTGTTCCTTTCCATTTCTATTCAGTTGACTTGCAAAAGTCTAAAAGACTCGCAGCAGCTTGTTTGAATGAGGAGAAAGAGCAGTACAACCATTTTACAGATGTGCAGCAAGATTAATCAGATTTACTCAAGGACACACAAGAAGTCTGTGCAACAGCTGGGAAGAAAACCCCAAGTCTTAGTCATGTGCTCTAGTCACAGAATTATCCTTACTTTTGGAAAAACAGAAGGGTGTTTTTGTGGAAAACAATGAGTTGTAAACCCTGAGTAAAATAAACTCTCCCAGCCTTTTTCTTAAGCAGGGCTGGAGAAATATTTTTTCATGGAGGGGCTGCTTGTAGGGACATTTAAATGTGAATTTTGGTCCTATTTGTAGACTGGTTTGCTTTAGTAAATAAATATGTACATGTATTTAGGTGGGTTTGGATAAACCTCCACCAGTGAAAGAGACCTTCACAAAAGCAGGGGAGCAGAGAAGAGCACAGCTCCCCCCTCCCACTCGCATGTGACTCCAAGCCAGTGCCACCCCACTGATGTCAGAAATGCTAAATTCTTTCATCGTTGTTTGAAACAAGACCTCCATTATAACCCCAATTTTGATTCCCTCTCTAGAGAAAAAATAATCAGCCTGAACTTTCACAGGCATGATATAAACTCAGGGTAGAATGTCCTTTTAGGAAACTTGAAGTTGACCGAACAAAGTGTTAAAGAGGTTTTGGGTGATGGAAGCAGGGGTTGGCAGGTGACAAGAAAACACATAAAATTGAGTTGGTTTTATAATTTCCTGGTTTACTGTTTAAGAAAAACATCCTCAGAGAACTAGGCAAGTTCTCTTCCCTGCGATACCATGAGATGCACACACTGACCAAGCAGTCTCTGGAGCAGCAATGCAAGGTAGAAAGTGGCTCTGGAGAAGCTGGAACAGCCTGCATGAACTTTGAGACTTTAACACTATTTTGACTGAACAATTCAGGTGGTGGGGCACCTCTGGAAGTCCACAGTCCAACCCCTTTTTCACAGCAGGACTAATTCCAAAGCTAGATGAGATCCCACAAGGCCTTATCCAGTCAAGCTTGGACCTTTCCCAAGGGTGGGTATCCCTCATCTTCCCTAGGCTTCTGCTTCTCTGCTGCACAACTCACACAAGGAAGAATTTTTCTTAATCAAAAATCAGATTTTTTTCTTGTTGCAACATGTGCCCCTTGCCTCTGGTCCCTTCTGAGGAGAATTCAGTTCTGCCTTTTCCAAAATTCCCCTTTAGCCAGGAGAAGTCTGCACCAACCCACCTGAGTCTTGTCCAGGTGGAACAAATCCAGCACCCTCAGCCTCCCTTCATACAGAATCACAGGCTGGTTGAGGATGGAAGGGGCCACAGGGAGTCACCTCTCCCACATCCCTGCTCGAGCAGGGCCGTCCCAGAGCACAGGGCACAGGATTTCTTGGAAGCAGCTCTGTGGAGAAGGACCTGGGGATCCTGGTGGACAACAGGCTGTCCATGAGCCAACAGTGCCCTGGGGGCCAGAAAGGCTGATGGAATACTGGGGTGCATTGGGAAGGGCAGTGCATTGGGAAGAGCAGTGCCAGCAGGTCAGGGAGTGATCCTGCCCCTCTGCCCAGCCCTGTGAGGCACATCTGGAGTGCTGTGGGCTCCTCAGGACAGGAGGGACATGGAGCTCCTGGAGCGGGACCAGTGGAGGCTGCAGAGATGATTTACAGGGACTGGAGCATCTCTTATAGGGAAAGGCAGAGGGAGCTGGGGCTGCTCAGCCTCGAGAGGAGCCCCAGCTGAGAGGGGCTCTCATCCCTGTCTGTCCCTGTGTGCAGGGAGGGCTCTGAGCAGGGCCAGGCTCTGCTCCAGGGGCCCAGCAATGGCACCAGAGCAATGGGCAGGGACTGATGCCCAGGGAGCTCCACCTGAACATGAGGCAGAACTTCTGTCCTGGGCAGTGACCGAGCCCTGACCAGACTGTCCACAGAAGGTGTGCAGTCTCCTCCCTGGAGATATTCCAGAACCATCTGGGCACAATCCTGTGCTGTGTGCTCTGGGATGGCCCTGCTGGAGCAGGGAGGTGATATCAGAATGACCCCCTGTGATCCCTTCCAGCCTTACCCTTCCTGTAATCCCTGTTTCCTTTCCAGCCCTCTTGACAGCCACCTATTGATTCCCAGGTCCAAAGGCAGATGCTGGTGTTTTGAGCATGTGAGGTATCTAAAGTGCTCTCTCAAGGATTTTTCAAGGTGGTAGGCACAGTTTTCAGTTTGTCCAATTCCATCGTGGGCTACTGAAGACCTCAGCTTTTCCTCAGCATCTGCACAGAAAGTGCAGTGAACAGCTAGGACAGTTATAGCTGAAGTGAGCCTTTGCACAGCTCTGAGAACTGGCTGTTCCATATCAGAGGAGAGGACTGGGGGTTTGAGAGGGAAGTTATACCTGACAACAGCCCATTGATACCACATTTATCTACATGAAATGGCTCTTCACCCAGCCTGGAGGGAATTATGGGGATTAAAGGTGGTCAGGTTCATGGAATTATGGAATCATAGAATATACTGAGTTCAAAGGACCGTCAAACCCAACTCCTGGTCCTGTGCACAGCAGTCCCAAAAATCCCACCCTGTGCCTGAGAATGTCATCCAAATGCTCCTGGAGCTCAGCAACCTTGGGGCTGTGATCATTCCCTGGGGAGCCTGGTCAGTGCCCAAACACCCTCTGGGGAAAGAGCCTTTTCCTGGTAGCCAGCCTAACCCACCCCTGAGTCAGCTTGCTCAGGTTGTTCAGTTCCTCCTCACAGCAGCAGGGTGAAAGGGAAAGGAGGCATGATCAAGATGTCCATGGACAACAGTCAAGCCTTCCTGATATAGAATGACATTCTGGGGTCATTCATAGCTGGAATAATGACTGACTTCAGGGGAGATGCCTGGTCCTGGATCCTAGACACTAAAGAATTCAGTGTCTGTTTTTGTGGCCCTTTTCCCCCTCTATAATACAGTCTGTAGGCTCTGACTGCAGGTGAGGGCTCAGGCTTTGATCCTCTCCTCTCCTCTCCTCTCCTCTCCTCTCCTCTCCTCTCTTTTCTTAAACAATTCAAGCAAATGCTATTAACACGAGTTTTTGCAAGGAGATTGAAACCTAAGTATGTCTGGTATGTGGTAGAGATAATCAGAGGAATACTGAAGCAGCATATGACAAATTTTTTCTTCTGCGTATCTTTGCCTGACTCTTCAGCACTTTTGCTGTCTAATCTGTCCTCCTCAGGACCTCTGACAAATGTCTGGGTGGCTTCATAGTGCCATCTTTGAAAAAAAAAATTGTCAAGGGAATATTATTCATTTTTCTTCAAAAATAAGATATCCACTCACCCTAAAAGGCACAGCAGTCAAGTTGTAAGCCTGGTGGCAAACTGAAGACCTGATGTGCTGAGGCAGGTGATAAAAAAAGTCAGAGCTTCCTACTGCTGAAAACAGGGAATTCCCAGATCACCATGTGTAGTTTTCTGCCATCTCCAGAATACCCACTGATACCGGACTTCTAAAACCAAAATTTTATTCAGGTAGAAAATATCCTTTGCTCTTAACTTTCTGACAGACAAAACTTGCAGTATTTTTCTCCTTCTGAGGTTTATCCAGTAATTTCCCCAGATAATTAAAGAAACTTGGCTTTCCAAGGAATAGGTCCTCTAAAATCTCTGTAGTTTCACAAGTATTTAAAAACTCTTTTTGAAACCTTTTTTTAATGAACAGAAACCTTGCTGACATGACCTTAAAGACTCAGTAGCACTTGTACAGAGCAAATCCATACATCAGCTGCATGCCTTCAGCATCCATGAGTAATGAAGCATCTTCAGCCCCACAATAAGATTTTGATGCCAGACACCACTGTCATGTATTTTTTCTCTCTCAAATATATGCATCTCTGTGTGAGAAAACCCCACCTTCAAATATGGTATGTCTTTTTAGAGACATTTTCACATGAGAGAGGGAGGCTGAGGTAATCTTATTATCACCAAAACATTGTAGACACAGCAGAGCATTGGAGAACTTTAATCCTTTTCTAAATTATGGACTGAGAACACTACAATCATGCTGGGCACAAAGGCAGAGCTGTAACTTGACAGGCCTGTATAATTTACAGCCTCCATAGTAAAAGAGGTGTTTTTATTAGATGACTGCCTGAATTTCTACAGCCACTTCAGACTCTGATGACACCGGGGAGGCTTGCATTCTGCTGCCATCATTTAAATCCTTCCTTTTCACCACAAGAATATGGCTGGGATTCCAGTTCAACCCCCATATCCAGTTATTTATCTATTATTGCTCGTCAATTCAGAGCTGAGGCTATTTGAGCTGGTACCTTGCTTCACACACCTTAAATAGCTTTTGTTTCTCATTTCGTAAAGCTTTCCTTTATCAAATAAGCATAAAACATTAATGAAACAATAACCAAAATCCATTTATCACCAGGAAAATGCCCCTTGAACAGAAAGTCTGTGTTTTATGTTCATGTATTCAAATTTCTATTTAAACTAAACTAACATCTGACAAAGAACTGACGCTTTTTTGCTGACTGCAAAAAGGTACCTAACATTATTTTCCCCTTTTGTATTGTACAGAAGAGAAGAGCATTTGTACAGTGAAATACTTTTATCAGACTCCACTAAGGAATATTTTTGCACTGATAAAATAAGAGAAGGCAAATAGGGAAAGTGACTTCAATCTCAACATTACAGTGCAGACTCTAGAAGGATGTTTACACTGCTGGAATGAAAACAATTCATAACCAAGCTTTTAACTTAAAATAAGTAATATAAATATTTATCAGAGTAGTGTTTTAAGACCTATATTACTAAACTATTTCTGTATTATATTGGGAGTGACAGCTATTGTTAAAATTGAAATTATTTCATAGCAGAAAATTAACTGAAATCCATTTAGCCAGCATGGAATTTTGCATTAGTATCCATTTACTGGGCTTAGAAACTCAGATCAGAAATTTCAGACAGAGAGACCTTATCCTGGAAATGTGTTTTGTCTCAGCTTGACCTCTTCTGTGGATCCCACTGATATTTAGTAGAGTGTCTACATCCTTCCCTCTGTTAAGTCAAGTCCTTGAGGATGAATTCTGGATATCATTCCACAGTACATAAGCGGCTGCTGAGCCTGGGAATGCCACCACTGGCTCCCGTGCAAGCAGATACACACTTAAAGTTCCATCAACGCTCTCTCCTGGGGGAGAGGCACAGCTCTCAAACCCCTGCAGAGCCAAGGCTTCCTGGTCACCTTTGGAACACCCCTCCTCACTCTCAGGAAGCAGCACATTGGCTTTTCTTTAGCACCTTTCACTTACATCCCTCTACAGTCTTCAAAAATAATTTTTTAATCTGCCTGACAAACACTCTGTTGAGGCAACCTGAGGTGGAACAGAGCAGCTCCAGCCCAAATCCATAAGTGGAAATGCATCTTCAAGCCATCAACTCCTCCCCTCCCACAACTACTTGCATGACTCTCCTCCCTCACACTGCTGTGGGGACCAGGGCCCTGCTGAGAGAGCCAGTGGTGCTTCATGACTTGCTTGGAAGCATCAGTTAATTCCCTTCCCACCTTCCCAGCCCTTCCAAGACAGCCCAACATGCCTTGCCTAGAGCTGCTGCTGTCATGTCCACATCCATGGCAGCTCCCACTGTGTCAACACTGAGGTCCAAAGAATCTCAGGATCATTAAGATTGGAAAAAATCCAAAAAGTCATCGAGTCCAACTATTAACCCAGTGCCGCCATGTTCACCACTGAACCATGTCCCCAAGGGCCACATCCACATATTTTTGAACACTTCCAGGGATGGTGATTCCACCACTTCCCTGGGCAGCCAGTTCCAATGCCTGACAACAATTTCAGTAAAGAAATTTTTCCTAATATCCAATCTAAACCTCCCCTGGGGCAACTTGGGGTCATTTATTCTTGTCCTGTCACTGGTTGCCTGGGAGAAGAGGTCAATCCCCACCTGGTTGCTCCCTCCTGTCAGAGAGCTGTGGAGAGTGAGAAGGTCTCCCCTGAGCCTCCTTTTCTCCGGGTAGAACACCCCCATCTCCCTCAGCTTCCTCTCATAAGATTTGTACTCCAGACCCTTCACCAGCTCCTTTTCCCTTCTAATAAGTGTTTACAGCCACATCAGCCTTAATGCTGCCCCATTTGATGTGCAAACCTTTATTAGGTTGGCTTTCTTCTTCCAGCTCTGCTACATCTGCTGCAGGAGTGAATTGTACCCAGAAATGTAGTTTTGGAAACAGGTGATTGAGGAGGAGACATGCAAGAGAAAAAAGGGAGGCTTTGCCAGAAAAGCCACAGATCAGAATGAAGAGCACACCTCCAAAGAGCTCCAGATCAATGCTTCTGCATCTAGACCACCACCAGCACCAGAGGAAATCACTGCTGTTGAAACCTAAGGTTTACCAGGTAAAGAGGGGTGTAGTTATATCCATCCCAGTCAGCAAGATCTGTGTGCACTCAGCCCCATCAATAACATGAGGGTGGTGTTGCTTAGTTACGCCATGGATAATGGCTGGAAATGGAAGGAAATCCAATTTTAGTTTTAAATTGGCTGTTAAACCATAAAAACTCAGCACCCAGGGCAACTACCTTTTTAAACTATGTATTTCTACATAGATGTAGTCCACCAAAAAAAAAAAATAAAATCCATCTATAGATGCATATATGAATTTAAAACCAGAAGGGGTTGAATTTCACACAGCATCAGATTTCAAAGACTTTCCATAAGAGCCTTAAAACAAGGAAGAAACATAAAAAAAATCCAAACTGCAAAATAGATGTCAAAGGGCATTAAAACAAAGCTCACATGAAGTATCATACCAACTGACCACCTAGATTAGCCAAGGAATTTATGTTCCATTTTCATGACATCATTATAGCTTCAGAGTAATTTCAAGGTGCTGCTTTCATGAACTTGAACAGAGGGAGCTGGATTTGTCCACGGAAAGCCACATTTCTGGTTGCTTTTCCAGGTGGCAACTTGGATATTGTGTCTGTCATTTAACTGTATTCCAACTTTCAGTAGACTTTTAGGACTCTTTCTATATTTGAGAGCTCTGATGTTTAACAAAAGTTGAAAATTTTGATTAATTTACTGTTATTGTCACACCTGAGCAATTCACAGTGGTTAATGAAGTACAAATAAAAACTATGGAAAACTTTAAAAATCAGGTTGGAAATTCTTCAAAGCACATTTTTCAGACAAAGTGGTAAGAGCCTGAGGGAAGTCTGGACTCTGCCAATCTTTCAGAAGTCTGGTTAGGTATCCAAAGCCATTAACAAAAAATCGTCCACTATCCGTATGATTTTGGGAAGGGGAGAAGTCGACTGATTTTGTTGCCTTGTGTCGCATCCATGAAAAAAAAGAATTATAATCTTTGTCACTCAAATCGCATCTTTTTTGTCCTCTTAGTGTGTATGTTACTCAGAATGAGGATTTTTCTCTCTATCCAAGTAGAGTTATGAAACTAGTAGTAATTACTAATAATGAGAAGATGGTTCTGTAATCTCCATGCCCTCAGGAGAAAGAATGGGTGAGAAATTAATCAATCCAAGCTAGAAACAAGACTGTTATCAGTGCAAGGAAAGATGACAAAGCTGCAGTGAACTCTCTGGACCCACTTCCTGTTGTTTGATATCCCAACAGCTGGGGTTTATGTGGAAATAAGTAATTTTTGAGTCAGCCACAACAAACCACCGCACACTTTAGTTCTTTCTGAGTGAAACATTTGGTTATTCAAAGTGGACTCAACTGCCCAGAATATCCTGAGCTGGAAGGGACCCATGAGGATCATCAAGTCCAGCTACTGACTTCACATAGGACAGCTTAAAAATTAACCCTTGTATCTAAGAAGGTAGTCCAAGTGCTCCTTGCACATCATCAGGCTTGGTGCCACTTTCCTGGGGAGCTTCCACTGTTGGATCACCTTCTCAGGGAAGAACATTTTCCCTGATATCCAGCCTGAACCTTCCCTACTGAAGCTTTAAGCCATTCCCTTGCACCCAGAGAGAAAAGATCAGCACCCCTCTCCTCCCCCACTCATGAAGAGGGAAAGAATCAGGCTTATCTGAATTTGCTACTGTTCAAAGACAGTTCAGATCTGTTATACAGAGAAAGATATGAACTGCTCAGTTTACCTCTGTATTCTGGGTTTTACCAGTTTTTCTGACCCAGACTTGTAGCTGCTGCAACACTGTTTTTTACCGTGTTTCTTGAGTCAGCCTATGTAAAAACTGAGCAGCTCCTCTGGTTTGGGATTGCTGGTCTTGTAGGTTACATAACAGTGGGAAAAGCCATGTTTTAAATTAAAAATGAAGGAAGAGATGCTGGCTGACCTCCCCTGCCCTGTAAGGTACTTGTGCTTTTGCCTTTCTTTCACTTTCCCCATCCTCACTACTAAGGTGGTAGAAGTAAAGGCTGGGATAAAACATTAATGGAAAATATTGTCCAATCAGATTTAATATCTTGGGCTGGCAGGGACACGGTGATGTAACACATTTCATTACCTATACCTCTAACCGGAGAAAGGACGTCTACATCTCCCTCCAATCTTTCTGCTCCTTTCTGGAGAAGAAAGAAAAGCTAAATCCATCACACCAGGCCACTCCTGATCCCACTGCACCTGGGACCTGTAACCATCCAGTGTTCCAGCTGCAGCAGGGTGGAAAATGATGAGTTTTTAATGACATCTACTGCACAAAAAGAGCCATGGGAACTGCCCTGAGCCATCCAGCACAGACACAGACTATGCACAAGTGCCTGTTATCCCCGGGTGCTTGGAAAGGGCAGCAAAACACATCTCTCCTCCTAGCTGTGGTGCAGTTTCAGTGGCACACAGTCTGGTCTCAGAGGAAGTTTCCTGGGTGTAAAACACTGAGATTGGGTGCATGGATTTATTTTTATTTTTAATGCTAGCAGTATGTTGCCTTCAGGAACCACAGTGCAATAGAAAATTAATCCAGGGTTAAGCAGCAAAGAGGAATGCAATGAACAACAGACAGTGAACAGCCCCAAAAGACCCAAAAGGCAGGGGCAGTGCAGGCCTGCCCTGCACTGCCTGCTCTGCCCCAACTTACCCTGGGACATGCAAGCCACAATCTGTCCTTTCTCTCTTTCCAACTACAAGCTCAAGGCAGATACCCATCAGCCAAATGCTTTGGGGTTTTCCACAGGGCACTGGGGCTGTTAAAGCATAACTGGGATTATTAAAGGCTGTAATTTCACAGCTCACAGGCAGAGGTGCTTCATTAACCTGTCTCAGGAAAGCCATCAGGACCAGCCCAGGTTGGAGGAAGGGAAAGCCCTTGGCTGCTCTGGGATTACTTGCCAAGATCTGTGTGCCACAAGCTCTGGAGCTCAGCTGACCTCCCAAAGAACTAATCTGGGGGACAGGGGACACACATGACTTAAACTGGTGCCAAAGTAGTGCAGCTGGAACAACTGAACTGCTTCCTGCTGGCTCAGGCCCTGGCGCTGGCCCTCTTCCTGACCCAGGAATTTCACCACTGGCACAAGAGAAGACTGAAAGGAAATCTCATCAATACATACCAATATCTCAAAGATGGGTGTTGAGATGGTGCCAGTCTCTTTCCACTGGTGCCCAGTGACAGGACATGGAGCAATGGCCATAAACTGAAACATAAGAAGTTCTACCTCAACACGAGGAAGAATTTCTGTGCATTGAGGGTGGCGGAGTCCTGGAGCAGCTGCCCAGGGAGGGCCTGGAGTCTCCCTCTCTGGGGACATTCCAAACCCACCTGGACATGCTCCTCTGTCACCTGCTCCAGGTGTCTGTAGGTAGAGCATAATGTCAGGCAGAATCATAAAGTTTCAGATCAATAAGTGTCTTGCATTCTCTGAAATTCCTGCAAGCACTGGTTGATCACTGAGAAGGGAAAAGAAAACCAACAAAGGTTAAAATATATTTACCTTAGTGCTGGCAAAGAACAGGGGAAAGTCATGCTGGAAATCCAGTGGTTTATCATTGGAGACTTTGCTGGCAACAGAGCTTTGGGTCTTCTGCAGCACACAAAGCTCTTCCTTGGGCAGAGAGCAAACACAAAGCCTAAGCCCAGTCTATTCCTATTTCCTATTGGAGAAACAATGAGGCAGCCTTGGGAAGACAAGCAAATCTAAGACTCTCCAAAAAAGTGAAATGGATTTAGCCAGGGGCATTTGGGTCATGTGGGGATTGTTTTAGGTATGTATCTAATCTGATTGTGCTGCATAAACACCTCAATTTGCTAAAAGTGTAGAGGAAGAGCAGTAAAAATTCTACAAATGTATTTTCTACAGAAGCCAGTGAGCACCCATGAGTTCCTAAGATTATAAAACATGTCTCCCTAAAATGAGAGGGAGAAGTATAGCCCTATTTATAGCTCAGCTACTGCGACTTTTCTGAGAAAATATCTTGTATCTATTGGTTGAAAGGTGCAACACCCCCATGAAAGACAAACTTAGGCTACAAGGTATTGATTATGTATCACTTTTCACTGAGCAGCCAACAGTGCATCCAGCCAGGTGGGGGTTTTCAAAGGCTGGTAAGGAAAAAATACCAAGGCAAGTTTCATTTTAAGCTGGGTCAGTACCCATCAGCCCTTTTCCGTGGTGCCAGGATGCTGCCTCCTGTGAAGTGGCAGTGGAGGAGCTCACAACCTTCTGCATCGCCACAGGCCACCCCATCCCTGCTGTCCTGACACCTTGCTTAAAGAGAAAGCTACACTGCACTATTCCTGGTCTGAGAGAGATTCCAGCCTTAGGACTGCAACTCCCCTTCCCAGGAAACAATGCTCCAGTTTAATGTGGAGTCCCTGCCAGTCAAAGCATCTGGGACCATCTTGACATCACACTCACCTGAAACACAGCACTGCTGGGAAGCCTGATGGAAAGATTCAGATCTTTCGAAAATTTCAGCAAGATTTTTTCCCCCCCTCTAGAATAAAAGAAATATTTTGTGGTCAGTGAATCACTCTCAAGTATGCAATGCAAGTAACTCTGTTAGAGCATCCACACACATGGAGAAAACTCATGGTACAAAACGCCAGATGTATGATCATCTAGTTTTGGTTTTCATTGTTTTCTCTCCCAGATGGTTTTATATCACACACCAGACCCTGATTTTAAAAGCAACAAAATTTAGCTACTAAAAAAAAAAACAAACAATTTCAAACCCTCATTTTACTGCTTGGAATATTTTTTGTTGTGGTAGCTCCTTGTTGAAGTTCATTCTCTCCTTCCATCCAATCTTTTCTATTCCTCAGAAGTTGCAGCACTGTACACTCACCATTTTCTATCAAACACGTGTATCTCAATTGTAGGCTCACAGGAATATCCTTCCTCCCATTGCAGTGGTCCTTTTCCTAAGCAACCCTTTCAAGTGAGGGATAACTCAGAGCCTGGCTCCTCCCACATTCCTACTTCCACAGAATCACGGAGTGACGTGGGTTGGAAGGGAACTTAAAGTTTATCTCATTACAACCCCCTGCCATGAGCAGGGACACTTCTACTGTCCCAGGTTGCTCAGAGCCCCATCCAGTCTGGCCTTGGACACTTCCAGGGATGGGGCAGCCACAGCTGCTCTGGTCAACCTGTGCCAGGGCCTCCCCACCCTCACAGGAAGAATTTTTTCCTCATATCCAATCCAAACGTACTCTCTGACAGTGTGAAAATTCCTCCCACTTCTGTTGCTGATGAAGAGCTCCCTTCAGACACCAGAAGGTTTCTGTGAGGTCCCCACACAACCTTCTCTTCTCCAGGCTGAACTTTCTCAGCCTGTTTCCATACGGGAAGTGTTCCAGTCCCCTTATAAACTTTGTGGCTTCCTCTGAACTGGCTCCAGCAGCTTCAGATCCTTCTCCATGGCTTTTTGGGGGGGGTTCATGAAGGATTTTCTTATGGAGTGCTGAAAAATCTTCTGATCTCTGATGGGTTGTTGGCAATAAATGGTGGATGAATCCCTTTGAGCTCAACATGTTTGCTCAGCAGCATGTGATTTGCAGAGGACTTGCCCTGGTGATGAAGGTGATCCCTTCTAAACCCATGCTAGGTTTTAGAGCAAAATTTTTGTTTCTCTTATTTGCAAAATATTGTCCCCATTAATAAATTTTTGTAGATAGTAATAATTCCTCAATGCAAAATATTAAGTCCCTGTGTAAGTAATCCCTCCAAGACACATAGTTTTCTTTAAGTCTTTAGCTAAAAACATTTATAGCAGTTGGGTTGTCTCTGATACTGTGTTCCTTCACCTCAGCTCCTGGGCTTGCTCAGACTGCTGCCAGATTTCTTAATTCGCCCTTGTGCCAGCTGAGATGATGCAGTATCTCTGGGCCAGTACCACAGTGCCGCCTGTCAAAATGTGATCGGAGATGGCCCTGAAGCTTCTCTGTCTTAAACTGCAGCTGTCATTTTCCATCAGTCCCCACTGCTGGAGCTTAGCTCCTGCTGGCACAGCACCCTAGGCACAGTTTAAGCTGTGCTTTTTCTGCTGGTCTCCACTTTTCACACAACTGACACATTTTACTCTCTCCCCCTTCTCTCTCCCCAAAAAAACTTCTTCTTTTTCCCCTGACTTTTCTTCTCTGACCTTTTTCCTTCTGTGACTGAGGTCCCATATGATTCCCTCCCCTCACTCACACCCCATCCATGCTTCCACCACAGTATTAAGCCATAATTAGTAGGAATAAAGATAAAAAAGTTTCCAAGGAACCCCTTCCTCTACCATCAGTATCAGATGAAGCATATTTGCAATAAGGTAGGGCAAGCAACATGTCCCCAGCATGAGACCCCACTCTTAGGATGGCACTTCATCTACACTGCCTGGGGAACTCTGTCCCTCTGGAGCTGGAAACCACAGCCCAGGCTCCCTTTGTGTGCCTGGCCACACATGAAGCAGGACACTGAGGGGCAGCAGGTGGGACTGCAGCGGAGGGCAGCAAGCCCAGGGAAGGAATGAGCTAGGACCATTCAGCATGGTGAGCAGCAATCACCGGACACCAGGGACATTGCCACTGCCAAGTCTCTGTAGGGGCCAAGGAAGACAAAAGCAGCATGGAAAGATCTGTCTGTGGGATGGTAAAGAGGCTCAGAACCTTCCTATGTAAAGATTAGTACAGGAGAAAGTGCACATTTGTTGGAAAGTGCTAAAAGTGGTGCAGTTGTATCCCAAATACCACGTACCCCTTCACGTTTCTTTTCCTCAGCCCTCTCAGTTACAGGTGCTGATCTCACTGATGGGACGAAGACAGGGAATAACTTCTCCAGAGCAGAAGCTGGCACTCTGGCTTTATGGAAGTTCATATGAGAGCTAATTCAGCCAGTCCATTGCATTTTTACCAGCTGGCTACAGGATAAACCTTCCACAAGTCTGATTCCTCTCCACCAAGGCCACAGTACCCACAGGCCTACCCCAGCAGAACAGTGTGTCTGGGCAGGCTGAAATTTGCCCAAGGCAGGCTGCACAGTTTAAAGCTGTTAAAAATCATGTAATGCTTTCACTCTGTTGTTCTACCACCTGTAGGAAGGAGAATGCTGTGGAAGCCTTCACATATTTCGCCACATGTGTGTAACACTGGGGCTGCCCTAAGAGTTGTGAAGATGAGCCTGGGTCTCCTTGCTGGCTCACAGACAGTGTTTCCCCAGGTGTCTGACTGTGCTCAAACACAAATCGATGGCACAATCTTTTAACCTTGCAATGCTGCACATAAGATAATAGGTGAAGCAAAGTGGGAAAACAATTGGATACAGCTGAGCCAGTTCAGCCCAAGGATACCCTTAAACCTGTATTTTATATAGTCACCAGCTATTCTGAAATTTATTGCTTGCTTTTTGTGTTCCAGCATCAGGCCTAGGTTTGGGGCTTCCCCTGCCTCTCCCTGTGCTCACCCAGAGCCCACCCCTGGCAGTGTCCCAGGCAGCTGTGACACAGGGAGGCTGAGCAGAGCTGGGCATAACCCTTCTACCCTCCCTTGTCCATCTGTCTGTATTTGCCTCCCCTATCCTGAGCCCACACTCCCCAAAGAAATGTCCATGCTGGCAAAACCCCTTGGCAGAGGGGGCAAAGAGGTGGCCAGCTCTGTGCCAAAGCCATTGTTGAACACCCTGGCCTCTCCTTTTCCTCCTCAAAAAAGCCTCCTGTTCTTTGCTTGGGGTGAGCTGGCCAGAGAATTCCCTGTGGTGCCCCTTCCCATTGCACCAGGATCTGTCCCTGTCCTTGTCCCCCCATGTGCAAGAGTGGACACTGTACAGTGGCAGCCAAATGGATCAGTTGCTGCTGATTTTAAAATGTGGGGTTTTTTTCATATAAATGGAATAATTACTTCAAGAATAGAAGAAGAAGATAAGGACACAGGAAAAACAAACAAATCAAGCTGCTGTCCCCAGGGTCCCCAGGCAGAGCCCAAAGGAAATGTGAGAGAGTTGCAAAAATGAGACAAATGTGCATTCAACTTCCCCATGCATGCTCCCACTTCCATCCCCTCAGGACACAATGGCAGCCACTGTGCTTGGCTGGGCCCACCAGCTGAACAGCTGGCAAAGCACACAGAGTTCAGCCTCAGAGCAGGGCTGAGATGGACATCCACCCAGAAAAGTGTATCTGCTTTCCTTGGAGGCACAGAGAAGCTCTGGGATTTGCACGTGCCTTATCTGGAACTCAAGGGAAAGACCGGATCATCCCTGAAGTTCTAAAAACAGGGGCTCCCCTCAGAAGACCATGTCCAAGTCAAATGGCAGACAGAAAGGCAAGCATTAGGCTGTGAGATAGCACTGCCCTTTCTGTCACACGAAAGGTGAGTCCGTTAGGGAACATCCTCTCTGGAGCCTGTAGGGAAAAGCTTGGAGGCTCACAGATAAAACAGCTGGAGTTATGCCTCCCTTGGCTTTCAGTGAGTACAAGTACAAGGATTTCCATTGTCCACACCGTTAGCAACATTGTATAGTCCAAAAGACCTTGCTCATTTACCAGCTTCCTTAAAAATCTTTTGTTCACAAGCCTGCTTGTGTGTGAACACAGGAAAAATCCAGCTCTATCTAGTGTCAGCCTGCAGCTGTTCACTGACAGAAGGACTCAAAAGCTAAGGATACGAACATGGGAAAATCCACCCAAAGCAGAAGGAAGACACAGAAAGCAACAGCTGCATGACAAGAATATGCTGTTTCTGTAGTGTGAGGGTGTAAAAAAAGCTACAGTTACAGCAAGCATCAGAAAGTTGTCTGGAAACATAATTACTATTCAGCTCAGAAGATAAACCAAATTACTTCTACATCTAACTTTCTCTAGGTATCTGATGCTCTTCTGGACATATGTTCTAATTCTCAGCAGGGTTTGGAAATCCCAAGCCGCCTTTGAACCATCTTCTAAGTGCTGGAGTCAGCAGATTTCAATCTGCCCCTGATTTTCATGGAAAAAGGACAAAACAAAAAAAAAAAAACCCAAACCTCTGTCCCCCAAAGCAGCTGAGTCCTTTCAGAATCCTACACGTAATATTTTGATTATTCAAAACAGGGTTGTCTTTGGGACATGGCAGGTGGTTTTTATGCTTTCTTAAACCAAACAGATCCCAGGCACAGGAGATTTCTAAGTGTGTTCTCATGACATGACTCCTCCCTCGAGCCCTTCTTCCTAAGACCCCACAACCAGAAACTGATTAGTATTGGCTTTCCCAGCTCCCCAGGAGTTCCAGCTTATATTTCTGTTTGCATCCCACCCTAGCAGGCCCCCTGCTTTATAATTTACCACCTCAGGGATAAATAACTATTAAAATACATAGCAGAGTGACTGTGTAATGTTTGTAAAAATAATCACGCTCTACTTGAGATGTGCAAGAAAATCTACAGAGCCTAGCTGCACTTCCCTGCTTCTGGTTCTTCACTGTCCTTTGTCAGCCCCTTTGCAAGTCCTCTTGGGAGGACCTTATTTCACTCCTGGACAAGGTGTTGCCACACCAAATTGAAGCCTTTCCTCTGCAGCTCCCCTTCACTGGTACTTGACTCATTTTAAAGGATTTGATTTTTTTACCTTCCCAAGTTTTCTTTGCAAATGGCTTCTTAGCTCTGCTTCTAAGGGAATGCTTGTCCCTCAATTCCCAGAGAATCTACATAGCCTGACCTTCTCCAGGATGGAGCAATTCCTTTGTTATCTGAAGATAACAAGCCCATTCAGGTGCCAACAGTCTGTAATAGTCCATCTATTCATAGACAGAGAAACCAGCTCCTCTCCCTTCTTTCCATTGTAACATTTGTGAGATAGGGGGCCAAGAGAAGGCAGTGCTAGAAGACAAGTGTGGAAACCACCTGTAAAACGAACCTTCCTCTCTGATGAGGGAGGTGTTTCTCTGCAGGAACTGCTGTGACGCTGGAAATGCACTGCCACTCCAGGGTGTGCCATGGAATTTGTTTAAGATGTTGCTCTACAGCAGAGAGCCTCAGCTATTTGTAAAACAGAAATAAATGCTTTCCTAACCTGTGGGAAGTTTCTCTTCTGAGGATGGTGATTGGTATCAATGATCCTTATAAGAAAAATCTGAAGCCCAAAAAATAAATACTTCCTGTCTGGGCATGAGAACAGCCACTCAGGCAAAAGGGCCCCTAGCCCAGCTAGCAGACAGTACCTTGGGAAGAGCTGAAGAACAGGATGAGGAGCTTCCAACATCGCCCCAGAAACCTGCTCCAAGAGATGAGGTGAAAGCCCAGGTGAGAGTTTCAGCACACAGAGAAATGAGACAGCGGAACAACAGAGTTTTGCTTGGGGTATAGATTTGCACCACCAGGGACGAAGAAAGACCAAGAATGGAGCCAAGGGAGGAGACAGTGGAGGACGTCTGGAAGTTTCAATGAAGGAGAGCAGTGCGGGACATATGTTAGTAACTTTTTTTAGTTAGTAAGGCAGTTTAGTTCCATTCACCAATAAAACTCATACTACAGATCCTACACAGTACACCCTGAGCTAGGTATATGGAATTAGGCCAATGGACAGCAAGCGTCCATCACTGTTTCATTCTGTTTTTCAGATACTCAGGAGACTTCAAGGGGCTGGACAAGAATTACAGCCAGACAAAACTGATCAGGCACAGGGATTCTTGACAAAGAAGTAGAAGTTCTTAACACTTCTTAACAAAGGTTCTTCACAAGGTTCCTCCACCCTGACACTGGTGCAGCACTGAGGCATTACCCAGAGAGACTGTGGGATCTTCGTCCATGGACATTTTGGCTGCACAAAGGCCCTGAGCAACCCAATCCAGCTTGGAAGGTGACCCTGCTGTGAACAGTGGACTGGACTAGATGACTTCCAACCTAACTCTTTATAAGAGCAATGTTTCCCTCAGACCTGTGTGCATTTACACGCATAAGACATCTGGAAGGTGGCATAAGGTCACGCAGAGGAAGTCTGCTGTTAACATCAGCTCCAGATCCAGGGAAAACAGCAGCAGAACAAAAGCGTTTCTTCACTGAGACTAGAAAGCCAAAAGCTGCAGAGGTGAGATAGCAGAGCTGGAGAGAGGGGAGGACATTTCCTCAGACAGCCCTGGGGAGCTGCAGCCCTTGAGAAAGTGCTCACCATCGCCCAGCTGCTGCTGAGGTATTTTGCCCCTGTGGAGTGATGGAGGAGCTTTGGGAGCTCTCCAGGAGCAGCAGCAGTGGATTTCAAAGAGACGTGTGAGAATTTCTTTCCACTTCACCAGGAGGGCAGCTAGCACTTCACCAGCCTTCCTGCCTCTGCCTAAAAGACTTTCTTACCCACATCAGGAGCTTTGCCCAGACCAAACAGGAACCTCCTCAGAGTTTGGATGGAACTCGATCAAAACAGACCTGTCTGTGACCATGCCTAGCAAGACACCTCAGTCAGCTGAAACCTGCCTGAGTGTAAGTGCTGGGAGCTGAGATCTGACAGAGCTGAGGGCTGAGCTTGAAACAAAGATGTTTGTCACCACCCTGCACAGAGGGACAGTCCCTGAGCTTCTGTTTGCCCATCACTCACTCAAATGCCCAGCAAAGCCTCACCAGGGGCAGCAGTGCTGAGCAGGAGGATTTGGGGAAACCAGGGATGCTGAGGAGCTCACGGGTGAGTGGGGTTTCTCACTGCCCGCACTGTCTTAACTCTCAATAAAGCCATTTATTCAAAAGCCACGTGGCAGCACCTGGCCAGTGACTGAAGACTCTGGCTGTAAGTGCCACTGTGAAAAGGGGCAGCACCTTTCAAAATGCTTCAATTTGACCACTATAAAATGCATACTTTTGGAGCACACTGGTGCCGG
Source organism: Pardalotus punctatus (assembly GCA_013400915.1). Taxonomy (NCBI): domain Eukaryota; kingdom Metazoa; phylum Chordata; class Aves; order Passeriformes; family Pardalotidae; genus Pardalotus; species Pardalotus punctatus. The sequence goes on along the minus strand of VZTX01014319.1, from coordinate 4,155 downwards.
AACACTCCATTACAGGACTAAAATGCTGCATTCCCAAGAGAGGAGAGAAAAAAGAAGCAAATGATAGCATTGCATTCAGGTGGTCATTAATATTATATGCAATGTAATATTTTAGGCTATTAATATTTTAAAAGCAATTAATTTTCCCAGGTGTAGATGTAATTGACACAGAGCAGAGTAGTAAAATATCCTGACTCTTTATACATGGGAATAACTTTTAATTCAGCAGTTTTGGAAGTGGAAATTAACAAGTAAAATTGTTTACCTCAATAGAGAGAATTTATTTACTCTGTTTTATTTTGTGTTACTATTGTTTTGGGAGTTTTATGTGTTTGTCTCTTTGTCAGACAAATAAAAGTTTATTCTGTTTGTTTGTCCAATCATGTTAAGAAGACAAAAATCAACAGATCTAGAGAGTATTTCATTGTCCCTGGAATGCAAAGGGGACATCCAAAATACTGGTTGTTTAAGCTGGAATACTTGAGAGCCTAATATTTTATCACAGACAGTTTTTGATGCCTTCATGGAGGCAACAAGCTCTTCCTCCCTTTAAAAATCCACCTGTTTTCAGAATTTGGATGTGGTCTACACATCTGCATACAATGAGAGGTCCGACTTACCCCCATCCCACAGTCACTCACATGGTTTCCAAACCAAAATGTCACCCTGATGGAGCTCCATTGAAAATATCTCATTCTTTGTTAGCGCATGCCTCATATGTTTCAGCAAACTATTCAGTGTGGGAATGTGCATCAGGGTAATTCTCTCACTGCAGATTAACAGAATCATTGCACTTACCTTTCAAATACAGCTGCTCTCCTGGGAGTAAATATCATGACTCTTTAGCAGTTCACAGCACTGTTAAGACAACCGAGATACGCCCTTCCCAAATCCCCATAAAAGGAGCAATTTCCTCTTAACATCTTCCTTTCCATTCCCTATTTGTATAGATCTTGGCATGCTACACACATGTACGAAATGTAAAACCTTTGCCTCAGTGCAGACAGCAAATAAAATGGAACTGAATCTCCACATTTGATTTAGTAAGAGCAAAACCACCTGTATTGCATCAAGACCGAGAGACCACAGAGAAAATACAGAGCATTGCTTTTGAAGGAAGAAAGGTTTGCCACAGCAAGATGCCCTAAAAATTGGAGATCAACTGAAGGTTTGGAAGCAGAAAGTCTTTTATTGATCTCTCCTAACACTCTGAAAAGAAAAAAACCAAAATTATGCATTTAGTGTTGAAGCCATTATTGAACTAAAGACTGATACAAACATCCCAGAATTCAGGTAATGCAAGAGGTTAATAGCAAAGCCATTTTCAGCAGGAAAGGAAGCTGATTCACAAGCAGAGAGAAGAAAAGGGGGAAAAAAAAAGTGGGGGGGTTGTCACCTTCTGATCCTGTTATATTATTAATGATGAAATAGATATCAATAGTTCATACCTGTAATTTATCAGAACCATGATTGCTCTTTCAAATATCTGCTCCAAAAGCAAAAAAACCAAACCAAACCAAACCAAAACCAGAAAACCCAAACCCAGTCAAAGAATGACAGCATTTCAGTACAGTTCTGCATACCAGGGGCCCAATCCCATAAGAAACTGCCACAAGCTCTCTCTTTCCATTGACTTCCTGGCATGTGGGAGGCATCTATTCCCTGTTGCTTGTCCGTGTAAACGAACTCAGCCTTATCACCCTGCCCCCCAAGGAGAGGAGCCCAGCAGCTGCAAAGGATGTGCCACTCCTGCCAGATAAGGCAGTAATGTCAGCCTGGGAATTCTTTGGGCTAACTGTGATGAATTTACCAAGTCTTCCAGCATAAAACAGTCCTAGATACATGACCAATCTTGTAGCTCTTTTTTGACTCCTTTCCCATCTCACCTAATAAAGAAATCTGCGTGGAGTCATGCACTCTTTGCACAAATTCAGTTTCTAATTACTGCTATGAAGAAGTTTAAAGAGAAAGGTTAAAGAAGAAACTTCGCACAAAACAGAAAGGAGCAATTAATTAAAAATATGTTAATCAATCACACAGAATCCATTAGTTAATGCTATTCAACTATTGAGCCTGCATAAAATAACCCTTTAAAGGTGAGAATAGTTTTATTACAGGATATGTTTCACCTACTCAGTATTTATGTTGTCTAATACAGCTGTTAATTATAAAGCTGCCACCACACAGTTATTTAGAGTCAAAAACTACCTGTACAATTAAAATACTACTTGAAAATACATGGATTATATGCAGCAGATCCTGTGGTATTCAAATGGTTTTCTAGTCTTTCATCGAAAACCAGAGGAAATAAAATATAATTTTTATCATGTTTTTCCTATTGAATGCACATCATGGAATTATGTAATTTACCTTTGAACAGCTAAAAATCAGATATATTTTTAAAAAAACCAAACAAACCAAACCACCAAGATAGACTGCTTCCAGTGACTGAAGCTGGAATACTTTTATTTCAAATCTATTGCACATTTTATTATTCATGGTGTTTGTTTGCTTTCGGGGCTTTCCTCAGCTTGGACACGTGCATCTGTTTCTTTTCTGGCTTCCAGTCGGTTTCACTTTCAGATTCTTATGTTTCACACTCCAGCCTTCAGGTTTCAAGCACTGCAAAGGAATACTTATTCCGTTTAAACAAACAAAAAACCCGCGGCCGCCGGGCGCACTCACACCGTGTCTACTGATCTGCAAAGCGTGAGCCCATCCTGTCCCATGAAGTACCTTCATGATGGCTCTCTGGGATTTGCTGGAAAAAGAAATTAAATAAATAGGAGTGATGACGACTTAAGGATTTATTCAAAAACCCCAAGAGTTTTGCAGCGCTCTCCAACAGACCCCAATAAAATTTCATTACATATTATCGATTACAGGATAACCGCGTGTCGGGCTCGTGATAAGGAGCCGTGACATCGGACTTGGTGCGCTGCAGAAGTGTCCCAGGACCTAAATAATGACGGCGGTGTTGCCACCCGGCGGCTGCGGCGGGGCTGGGAGCAGCACAGCCCCTCGGGGCCGCAGGGGTGGGAAGGAGGAGCGGCTGTCCCGGGAGCGCGGGAGCGGGGGCGCCCACCCGGGGCTGCGCGCACATCCCGGCGATGTTTGATTTAATCATTTATGCTTTTAAATGGGTAAGGCAGCTCGACAAAGAAGGATAGCGAGTGCGAAAAGGGTGGGGTTTGCTGTTGTTTCATTTTTTGTTATTATTTTTTGCTGGGTTTTTTTTTGGGGGGGGAAGGAGGTTTGGTTTTTTTGGTGGTTTTTTTTTCCCTTTTTTTTTTTTTTTTTTCCGGAGGAAGGGTCGTATTTAACATATGGCATTCGGTAATCTCTACGCGAAGGCTGTTAAAACATCTGCTGCCTCCAAATGCATGCGGCAGCTCCCGTGGGCACGGGGACAAGGCGAAGGAGCAGCTCGGGCACGCTGGCTTCCGCGGCCGCGGGTCCCTGGCTCCCTGCCCGCCGGCCGTGCTTCCCAGGGACGGTGTTTCCCCGTCGGAAACGGGCACCGCGCACATAAAAGCCGTCGCACCGGAGAAAAGAAAAATGTTTTCGTTGCTTTTTGGTTTTGGGGTTTTTTTCTGGGTTTTTTTTGTTGTGTTTTTTTTGGTTGGTTGGAGTTTTTTTGCACGACGTTGCTGCAGGTCAGCGGCACCTCGGCGTGCAGAGCTGGCACTCTTCCATCTATTCTTTACTATTGATTTAGGGAGGTTTTTTTCCCTAACGGGACATCCCCACCCCACGCCCAGCAAGGCGGCCCCGCCCGCCCGCGGTGCCCTCGGCGGCTCCCCCGGCTGCCGCCCCATCGCGGGGCGCGGAGGGCCCCCGCATGCCTTCCCCGCCGTGCCCCAGACATCACCCCACTTCGGAAAGTCGCTGCCGGACAATCGGGACACCCGTTGTCCTCCCCCCCGAAACCCACATAAATCACAATCGCTGCATTGTCAGGCTACAAAGCCAGATGGGAGAGCTTATGAATTTAAGTTTGGAGACGGAAAACGTGCGCTGACACAACACGTTCCCTGTTCACAGGAGCAGCCAGGAAGGGGAAATGAAAGGTGGAAATTAAAGAGCCTTTCTCTGCGGAGCGCGCTGCAGCGGGTCCCAATCGCCGCCCTCTCCGTGCTCCGGGGGAATGTCCCC
>VZTX01014313.1:0-10798 GCA_013400915.1 Pardalotus punctatus | reverse complement strand
AAAAAAAAAAAAAAAAGGTGGAAAAAGAAAGAAAGAAAAGAAAAGCAATTGGCACATCTGCATTCCGTTCCCATGGCGACACAAAGCACCGTGCTCTCAGCCGAGCCTCCCCGGCACGTTTTCCCAGCTGGCGTGGGGCGAGCGCCCCTGGCCGGGGCCGGGGTCCCCCGGGCCCCCCGGCACCCTGGGGCAGTCTGGGAGCATCACCACCAGCCCCTCGCCCGGCGCTGGTGGCTCACATCCTGCAGGGATGATCCCTGTGCTGCCGCCAACCCACACAGGTCGTGACAGCTCCGGGAAGGCTGCAGAGAGAAAGCTTCCCGTGGCTGGGGTTGTGAGTGGGCTGTTAGCTGGCTCTCTGCCCCCCAGGAGATGCTGCGGGAGATGGGGAGGGCTGGAGATGATGCTGCCGTGTTCCCACTACTCGGCGAGGTGGAGCGCGGGTACCCTGCCCCATTCTCTTCTCCGCAGTGGGCATCCCTTGCCGAGGGAGAGGGGAGCACCGCAGGGCCAAGCCGCCCATGCCCAGCGGTGTGCGGGGGTGGCGAGAGGTGGGAACCCCCGGCACCTCGCAGGCAGGTTTTCCACCTTCCCTTGCACGGGGTAATGGCGTCAGATGCCACGTAGGCCCACAAAGCTAAATCTGCCTGTGCACCCTTCCAGGGCCAGCAAAGCACCGCCATAACCACAGTAAGGAAAAAGGATCTCAGCCTGAATTTGGCTATACCGGGAAAAGAAAAGTTCTGAGGAGCTGTTATTATATATTCTAATGAGAAGTCATTGGAGAAATTAAAAAGGGCAGAGAAAGACGAAGACGCCAGCACTAATTCTGCAGGAAGCCTCCCAGGGAAAAGGCTGTGTGAGTGTGAACGCTGAAAAGCATGAAGGCCTGGAATTAGACTATCATTTAGAAAGCGTTACTAATCCGAAGTTACAGCAGTAATTCCATGATTTGCTGGGTCCCACACGCAGCGCCAGAATTAAAGATACGGATTTTCTAGAAATGTAACTCAACTGTGGCACCGAGTCTCGGCAAGATCCGAATGAATCATTCATTCCAAAGGCAGCGAAAGACGTGTCATTAAGAACCAACCTCCTTCTCTCCAGCCCATCTGGAATATGTATACTCGATGCAATCCCAGAAATTGTGGAAGAGATCGGAGGTGGGGAGGAAGGAATGTAGTCCTTTCCCTCCTTTATTATGTTGGCTATTTTTAAGAAATAATTTTCCAATTATTTTCACAATATTGTGAGTGGCGCTCAATTCTTCTATTTATTTTTTTTCCCCTTTCGTGCACTAGCATCGAGTCAGGTGCAAACGGTTTCAGTGGAGATGCTTTAAAACTAGACTGAACAAAGCAGGAGGGAACTGAGCAAGGTGGTTGATGAATGCATTTATTCCGGAGTAATGATTTGATGGGGGATGGAGGAAAGAAACATTCAAATTCCTAATGAATGTAATTCAGGAGGAATCATTCAACCAGCATGTTAGAGAAAATCTGTTTGGTGGGAGTGTTCTGCACTGGCAGAACCCAGGAGGTATTTCTGTCCCTGGCTTTTGTAATTGCAAAAGGTGAAAATATAAAAAGAGGATCTGAGGAAAAAAAAATATACACACATATAATAAATGTCTTTGTGTGTGTGTATATAAATACATACATATATATAATTCTATGAAATAAAATGGAAGTGTGGAAATCTGTGTCTACATGAGAACTCTTACAAAGGATCGATGCAAGCTCTTTCACCTTGCTATTCAATCAGCTGGTCAGAAACCACTCTTGACTTTTACTGGTTTTTTTGCCACAAAATCACCTCTCCTATGCTGATTTTTCAGGTATTTTGTCAGGCCATGTACTTGGTACACTTACCCCCAAGCAGTTCCCGCGAAGGGGAACTGAGACAAGGACTGAGTGATTTTGACTTTAATGTCCAGGAGAGAGAAATAGCAGTTTAATTTTTTCTGGTGCTTTAATTCTTCGTTTTTGCCCCCATTGTTGGCATGAACCTATGGGTATCTCAAGGAGGTGTGAAGGCAGCACGCCCTCAATTAACAAGGGAGGTGGCAGTGAGTGATGGGGGACAATGGTATGAGAATCCCCACCTCATGCATGTGTGGGTGGGGGGTGAGGCAGCGGATGAAGCCCCCCAGCAAATCCCTGTTTGTGACATACCTGCTGCATTTAAAGAGTCCCTGGCAGCCCACCGACAGGTCTCTGCTTTCTGTCTTTTTTTTTAAAGTGCCATAGTGGAAGGAAGGTCCCCAAAGGTCTGTCCTTGGGCCAGGGATGGATTTTGGCTAGACACGGTTCCCTTTGTGGCTTTGCCTCTTGCCCTGTAAGGGTGGCTGTTAGCTGTTGGCTTTGGATGGATCTTTTCCCTGCATAGGCAAAACCCATAAGGGAAGGCGTCTTTTTCAGCTGTGCTGAGATGAGAGCCCCTGTCCCGGCATTCCTGGTTCTTTTCTTTTCTCAGCGGGACTCTCCTAGTGGAGCAATAGGATGCAGTGTAGGCCAGACGTGGGTGAGGTTCCTGGAGCGGGCTGTGATGTCTTTGTTCTTCAGGCAGAGCTGGGGATGGGCAGAGGGAGACAGAAACAGAAGAATCGGCATGTGCCATTGGTGGATAAATGGAAAATATAATTTGCGGGTTTCACCCTAGGGAAACGATGCTCTGGGACATCGTGTGCTCCAGCTCATGATTTCCCGTCTTTTCCTAAAACTTGTCCGCCATGCAGTGGGTTTGGCTTGGGGCATGAGATGAAGGGGGTTTATACCAAATACCCGGGGAAGCCAAACTGACCCGAGCTTGGGGTCAGGTGGAGAAGGGGCTGTTCACGCCCTGCTGTTTGAAGGAGCTGCCTTGGAAGCCAGGCCATGTGAGCATGAACGCTTGGTTATGGATGAAATCCCATCAATGGGCATTTTTGCGGAATTGCCTGGCAATGGCAGCTTCCACACTTGAGGCTGGGCTCAGCCATTTCTTTTGTCTCTCTTGGCTCCCACGCCCTCCCTGCACCCGTGATGCAAACGGACAGTGCCTCCCTTTACCTGCTACTCTGCCCTGGCTTTGTCCGTGCTGCCGGAGAAAGGGCAGAGCCCAAGGGCTTGGAGGGTCCATCCAACCCGTGGCCATGGATGGGTGCTGCTCGTACACTGGGGAGGGATGATGGCTGCCTGCTGGAAACACTCTCGTGTCTGGGTGTAGGGAAGGTGCTGATTTGGCATCTGTGCAGGCGCAAGCACCAAAGTGTACACGCCGTTCATGGTGTGGTTACCGCATGCCACCCAGACACTGCTGCTGCCACATCGCAGCCCCTCGGTCGCCCTGAGTCTTTGGATGTCCCCAGGGGCCACCAGTGTAAGATGGATGTGTGGCTGCCCATGCTGGCTTCCCCAACTTGTGGTACAGGGAGTCACCCTGTCCAGGTTGGGGATTTTGCTGTTCTGTGCCCACAAGCCTGGTGACCTTGAGAAGGTGTTTTCCAGCACCCACATCATCTCAGGCTAATCACCATCCCTTTGTCCCTCTGGGTGCATGTGCTTGCGACCAGCACTTGCATATGAGGCTGGGCCATCACACTGCCCACAGCCGGGCTCCCGGCATCCACAAAGAGTCAGGACAAGGTTCTGGCTTTCGTGTTTTCTGATATTTATTCAGGGGCTCAGGTTTGGTTAGGAGCGTTTGCCTCGAAAGCTGAGGAGTGGGGGTAAAAAAAAGAAAATGGGGGGAGCAAAAGAACACAATCTCCGGCAGTTAGCTGTCTCTTGGAAACTCAGCTTGCTGTTCCTATAGAGGCTTTCTCTTTTCCTTCACCCTGGTCTGGCCTTAAGTACCACTTTAAGCGGGCTTTGCTCATTCACATCCAGGCTCCTTAGAGCAATTGAGCCCGCGGGGGTTTGAAAAGAAGGGACAGTCCTTCAATGGCAGGACCTTGGGCCAGGCTAATTGGTTTTGGTTCAAGGGGATACTGGATTTGTGAAAAGCCCAAAGACATCTTTCCCACGCCAAATCCCGGCTCTTCAGAGGGGGAAGTGAGGGGTGCTGGGTGGAGAAGGGAGCTGAAAGAAAGATGGTTTAGTTGAGGGACCTTCGTAAGGACCTGGACGCCCAGCAGCCTCGGCAGGGGTGGGTACAGCGAGGCAGTGCCCATGGTGGCACAGCAGCAGAGGGACGGTGTCCTTCCTCCTCGGGGCAGGTGGACAGTGGTGGCTGGCTCCCGGTGGCACGCTGGCAGCAGTGGCCTGGTTTCATTAAAACCAGGCTTTTTCAGTGCATGCCAGACTCCCATGGAGATGCCACAAATGAAGGAAGGATGGGACATGGGTCCAGAAACCAAATCGCGCCTGTGTGCTCTCCTGTGCAGCTGTGGGGGGAATTTGTTGAGGTCTCTTGTATCTCATTTTGATTTCGGAATTTATTTATTTTTAAACATTGACTCTCTCTGGCACCATTCCAGCAGTTCCATGACCTTTACTCTCCCCAATCCATAAAAATCACTTAATTATTGGGCTGAAAATCAAAGCTTGGAAACAAAACCAGCTTATGGGACCATCAGTTCTTGATATATTTCCTGAGAGGACATATTTCTGGGCACCTTCAGAGCAGAGCACGCAGCTTGTTGGATATGAGATATCAAGGCATTATTTATTGAGGAAGTCTTCACACTCCCTCATCTGTTATAATTAACTGATGACATTTTTTCTTAGGTTCAAAATATGGTGAAAAAGTATAATTAGCACGAAGCTGAGGCACTGCATTAAAATGTCTCCTATAGTTAATGTAGGGTAGTCGTGCTATTTATTATAGGAGGAGCTGGCTCTGACCTCTGTGTTGCCTAACACTTTTTATTGTAAAGATTCTTGAACTTTTTTTTCTTTTTGAGAACCTCTGACACTCCCATTGTTTGCTGCGGGCCCTTGAAATTCGTCCGGGGGAAGCTCTTCGACTCGAGAAATGCCTATTCTTTGTCCCTTAAATTCTTTTCAGGTTTAGCTGAATTATGAATTGTTTAGAATCGCGATTTCCCTTCGCTTGCCTCTTGGGGGGGGGGGGGGGGGAAATTAAAATTCATTGTTCCCCTGGAATAATAATAATAGATCAGGAGTGGGGTGAAACCATCGACTCCCACCACTTTATTGAAGAGCTCTGGACCAGCCAGGGAAGGTGGAAGGGTGTTTACAGCCAACTCCATCACCCCTTTCCACCTTTAGGTCATCTTCTTCCAGCACAGCCCCTTCTCATGGGAGAAAACTCCTCTGGGTTCTAGTGCCAGGAGGAAAAAGTGTGGGGGATGTGGGTGCATTGGCCTAGGCACTGCCAGTCCCAGCAGTCCCCTTCTCCGCCAGCCCCAGGAGAGCAGCCTTCTGCCGCTGCCAGATAACATTAGTCCTGTATTTCATAGTGGCAGAAATCTGTGCCGAGGCTTGGGGCTTGAAATCTCTCTGCCCGCACAGGATGAAGCAGGGATGGGTGCGGGGTGGAGGAAGGGGAATTTGTTACACTTGCCTACAATTGTTTTTCTTTTTGCTTATATAAACAATCTATTATTTATTAGCTATAAATAATGCATTTTTCTGTATGTTTAGAATGCACGTGATTTCTGTATATTAAAAATGTACATGGTTGAAGGCACCAAAGCAAGCGCTGGCAAGTCGGGGGGTACCTGATTTCATTTTGACCGCGAGACATTAATTCAGTCTCTCCCTGCCCATGCCCTTATGAGGCTGACGACACGGTCACAGCCTATTTTTAGCTCACTCCCTCTTTTCCTGTCCAGAGTGGCTGCACAGTGAGGTGGAATTAAGGTTGCATGGACAGCCATAAATTGGACACTTCCTAACTTTGAAGTGCTTGACCACACAATGTAAGCAAGGGCTCTTCAGGGCAGTATTTCTGCATGTGGCATTAACTGCATTGGCTGGGGATGTCAAACACAGGGGTAGAGAAGCTGTAGAGCAGAAAAGACCTATCAGACTATTGAAAGTGTTTGTTTGAATAGATGGGGGAGTCAACAGAGCCTACACTTGATCTGAGCTAAATGGCCAAGAAGATGTCTCCAAGCTGAGAGGGGGGAAGCCTTTGTTCCTTCAGTCCCTGCCTTGATGTTTTCTTTGCTTTTGGTTTTCCCTCACTCCCTCCTAAGGAGGTTTGGGCTCTTGCTCTTGAGGAACCTTTGGCTTGCATAGTGAATTTATGTGCTGGTGGAAGCGAGGGAGTCCCTAGGAATGTGCACACACATGCACACTCCCGTCATCACCCCAGCAGACGTGTGCTACGAGCTAGCAGGTACTTGCTGATTGGCGTCCTTGCCTTGCTTTGCCTTGCCTTGCACACTCCCTCTTTCCCATGTCACTGTCAGGAGCCATTCCACATGTTGGAGGGAAAGGAGAGGCCTTTGTGTTTTGCATAGGAAGGATAATCTCTTTTAGCTGCTGGAAGAATTACTCCAAAGGTGATTATATGCAGAGCACATTTATCTTTGCTTGAAATAGCACTTTTTTGTTCGGTTTTTTTTTTTCTTTGTTTACTGGTGGGTATCTCCATTCTGGCTCTCAGTAAGATGCTTGTCTGTCTGTTTTTGAGTGGAGTGGACACCTTGAGCAAATCAGTCTGGGAAGTAAGCAGCTCTTTGTCTTACTTTCCCAGGTATAATGCAGTCGCAGCCCCTTGCACATACCTTGTGCCGATACCAGAGCACTTTCCCCCAGCTGGCAGTGTATTTGTCCTGGGTTATAATTATTTGACCTAGCAGTTTTGTGTTTCCAGAATTTCTGGAACCTGATACCTATCTGGGACTGTTTCTGGACCAGCACAGGTATCTAAGTGTCCTGCATTTGGATTTCCATTGTTTGGGTTTGGCTTGTGTTTCATGAGCGTCTCTTTCATAACTGTCCCCTCTCTCCTGCCTCTCAGTTCAGCAAAGGGCCTGTCTATCTGGATGCAGGCAATAAACATCTGTTCTCACCCTCACTCCTGTTAATGAGATAGAGACAGGTAAGCATCACACATACCAACTTCCCTGCTCTCAGCAACATCAAGGAAACGGTGACAAGCTATTAATGGGAAGTGATGGTCTGGGTGCTAATTAGTACTTACTTTTCAACTTTTACCTACATGTCTGCGGAGATGCCCATCCCAGCCTCTCCTCTCTCCCTGCATCCCTTTGTTTCCAGCGCGTTTTGTGTTCGCTGTGTGCATCCCATGTCAAAGAGTCTTCTCTCTTTATTCTTTCCCTACTGATCACTTTCTGCATCCCTTCATTCCCCCTCTTTTCCCTTTTCCATGGCACCTTCATTGTCCTGTAGTTGTTCCAGGCAAAGAATAAGCATGATATTGTGGTAGGATCTGAGAGCTTGGGGATGGGATATGTGAAGTTGGTCAGGAATTGCTCATCTTCATCACTGGGTAGTAATATTTGCATGTGGCACTGGTTCACAGGGTCAAATTACCCTGGGGACGTGAGGTCAGAGATCTATCCCCTCATCCCACAGGTAATGCTGTAGGGAGCCTCCCTGCAGCTCACAGGTCTTGATCATGGAGCAATTAGTATTTAAAGCAGATCTCTGGTAATGCCCAGAGACCAAGTAGGACAGGCCTCCATGGTGTGAGCCTGCAGGAGATGACAGGTCCTGCCCCAGAGAGTTTGTGCTCTAAACCCTAAATGGTTTTGCTGTCCACCAGCCCCTGTTAATGGCTGGTTTTTGAGATCTACCCCAATTTATGCTGCTGCAACAACATGATTCCTGGTCTCAGCTTGGTGCCCCGTCTCTCCTGTTTCTCTTTCTTCTGGTCCCTGGGCTCTGCCTCTTCCCCAAGGACACTAATCATCCCCTCCTCACCTTTTTTGCACGGGCTGTGGGTTTCTTGCTGCCAGGCTTGTGTCCCAAAGAGCTGCCTAATCTGCCCCTGTCATTCCCAGTCACAGGCTCCGCACACACCATAGCTTTATGGGGAATGCTTGCAGGGCAGTGGGAAGAGGCAGCCATGGTTTGCACATCAGCTAATTAATTTTCATGACTGAACGATGCTGCCTGGTCTCTTGTTTATACTCCTTGCCTCTCCCCTTCTCCCCCTCCTCGCTGACACACACACAAGACGACACATCTCGTAGGAACGTCAGCATCCTTCCACAGCCTTGAGACGCGAGCGGTTATTCTGTTGGCTTGTCAAACGCGGGTTTCCCTGCTTCATGGTACACAGGGGCCCCCTGTTTCACATTTGCTGATTCTTATTAGACCCAGCGCGCCAGGGCCCTGTCTCTCCCCGCAAAGCAACGCGCCGCATCCCATCCATAAATCCAACCCTGGAACAAAGCCTCTTCTACCCTGCCCCATATTTCTACCCAGCCTGCCCGCTTTCCCCTCTCTCTCTCTCTCTCCCCCTCTCCCATGCTGAAGGTTTCCTAGTGCCAGGGAGATATGATAATTCTTGTGAAGAGAGCATGAAATGCCTCTGCTCTTTGTGTCTGTTTAATTCAATGAGAATCCCAGCCCCAGATGTCATGAATGGTGGGCTTTGTGCTGGCCCTTCCTAAGCCCTAACCGCCAGCCCAGCTCTCTGTCTTTCTTGTTTCCCACCACTGGATACTGATTAACAAACTAAATTATTTTTCCTCCCTAATGATGTTTTCCCACTTTGCCCACCAGGCTGGAAGAAGCCACGGGGAGGAAAGAGTTTGTGCAAAGGATGAGATAGCCAGGGAGAAAATTAAAGAGACAGTGTTGCTCTCTGGGCTCTGGCAATGCAGGTCCACTCGGCTTTATTTCCTTATTAGAGAACGGGGTCGTGTCTGGCTGTATGTTATGTGGCTGGGTGTATTTCAGCCGAGGGATGGGCTTGAAAGCATCCGCAAACGTATGCTCTGGAGCATGCCAAGGTCTGTAACTCACTTGCAATTGTGTGTGCAAGTTTGCACGGCCCCAAATTTAAGGTCTCTTTCCCAAACGTGAGTGACATGCGGTAATTACTTGACATCCGTCCACGCATATGGGAACCTCTTTCTAATTGAGACAAATTCTCTTTTCCTTAATCAGACGTGACTGGGAGTTCCTGGAGTGGGATGCCTTGGGAAGGGCTGGGACGTCTTCACCTGAGCAAGGAGAGGTGAGTCCCTGGAAGTCTTGCTGAAGGATCGAGTCCAACTCATGCATGGGAGACCAGCTCTTTTACCTGATCCCTCCCTCCCACATCCAAATTCACAGTCAGGATTTTGAAACAGGGCCAGTTGTTCACTGCTGCTAGAGAAGACCAGCAGCGATAATCCAGGGAGCCTGGATGGAGCTGGAGGCGGGTGGCCAAGGCAGGATTGTGCAGAGCCACCTGCTTCTTGGAGCCCAGCAGTGCCTCCTTGCTGGGCATCAGCAAAGCTGTGTCCAGCAAACACCCTCCTGGAGCAGGAAAAGAGAATGGGTGTCAACCTTGTGAGTAGAAAAGTGGCAGGGAGGGAGAGAACCTTTCAACAACAATCTGGGGGTCTGAGTTGTGCTGTTGGGAATCATAGAGAGGAGTTTGCTTTGTCATTTTGATTTAAAAAAACCCAAACAAACAAAAAATCAGAGAAGCCCCTGTGCTGGTGCTGTGGACTCCTCTCACCTGGGACACAGACAGGGGCAGGTCTGATGGACAGGGCACAACAGAGAGCTGGGTGTGAAAAAAGCTCTACAGTGGTGCAGCGCTCTGCCCTGTGTTTATCAGACAATACAATATATGTGTTTTTCTCTCACCGTTGAGAGCTCCAGTTGGAGAGGGCCAGAGCCTTGCCTTTCCCTGTGCAGATCTGGGGGCTTTTGCAGGCTCAGCTTGTGGGGTGGCTGCTCCGGTCAGAGCCACACCAATGCTGCAGTACCCAGCCATGGTTCCCCTTTTCCTCAGCTTCGACCCGAAGGGGGAATAAACAGGGAAAAGGGAATTGCTTGCCTGCACCCACCAAGCCCCTGCAAGCACACCCACTGCATCCAGGAAAGCAGTGCCTTGCGTACGGCCTTTGCTTCCCACTGCAGTCACATCTGACCCTTATTACTTCTGCAAGGTAGAACAAGGCAGGAAAAATGGCTGTGCAGTGAGTTTCTTCATGCGCCAGGATTTATTAAGAACAATAGGGGAAATCAATCCATCTATGTAGAATACATCGCAGGCTGCAATGGGATAAAGCATTTATTCCGCTCTTGAAGGGTAGAGCTATAACTCATGGGAGGCAAAACCCTTAGTGCTCTGGAGTCCCTTCCCTTCATGTGTGCAAAGAAATGCTTTAGCCCATGGCAACCTACCAGCTATTGAATTTGTGTGGAGAATCTGCTGTCCTTCCCCTTTGCCGGCCCCTTTTTGGAAGGCGAGTCACTCATTAAAACACACCTCTGGAAAAATGAAGGGGCTGTCGGTTCGAAGGCATCTCTGCATCTCGGTTTTACTTGAAACAGAAAGGGAATAGAAATGTCTCAGTGATTTAAAAGCAACCCCCCACCAATTTTGAATGGACAGATTGTGCTTTAACCAACGCAGGATTTGCTGCAACTTTCTGCTGATGCCCAAGGACCAGACGCTGCAATTACAGCAGAGAGGGATGGGTTGGGGTGTTGTGACAAGGCGAGATGCTGTGCAGGGAGATGTGTGTTGTGCAGCTGAACACCTCCAGTGCTGACTAGATAGATATGTGTGTATATATGTAAGTACTCCCTGTGCCCAGCTCTCTACTCATGGTAGAAGGCATGCGGTGCAAAGGCTGGAGCAGTAGTTAGCAGGGGCAAAAGGTGACCAGGATTTGTTATAATCTTTCTGGGTGTGAGAGAGTGTGAAGCTG
>VZTX01014308.1:326-32531 GCA_013400915.1 Pardalotus punctatus | reverse complement strand
GCTACTGATTCCCCCTACACCACCCCAGCAATCGCCCTTATGCCCCCGCAGTCATCCCACCTCCCATCCAAGCCCCACACAGGAGGTGGGAGGTTGGAGGAAGGAGAGGTTGTGGGGTCCTGCACCCCAAGGGCAGGGCAAGGAGAAGGGGTGCCAGGAACCATCCAGGTGTCCCAGGAACGATCAAGGGATCGCACGAACCACCCAGGGGTCCCAGAAAATATCCATGGGACCCAGGAACCATCCAGAGATCACAGGAGGCATCCAGGGGCCCCAGGAACCACCCAGGGGTCCCAGGAGCCATCCTACAGCAGCCTGGCCATGGCATCCAGCCCCTCAGTGGACATGGATCGGTGTCCCAAGTCTCTATACATCCCTCTCTTTCAAGCCAAATCTGAGGGGGAAATTCCTTTATTCTGTGTAAATAACCACAACAGGGTTTCATTGTCTTTTATATCCCAGCTTTCCAGCATGTTTTTTAGTTTTACTTTAATGCAAATGGGGACAATATGGGCTGGATGATGGGGATGTGGTCCTTGAGCTGCCTTAAGGACAGATGTCTACACGGGACCAGACTTTCTACCAAAGGGAGAAAGCATAGCAGTCATCAGTCAGAGGGAAAGTAAGCTGGAGTGTTGGATGGGAGCCTGGGCTGGAGACTGGAGGAATTTGGAGGAAAAACAGAAGTGTGATGTCAGGGCTGGGATTGCTGTGGAGCTGGGAGGCCCTGGCACAGGTTGCCCAGAGAAACTGTGGCTGTCCCTGGATCACTGGAAGTGTCCAAGGCCAGACTGGACAGGGCTTGGAGCAACCTGGTGTAGTGGAAGATGTCCCTGCCCATGGCAGGGGCTTGGAAGCAGGTCATCTTTAAGGTCCCTTCCAACCCAAACCATTCTGTGATTCTGTGAAGAAATGGAGCTCTGGTGTGACTGACCTGCAGTGGGAAAAGGTGGCTCAGGATGGTGAGTGATCAAAGCTGGGAGAGGGAGGACAATGCTCCTCTGCACCAAACAGCCTCAGTTTGCTTCAGTGAAGTGCTGCCCCTGTGCTCAAACCCCTGTACCCGCACAAAGCATTGCAGCATGGATAATACCAGCCACAGCTGAGAGCTTTTATTCCTGGTTTGACTTACACAAAATGCATAATTTAATTTTTCATTTGAAATAGGCCTCCCTGCTCAGCGGTTATAGGATGAGGAAGACTGGGAAAGCAATTTTCTTTTTTAAACCGATTTCTTTCTGAAAACAAACAGAGGCTATTTATACATCTAATGAGAATGCTGCTAACCATTTAAATGGGGGGTATTGGCTGTTTGCTCTAAATATAACAGATGCAATCGCTCACTTTGTTCCTACTGTCAGGAATAGATCCTGGTTCAGGAACTGATGCTGGAATGTGCAAAGGAGGCTGGGGGAGCCCAGGTTCCACTGAGCAGATCCCTGTGGGAAGCCTGGTGGTATTTATGGCCCTTGACTGAGCCAAGCAGGAGGCACAGGATGCTGTGTCCTTCAGATGGGGCTGAGCCAAGAGGTTAATTTCCGCCTCTTTTTAAGGGCTGTTTCTAAAGCAAGAGTTGATTCAGACTCCGTGGGGGACACTTCCCTCAGTACTGTGCCGGTTTTAATTCTCCCCTTGGCTTTCTGGAGGAGTGCAGCAATAATTGCTGGGCGGCTGAATGCCTGCCTCTGATGGTTGAGTCAGGCAGTCATTCCAGCAGGTGACAACATGCAGATACCATTCAGTACGTAAAGTGCTGTCAATCAGCATTTCTTTTTGCCTTTCCATTCCCATTTGGAGTCTCATGTTCCCAAAGTGCTGGAACACAGCTTTATCTAGTTGGCTTGTCTCTGCCTCTCACCTTCTTTTCCTTGTGGGAACAACTCCTCCAGGCCCTGCAGGTGACCCACCTCGTCCTTTGGGGCTTGTCATGTCTCGTGGGAAGTCCAGGGGAGAGCGAAGGTGTTTCACAGTCTGCGTGAGGTTCAACAGGCTCCTCCACCACTGGAGATGCTGGTGAATTGGTCAGATGAGACAGTGTGTTCACCATGTGAGTGTCAGCCTGCACTAGGGCACAATAGAACTGTGCTCTGTAGCATGGCAGTGTGTTCATATCCCTGGTGAGGGCTGCAGGGAGAGGTGAGAGCCATCTGACAGGGTCTGGCAGGGAAGAGATTTTTGGGTGTGCAGAGAGTGTTGACCTCAGGTGGGGGGCAGTGCTGGTGTGCCCAAATCTTCACCTGTCCTTATGGAGCTCCAAGCTGTGAGACCCACCCAAGGGGGTGACTTTAGTGACCTTCATTGTCTTTGTAGTGCAGTTCCTTCCAAATCCCTTTGCAGCTGTGTTGGGGTCTCCATCTTGGGTGGGAGGGCTGTGTCAGCCCATCCACTGTTCTCAGGAGGAGCTGGTGGTGGACTGCAGTTCTCCCTAATTTTCATTCTGTATTTTTTCACTCGCTACCAGTTCCTCAGCAGAAGGGTTTGAATGAGCAACCTGTGAAAACTCCATGTGAGGCAGCTAAAGCATGAACAAAGACACTTAGTGATGAATGAAATGAATAATTTCCCCCTGGATTTGGTAATAAACCTGAAGTGCAAATGATCGACCTGTTCCTCGATTTAATTGTGGCTCTTTGTACAATTCACTTGCTGGACAGGCAGTTTCTGAATTGTGTGAATGTTTCCAAACCATCTGATTTTCTGTGTACATTCATTGCTCACCCAGACATTTCATTAACCCATTATCCTAAAACCCAGCTGATCAAATAATCTGTATCCAGAGTCCCTTTTGTTATCGCCTGTTTCTTTATAATACCAATGTTATTCTTTCTTCTCCTGTCATTTCTGTACAGATTGTACCTCTTGTCCTCTTCCAAATGGAACTTTTGAGGTATGTACCACGCGTTATTTAATTCAGCACCAGGTGACTCTGTGCCATTCACTATTACCTTACAATGACTTGATGTTTTTATATCAATGGTCTGACATTTCACTGGGCTCCACTTCTTGCTGTTGGACCATCTGGAGCTTGTTTTGCTGTTGCCACCAGCTCTGTTATCATTTTTTACTATGTGGCTATCACCAGGTTGAACTTTATCTCTTCCTCCTGCACTGCATCATCAGCTGAATTTTCTATTTAAGTCTTGCTAAGCTGTTGTGGTGGGATAAGTCTGTACTGCTCAACTGGGGAGGTGTTGTCAGGGTTGTGACCACCTGGGAGGGGATGATAGGAATGAGAAGTTACAGCTCCAGCCCTTGGCTGTGGTGAGGGCACAGAAACATTGGACATTTTTATTAGGTCATGGCTGTGATCCTGCAACTGCTCAGGTTCCTGGCCAAGATCTCCCTAATCTTGACCAGCTGGGAATTCGGTCTCAGGCTCTGCCCTGTTTTGACTCCTGGGATCATTTCAGGCCCTGGTGTCNCCGGGGTTACTGTCGTGCCTTGTGTTTCGTTCCTTCCCAAGTGGGTGGAAAGGGGAATGGTGGGGGGGGGGGTGGTGGAGCGGTCACAGGCCCCTTTGAAACCGTGTTTTAGCAGAGGGATTTAAGCCCTCGAGGTCTGGCTGCTCCAAACACTCAGCCCTGCACTCCCACATGCTCCCAGAGCTGCTGGTACCCCAGGTGCCATTGAGATTTAAGATCCAAACAAGCAACAAGAAAGACATCCACGGCACCCCAGTGCCTCCTGGAGCTGCTGGCTGCTGGGGAAACTGGACTGCCATGGGAGGAGGGCCATCATCCCATGGCCCAGGAGATGCTACCCTCAAGGAGAGCCCAGCATGCAGGACTGAGCCTGGGACAAGAGGTGGCACAAGAAGGCTTGACCAGGCTGCCTGTAGCACCAGGTTGGGTGTCACTGCAGGGCATTGGCCTGGCCATGAAGGCCAGTGCCTCAGTACTCCAAACCTCGGGAGGTGAGTGGGGATGATTTAAGGGCACAGGGAGTGTCCAGTGATCTCACTGTGTTCTCCAATGCCACCCCACTGCTGAGCAAACACGGAGGTTGGCCCAGGCCACCTCGGGGGAGGCACCCCAGCCATTGCGTGGGCAAAGGGAGCACCGAGGGCTTCTTGCACAAGATCAGCTACGCAGAAGCATGGATCCAGGAAAACACGCATCCGGATCAGCCGCAGGCCCCAGCCTGGCCCAGCTCCAGGTGCAGGTGGCTCTGGAGCTCACTGTCTCCATTAGGCAGCTCTGGGCCTGTGGGGCATCCCGGAATGGTGAGCCCTCGGAGCCACCGGTCCCTGCAGAGTCCCACAAGATCATCCCACAGGCAGGCTTGAACACTCCAGGCTGTTTTCCACCCAGGGCAAAGGGACAAAAGTCACCTTACAGGAGCAAGACAGGAACTTGGAGTGTGAATTTGGGGTGTCCCTGAGGAAACCTACGCCTGCAGAGGGAAGTGCCCTTGTTACCACTGGGCAAAAGCAGCCCTGGATCCCTGCTGGCTCCCGCCGCAGGGTGGTGAGTCAGCAACAGCCCTGCCATTATTTACAAATAATGAGTGAGGCTCGGAACACGTGCCACCAAAAACATGAGGCAGCAGCAGTTTGACTCTCAATATGCAATCGTGGCCTTGAAGCAATGCTGCAAGAGCCTGCACTGGAGACCAGGGCTCAGCCCAGGCAAGGATTGTCTCCTGACCTCCTGGATGCATATCCAGCATGTTGGGAAGCTGGTGGAGTGGGACAGCATATATGTGTGCATTCCTGTGCACACACATCCCTGTGTGTTTGTACATTCCTGGGTGCATCCCTGGGTGCATCCCTGTGCTCTTGTACCCCTGTGCTTGCACATCCATGGATCTCAGGGCACCACTGCCCTGCACGTGGACACAGTGTGGGTGTCACAGAGGGCAGACTTCTCAAGATATATTTACCTGGACGCACATAGCAGATACTCACTAATGGGGCCACATTAAGGACATTAATGAAATCCCAGCTCCCTTTCTTGGGGTCAGTCCTTATTCTCTAAAGCGGGTCAGTCCTTGTATGTTTGTCAGGGTCCCTTCAAGGGTGGCAGAAAAAGCCATTACCTGATGCTGGAGCACTTAAAAATGTTTCTCTTGGGTTACTTAACACAGGGGGAGAGGAAAGGAGCTTTGTTCAAACTTTGTTTTGGCACCACAGAAGAAGCATCAGGTTAAGATTTTAGCCCATCCTTCACTTGAATTGCAAACATCATTTTGCCATAATTGGCCTAATTACTGAAATGAATCAAAATTTAAATGGGCTATGCAAGATCAGTCAGCTGTCCTTAAAGAATAATTTTACATGGCAGAGCAGTGGGTTTCTGGGGCAGCAGTGGCACCATGGGAGACACATCCTGGGAGGTGAAGAAGTCTCCATCCAGCTCCAGTGAGAAACCATTTAATCATTCTCCCGGCCTGGGGAATGGTGCATCTCTGCAGGACCATGGCAAGAGCAGTGTTTTGGTGAACATTTCTCCTCCTCACCCTGGGCTCAGTGGGCCCTGGGCATCCCCAGGGTGCTGCTATCACCCACCTGGAGTAGCCTGTCCCCCTCTTCAGCTGCACCAACAGCTCCCACCTGGTTCTGGCGCTGGCACCCATGAGTGGCCTGTCATAGTCACATGTCCCTGGCCCCAAGGATCCCTGTTTGCCAAGGGCTTAATGTTTAGCTGCTAATAAACAAGGCATATCAGGGAGGTTTTGATGACCAGGTAGCTAAACTTTCCTGGGAAGTTTTCTGGCTCTTGCAGCACAAACAAGGCTAGGATGTGGTGACATTCTTGTCTCAGATAAAGTTCTCATTAGAGGTTTCCCAGAGCAGGCTTCCAGCATTGCTCTAGCTCCTACTCCCTCGCTCCTGGGCATTCCTTGAGTTGGTGATCCAATGCTCAGCCATGTCTCATCCTGCCCAAAAGCTTTTTCTCCATCCTGGCTGCACATTGATTTATCCAAGGAGGAGTTGTTTATTGGGATTGGATTGGTTTGGGGGTTTGGCTCCAAGCAGCTGCAGGGGAATCAAAATAAGATTTTCAAACAATGTCAAGGGGTAAATAAAAACCCTCCTTGTTGTTCTGACTGGAGAAATGAATGAATTTGTCCTTCCTGTGTTTACCCCATGGACATTTCTCAGCCAGAACCCTGACATTTTTCCCCAAAGGAATATGCCCTAAAGCCCAGCTCAGCAGCTGCTGCCCAGCTCAGTGACCATTGGGTGCCCATGGCTCAATCCAGCCTGGGGCCAGCTTTTGCCCATTTCTGCTTTGTGGATTAGCTGAGCCCAACCTGGCTTCTCCTGTGAGGGCATCCAACAGAGAGGGAGGACAGAGACTCACTCAAAGCATTTAAATCCCTAACATCATCCTCTAACCCCAGCGTAGCTCAGCCCATTCATCATTGATCCGAATGCAAACAAAAGTCATCAGAGAGGGACATTTGGTATTCAAGTAAACATTGACCCATCATTGCTCTCACTCCCATGTAAAACCAGCCCTCCTGGCACTGCAGGAAGCCCTTGGGATGCTCCCACTGCCCTCCGTGGCAATGGCAGCTTCTGGCAAAGCTGGGCACCGCATCTCTCCCACTCAGGGATTACACTGGGACCTGGCTGCTGGCCGGCCCGTTCCGGCATCTCTCAGCAACTGCAGAGATAATTGCCATAAGTCTAATTGTTCCTGCTGGATAACGAGTATTTTGCATCATCATCCCCAGCTGCCAAGAGCATCATGAGTTGCTATTTCAGGGCTGGAAAGCGGCTCCCCTGAGCCAGGAAAGGCCAAACCAGGCTGGATCTGGGCACCTGAAGCAAAGTCCCCAAGCAGAGGCTCCACTGACCACAGTGCCAGTTTGCCAGCCTGCTTTGGGTAAAAGTGTGGGACAGAGACTCTTCCCAAGAGGCAGCCTGGATATGCAGACATGAAAACATGGGATTTTCAGAGTGCAGATGAAACGGGCAAATTTCCAGGGAGTTGTGTCTCCAAATGCGCTTCTTCCAGTCGGACATGCCACTGTCCCTGTGGCTGCAGAGGGCTGGAAGTGTGTGTGCACATACATGGATGTGCATGCACATCTATGTGCATAAACATACACATGTGCAGGCATGCACATCCACATGAACACACTTGTGTGTGTGTTTGTGTGTGTCTGTGCACAGAGCTATGCCAATGCTGGAAACCCACAGGCCCATTTCCCTGCCACCCCAGTGGGCTCCTGCTCCAGCCTTCCCCCAGAGAGGGGGATCCAGAGAGGTTTGAACCACTCCTTAGCACAGGCTGTCCATGTGCTCCAGAAAAGGGGGGATCTCTGAAGTCCCTCTTTTATTCAATTTTCTAAGTTTTGTAGTGTTTTAAGCTCTGTAACAGACTCAAAAACTGGGCAGTCACAGAGTGGAGTGGAAAGATGAGCAGACAGAGACCTCTTCCCCTCAGAACCCAAGGAATCACTGCTACCACTCAGTCACTGCTCAATGTGATGACACTGCTATGTGTGTTCTGGTGGTGCCCCTGGTTTTGGGCAATGCCATTGCAGACAGCAGGTTTTATCACAGCCTCCCCACGCTGATCCATCAGGCAGACCTGCTCCATGCTGCCGAGACATGGGACTGCAGCAAACATCACCCTCTCCCCCCACACAATGGGTTGGATGAAGCAGCCACGTGGCAGGAACCCCTGACTGAGTATTGATTTCTCCTCCACCAACAAGCACTCTGCAAGACCCGAGGATCCACCACCTCTGCTCAGGGCTGCTCGAGTGCACGAGGCTTGCTTGGCAGCAGGGACAGCGTTTGAACAAGGCAGGAGCACCATGCTTCTCTCCCTGCACTTGTGTCAGCACCTGGAACGGCTGCCGGTAATTGCTCGGTGCTGCAGGATGTGTTGAGCAGCCAGCTGTGGCATTCCCACTCTGCTCATGCTCACAAACATGTGGGTTTGGGGCAGCATCAGCAGAGGCTGTGCATTCCATCCATCCTATCCCACAGCTCCCAGCTCAACCCTGGGCTCTGCACCTCACTTGCTTTTCCCTTCTTTTCCACAAACCTCCTGCAGACAACTGCCAAGTGCAGCCCTTGCTCTCAGAGCAGCACCCCTTGAATTAACCCTCCTGCCTTGGTGGCTGGAAGGGGTTTGAGGGCATCCATGTGGCATAAAGATGTCAGGAAAAAGGGTTTGGTTGCCAGGATGTCACTTGTATCCCTCATGTAATACACAGGGCCCTAGAAATGGGTTTGGAAAAAATGATGCTGAGTTTGCCTTGGGAAAGGGTGGTTTGGGGTTTGAGATAAGAGTCCTACAAGCTGGCTGGGAAAGGAGAGAGAAGAAAAAATGCATCAGGGCAAGAAAGGGGAGAGATAAGTGACACATCTGGGCTGGGAGCATGAAGCCAACAGCCTTCCTGGCACCATGGGGCTGCAGGGTGGCTGGATCTGGGCTGTGACAGCCTTGGATGGAGCCATCCCTGTGGCAAACCCTGCTTGCTGGCCAGGCTTGAGAGCCCTCTGCCAAAACTGCAAAGGGCAGGGATGAGGCAGCCCCAGCCAGGGAGCTGCTCCAGCTCCTAAGGGCTGTGCAGGGAAGGGGTGATGGGGATGATGCCCCCCAAATTCATGCACCTGCACCCCACTCTCTGCTCCGTTCCTTGCCAGTGCTTCCATCCCAGGGCCCAGGATGTGGTCTGTGCCAGGGCACGGGTTAGGTGCTAATTTTTCACCCTTGGGAACATGCTGCATGTTGTACCAGCTTGAGCTTTTGGGGCTAGGGTAGGTTTTGTACTGAAAAAGCCTCTGCTGCTGCCTAGAGGGAGATTTGGGTGGCCAAGAGCATCCAAAGCACTGTCCTGAGGAGCCAGATGGGCACTTGTGGCCAATTTTGCATGTTGTCTCCTAATTGCAGTTCTTCATGTTCCCTCAAAGCAAAAGGCATAATTAGCTGGAGGACGGGAAGTGCGGGGATCTGGCAGCAGTCAGGAGCGGCTGGCGAGGGGGCAGCTCCTGCTTTTGCAGGATCCCTTCTTCCCCACCAAACCAGCTGCTGACATTTCTCCTGCCACCATCACTGTCCTCCTCCTGTGGTGACACATCCTCTTGGGCATCCTGGGAGGAAAACTGGGCATTGGCAGCAGCTCCCTGTCCTCATCCCAGCACCGCCGCACCCCTGTGAGCACACAAACACGCTTCTCTTCTGCCGGATCCCTATTTGCAGCACTGTATATACAGTATAATCCACCCACAGGGTATCCAGGCTGTACTTGGCTGGGAAGGACAGAACATCCTTGTGATTCAAAAGGTCAAAACGAATGTCAATATGCTGTGAGCAAGAATGCCAAAGCCGCCTTGGGGACATAGGGTGCTCGGAAGGACCCGGCTGTCAGGTGCACTGCTCCCTAACAACAGGCACAGGGTGCCCAAAAACCCTTTACTTGCTGCAGGCTCAGGGAGGGCAACTGTCCCTAAGAATAAGAATAAGAATAAGAATAAGAATAAGAATAAGAATAAGAATAAGAATAAGAATAAGAATAAGAATAAGAATTCCATGGTGTGCAAACAGCTTTGCCTGCTCAGCCCACAGGTCCCTGTATCCTCTTTCCACCCCTGGAAAGTGAGGGGATGAGCAGGCCACAATGCTCCACCACAACATCCTCCCAGTCTCCTCCCGTTTCTGGCTCTAAAGCCCAAAACTCTGCCTCCTCCACAGGGCTCTGATGTTGAATTTTCTTCACAGGGTTCAGCTGTGGGTGCTGGTTGAGGTCCATGGGCAAAACACAGCTGTTTGCTCTGGTATCCGGAAGGCAGCAAGTCCCACAGAGCACCAGACTGGGAGAAACCACCCCTTCTTCTCTTCCCATATGGAGAGAAACTGCTGTCATTTCAAGCTGGGCTGGAGGAAGCTCAGCTTGGGCGGATGGCTGGGATTGATTTCCAAGTGACAGAGGCACTCATGTGTCCCTTGATCTCCCAGCCCTGTGCCTAATGATTTTTGCTGCTAATAATCTCTGCTGAGCAGGCAGCAGCAGTGCAGCCACAGAGCATGGGGATGCGTGGGATCATTCAGAGCCCGACGTGAGAATGGCAGGTCCATGCTGCTGTTCCTGACAAATGGACCCTTTCCATTCCTCCCCAGCCCATCCCAGGAGGGCTGCCCACAGAGCCCTTGACATCAGCAGCACCAGCCCCTCTAATGATGGCCTCATCTAATGAGAACAAAGCCTTCCAGGGATGGGGCAGCCACAGCTTCTCTGGGCAACCTGTGCCACAGCCTCACCACCCTCACAGGGAAGAATTTCTTCCCAATATCCCATCCAACCCTGCTCTCTATCACTGGGAAGCCATTCCCTCTTGTCCTGGCACTCCAGACCCTTGTCCAAAGTCCCTCTCCAGCCCTCATGGAGCCCCTTTAGGCAGGTCTGCCTGGAGGCTTCTCTTCTCCAGGCTGAACACCCTCAGCTCTCTCAGCCTGTTCCCATAGCAGAGCTGCTCCAGCCCTTGGAGAATCTTTGTGGCCTTCTCTGGACCTGCTCCAGCAGCTCCACATCTTCTTTCCCTTCCCTCTCCTCACACAGTGCAGGGAGCAGGAACAAGAGCATGACCTTTGGTGCAAGATTCTCCAAACACAGGCTTTTGGGGAGACCCTCAGCTGTTGCCATCCTGCTGCTGCCAGCAAGGAGTCGTGTCCAGCGGGAACAGTGGGACACGTCTGTCCCTGCTGGAGCCGAGGTCGGGGCAGGCGATGGGAGCTGGCAGTGCTGCCCAGCCTGGCAAGGCTCTTGCAGCCTCGACCTTTCTGGCTTTGAAAACAGGATGGGAACAAGACGCACTTTTGTTTTCAGTTTGGGAGCTGGAACGGGACCTTCAGGCTGTTCCTGGGATGTTACGGCCTCCCGGCTGTGGCGGGGGTGGGGACCATGCTCGGACACCCTGGGGCAGCCTCGCTGTTCCTTTGCATCCTTCCCATTTTGTCCTTCATCGGCAGATCCCAAAGCTCTCCCCGTCCTCTCCTGCAGCCAGGCTGGCTGGGGATGCTCTCCTGGGAGAACCGGTGAGGATGAGTGGCTCTCACTCAGCCTTCAGCTGGAAACCCCCCTGAGTCTCACCATGGCTCACGTGCTGGGGAGCCCAAGGAGGTCAGGGAGTTTGTGGTGCTTCTCCATGAAAAATGTGACTGTTGCCCTGGGTAGCACAGGGCACTGAAGTAGAAAACGAGCATGCAAGGAATTCAGGTGCCTGCACCTTGTCTCACCTCTGAAACCCAGCTCTTGGCCACCAAGCAGCTGCTGGCAGTGACCCTGGCCTGTGCTGTGGGGACAAGGCTGGGGACAGGAGAGCAGGGAACAGCTGGGGCTTGCAGCAAGGCCATGCTTATGCTCACAAAATGGGAGGAAATGGGGTTGAATCCCACATCCAGCCACGAGCAGGGTTGTCTGGTCCTTACTCAGGGACCAGGGGACCTTTGAGTCACAGAAATTAGGGACAATATGGCCCTTCACCAAAATCAGGAAGATGCCTCTGGGCAGTCTCTCCCTTCACAAGGCTGGCAGTGGTTCACTGCTCAATGTATCAGCCATGAGGCAGGCAGGCAGCAGATAAGGATATCTTGTTCCTCCAGTATGGAAAGGGATATTTCTGGAAGAAAAAGTGAATCACTACAACCCCCGATGGCAGGTGGGGATCTGGCACCTTGTTGTCACCCACCGCCTGCCCTGGGACAACCCCAAGGACAAAACACTCAGCCTCTCCACTTCCTGGCCCCGCTCCTTATCAACTTCCCACACCCACAAATGGAGAAATAATCTACCCGGTTCCTGTGGAAGAGATTGTGAGTGGCCAGTGATGAGAAATTGCACGGGTCCTGCCACGTTGGGGCACGTGCAGGTGCACAGAGGCTCCTGCAGCATTTCCCGGCAAATCCCCGGATTGTGCCAGTAACTCCCATGAGCCACTCATGCTCGCCCTCCATGGTCTTCTGCCCCTTTTGTGTGCTGAGATCCCATTTAATCTCTTCAGTGACAATTTCATACTGCCTTTTGCAGTCTTGGGCTTCCTGTGGCAGCTGTCACAGCAGGAAAATAGGGGTTTTTAAAATAAAATCAAGATTCCCATGTAATTTCTGCTGTGGGGACCTCAGGAGTTTACTAGGAAAATTAAACCTGATTTCTACTGCCTGTACCATGGAAAGCCAGGGTGAGGTTGTTTGTGTGTTCTGCGGTGTTTTGTCCAAAATCTCCCCAGATCTCCCCAAATCCTTCTCCTGGCAGAGCTCAGCCAAGGTTGGGTGGAGACAGGACCCTACAGACCAGGAGCTGCTATGGGGCTGGGAACAGTGGGGTTTGTGAAGCACAAGGCTGAGAAAGGGGCTAGGGAAGGAGCGGGGACACCCAGGGCAGCTCAATCCCTTGTCCCCTTTGCCCACAGTCCCTCAGCAGGGCAGGAATACCCAGCATTTCCTTGAACCCCCAAACACTACGTATTCCTGCCCTGTGTCCCCATTGCCCTGCTCAGTCCCTTTTCCTTGTGCTGACATGAGGATTCATGCAGAAGTCAGGTCAGGGACCAAAATCAGCAGGGAGTATCTGCCCTGCCAAAGGTTTTTGCCCCGAGTTGTCCCTGCACGGGTCCGGCTGGATCGGTGCCGCCCCGCGGTGCCGCAGTGCCGGCACCCCCTGCTCCAGGGTTTTGTTTGTGTCTCTGGGTGATATTGTCCCTGTGAAAAACATGATCCTTGTTTTTGCTGCCTCAGGGCTGAACCGTTGCCCTCCCCGGGGATGGATCCCTGAGCGTTGGCAGGGATTTACAGCCTGCCGTGATTTATGGTGAGGTGGAGCAGGACAGAGCCGTCACAGCCAGCACCGAAGGAACTCCAGCATTAGGACTGTCCCAGCATGACCTTACCTGGCCATGCAGAACAAAACTCTGAGGTCAGAGAAGTGTCCTCTGAGGACAGCAGTGGCATCCACAGGACGGGTGACAGTGTGCACGTGTTCAGTCACCCGCTCCCCTCGTGGAAAAAAACAGACATGAGATTTTAAAATGCGAATTTTTGCCGCTGGTTCAGGGGTTTGCTCATCTGCCACATCCAGGAGGGACATGGTGGGAGCTGGCACTGCCAGGATGGACACCAGGTGACCCAAAGACAAAGCAAACCATGACAAGTGGCAGCAGATGTGATGCAGAACTCAGGGAAGTCGCTGAGCAATAACACAAAGTAGAGGGGCTGTGGAAATACAGGGCTCCCGAGTAACTGGGCTCTAGGACACCCCCTTCCTTCTCCAGGCACTTCTTCTCCTTATACCATCACCCTCCTCTGCAGGGAGGCAGGGAGGGGAGAGGGCAACGCCAACCCCAAGTGCCAGCCCCAAATCCCAACCATTTCTTATCCCTCGATTGTCACTGCTCCCTTCCCATCCATCTTCTTATCCCTACAGGGCTCTGCAGCCAGACCAAGCAGCTGCTCCCACTGCACACAGGGCTGCAACCCAGACAACTAAATACATTCAATACAAGAATCTTGTCTTCTGCAGAGTGTTGAAATCCAGCCCTGGGTGCTCCCAGGCTGTCTCTGGCCTCCTCCTCCTCTCCTGGGTGAGAGGTCTGTGGTTGCTCAGTTCTGTTAACTAACCAGGAATTTTGCCCTCCAGCTGTTTCTTTATTTTCACTGCAAAGCGATGCAGAACCACCTTGACTGAGAGCCGGTGAAAACTCAGCACTGATGCCTGCACCAGTTCAGACCAGCAAGAAGCTGGGCTTTCTCCTGGGGGGTGGAATCAACAAGAGGGGACATGGAGAGGTCCCTGCAGCAGGATCAGGTGTGGAAATATGGGGTCTGCCATGACCTGGGGGACAATGAATTGCTGTGACATGTGGGGTCACACCAAAGCCAGCACTGCCTGGGGGACTGCTGGGGATCCCTTTCCTCTGAGGATCCCAGGTGGGTTCTGTGGGCATCAGGATGAGGCTGTCCCCCTTCTAAATCTGGAACAATCACCAGCATCCCTCCTGGGACAGTTTGAGACAGTGGCTGGCCTTCCAGACAAAGAGCCTTTGGCGATGAAATGCCTCTTGAGCAGCTCCACACCAGACTCACAGCCAGCCCGTGCTGAGGTCACGCTCTTACAGCTGTGTTTCCACCAGCCAGTGAGTTATTGCAGAAGGAAAGAGAGGATTTAGCCTTAGTTTATCCTTGTTGCAAAAAGCCAGGTATCTCTCCCCAGGCTGTGAGCATGGATCTGAGACTATGAGACCCTCACCCTGCTCCCTCCATGCCCCCTGTACATCCCTCACCGCCCTATTCCTGAAAGGTGCCCACTGCCACCCCAGTGTGTGTGAGCTCATGGGAACCCTCTGCACGATGCAAACTTCTTCCGACACACTTCCCACTCACCAGAGCTTGAGCAGACCCCGGATCACCCCCATTTTGGGTCCTCCCCACGTCCCCATTTTGGCCTTTCTGCCCAGTCTGGCCAGGCAGAGGAATGGCAACGAGTTCCAGTACACATGGGCTGTGCCAGCCCCATCCCAGTCACTGGTTCTGGGAAATACCCTGAGAACCCGCAGGATTGTTCTGGCAGGAGTCATACCGGATCCCTGTGGCTGATAACAGCCTTTCGTGGCCCTTAGCCAGGCTCTCCAGGAGAGGTGAAGTGGTTCAGCCTCCCACAGCCCTAAGGAGAGGGAAGGCAGGTGCAAACAACCAAAAAGTAGTTTGGGGAGAGGCAGGACCATGCTGTGCCAAGCCCTGTTGTCTTCACAGTGGGTATCAAAGCAGGTATTGCACCCCAGGAGAGCCCTTTTTCGTGCCACATACCCCCCACTAACACTTTCCAACTCCTGTGCTCATTTTCACCCAAATTACACTGGAGGTAGAAGTTGAAAGGCAATTTCTATGCACATCAGGAGAACTGCTGATGGAGGATAGAGAGGAGAGACAGCTCCTGCTGAGAAAAATGCTGCAGCGTGAGGCCAGCCCTCTACCAGACACTGGAGCAGCCACCCGGCGGCCAAACTTCCTGGGAAATCTGGCTTCCTTGGGCTGGCCACTCACGGTGTCGCTGGGTTTGTTTTGTTATCGGCTTGAGATACCAGTGGGATGAAAAAAGTGCTTTGTAAGTGTTGAATTAAAAGGATGATGCAAAAGCTGCAGGGTGCTTCGGCTGGGAAACGTGAGCGGCTCACAGTCGGCCCTGACGGGGCTCAGGCTGTTTGGAGAACATGGGGTTCCTGCGATTAGGCTGCTCATATGACTCAATATATAACCACCAGTTACACACTAGATTTAATCTTGGGTCAAAAGTCATGGATAATTCAAACCATGCAGAAAATGTTGATCGCCTGCTTGCCAGAGCTGTTTTCTCTGCAATTCTTTGTTTGGGCTAAACAACCTCTGTGAAGCAAATGCAGCCTGGCTCAGGGTAAGAGCAAGGCCTGTCCTGGCTGGAGTGATCCCTGTTCCCACCCCAGGAGCTGTCTGCTCTGTCTGCATCCCATATCCAGCTTTCTGAGTCTCATTTCATCTCATGCATTTGCTATGGGGGAAAAATAAGGATGATTCACACCCTAAACTTCCCATTGGAAGCATCTCATCAGCTCTCAGCCAAGTTGTCTCACTGTTTGGGCAGTGAGGGTGCCTTCCTCACCCTGAGGGAGCAAGGTTGGGAATACTGCCTGTCATGTCCCTGTAGCAGCCCGGCTCCCTGCATTCTATATTTCAGTTGGTTCCTCTCAGAGACTGCCCCAGTTTCTTGTTTTGGGCATTTTCTTTCCCCACCAAGTCACAAAAAACACTCTGGTATCCAAAAGATGCCCGTGGGGATGGTCAGGAATGTTCTGCCTGGTCGGGTTAATTGCTCTCAATTAAACTGGTCCTGTTAATTAAGCAAAGGATTTCAAAGCAGGGTCTTGGAAACATTGATCAGGTCAAAGATCTGTGCCTGGGGTGGTGAGGGATTGGAACAGAACAGCCCAGAGAAGCTATGGCTGCCTCATCCCTGGAAGTGTCCCAGGCCAGGCTGGATGGGGCTTGGAGCAGCCTGGGATAGTGGAAAGTGTCCCTGCCCATAGAAGGGGATTGGAACCCCATGACCTTTAAGGTCCTTTCCAGCTCGGGCCATTCCATGATTCCATGATCTTGCACTCTGAGGTTTCAGTGTGTCTGTGGGGAGCCTTTTCTGCTCTGTGCACCCATGAGCAGATGGTTACCCTGTCACTGCTTTCCAGAGGCAGCATCCGTGATTTCTGGTGAGTTGGTTTTCTGCTAAAAGCTTCACAGGGTGGGAAAGGAAGAAGCCATCCTGAAGCTTTGCAGAATGCTGTCTTGCAGGATGGTTATTTGTAGGGAACGCATGGTCCCTTCTGCCAGTGGCAGAAGACGTCACTGCTCGGTTATTGCTCAGGGACAAGGGCCTGTCGTGGAGCATGGCTGAGCTCATCCATCACTGAACTCCTCTGCTGCTCTGTCTCCTCTCAGGTCATTAGGAAGGATGAGTGATCCCTCCCTTCCCCTACAAAACCCTCTGCCATGCAATGACAGAGAAGGATGCAAAAAGCCCCTAAAAGCACAAAAAAGCTTTTCCTTGTGGGAACACAAAGGAGGCAGGGAAGCAACATCCTATCCATTTCACAATCAGGAGGGGCACTGAGACAGCAACCTCTCCCAGGGCTGGGCAGGATGATGCTAAACCCCATCTCTGGGCAGAACCTCCTGGTCCTTGGCTGCTCCTGCCCTCACTGTGGAGCCTGTGCTGCTGGCACAGCCAGAGGGTTTTGCCTGCAAACCAGGAATCTGAGCCTGCGGTAGAGCCAGCCAGAGCCTGAAAGGGCTGATTCCTCTTCCCAGCCCAATACATCTGCACAGGAAAGAGGCAAAGCCCTTTGGGATGAAGAGAGAAAGCACTGGAACAGGCATAAATAGCTTAGTAATAATACTAATGATAGCAGTTAGCACGTCGGCAGCGGTTTGCAGCACAGAGCACTGTACAAACATTAATTAGTGCAGGCAGACAATTCAGCGATATGGTTCCCATTTTGCCAACTACGATGAGCAGAGAACCGACCATCTGCTTAAATCCTCTTTAATTTAATCCCGGGGCCTTCCTAGGAAAATCCTGAGCCCATTTCAACCTCAGATGAAACCATCCAGGAGTGGATGGACCCTTCAGGCTCTCCTGGATCTCACCAAGGGATGTTTGAAGGGTGTTGGTTGCTGTGGGTTGAGCCTGGAGCTGGAAAACACACGCTGGCTGTTTTCTATGTCAATAAATACACGTGGTGTAGCCACAGCCAGAGCACCAGTGGTTCTCCTTTAGACACGTGTTGCTGGAGTCTTTGGGGTTTTCCACCTGGAGGTGTAGAGTTGGTTTGGGCTATTCTCATCCTTTGGTGGTCTGCCTGGGGCAGTTTTTATGACCTGTTGGGGTGGCTAGTTCATTAACAAAAATTAAAGCAGATGCCAAGAATGTTCGGGGTGAGTCAGATGGGTTAAACCTGTAACTGGGGTTCAGCCCTTTGGGGTTGCTGTCCTGACTCTAGTGACATGTGTGGCTGAGACTGCAGGCACCAAACACCAGGATGAGCTAAAACTGCTGAAATTAGGGTATCCAGGGCTTTTTTTCTTTAAGGATGCTGCTTTGTACTGCACAGCAAGCACACACTGCAGTGGGATTTGGCCAAGGATGGGGGTCAGCACTCAGGGCTTGGCCATGGGGTTAGAAAAAATATGAACCCCAGCACGAGCCAGACACAGGAGCAGCACCCCAAAAATTCCCCCAAAAATGGGGGAAAGGCAGATATTGCAGGAGGGTCAGCTGGGAGGGCAAGCAGCTGGAAGCAGAGCTGTGATCACACCTCAGCACAGCAGTGCAGTGGTGCTCGGGGTGCAGCCATGCCTGGGGCTTTCTGCAGCCCTCCCTCGCTCCACGGATAATTCCTAGGCAGGAAAAGAGGCAGATGGTTCCACAGGGGACAGGAAAGGCCAATGCTCCCACAAGGAGATCCCCTTCTCCTTCAGCAGCAGGAAAACATGTTTGCCTACTCTTAAGCTAATATTGAAACCACAGTCCTTTCCCAAACACCGTGTCTGAATTTCCCACTGCACGTGAACTCATCAGCCCTACATATGGAAGAACGTGCTCAGCTGCAGCACAGGCTGGTTTTCCTAGGCTGATTTATTAGGATTAGTGGATTTTTTTCACTAGGTATAGATTTAAAATCTCAAATAATGGAATTTTCCCTCTTCTCTGGGCAGATGAGTCCTAATACAGAGCCAAGAAGGGTTTACAAAGAATTTTATTTTTTCTTTAGACAAAAGAGATTCTGAATCACTTTGTCCCTGACTAAGCACACCTCATATTTCATCTAAATCCTGGACTGAGCTGAGCTGGACCTGCAGCTACCTTACAATTATGCTGAAGTTCTTGGCTAAATCAGGGCCTTCGTCCTCTCACCATCTCCCAGGGCCTTTTCAAATTATCCCCCAGCCCAGCCATGTTTTGAGTCCAGGATGGTTGGTGCAGATGATGCTGATTTCAGCAAGATCCTCCAAGCTCGGGCTCTCTCTCAGTTTTGTCTTGTGGATGGCATCCCCTGGCAGCACCCGCATCCCATCTCCACACCAGGTTGCCTTGTTAAGTATCTGATTTTAATTTCCCTCAATCAGGAGCTGGGCCCGAGCAATTACGTAGTAATGAGCAATTCATCCAGGGGGAGAGTGTGGATGTAGGTTAATTGGTCTGACAACTGAACCCAATCCTTTCCGGTTTTGCCCAGTTTTCCTTATTTTTCTCTCCTTCTGCACAATCTCTGCAAAGATCTCAGCCTTGTTAATTAAGAAGGTAACTTCACCCCAACGGCTGTTTTGTTCTCCCCTCCCTCCTTCAAACGCAAGAACAAAAAAAGCAGCAAGAATTAGCTAGCTTGGGACGAAACAACCACCTCGGAGCAGGACAGAGCTGGCTGGATCTGACAGGAATCAGACTGTGTGGAGCTGCTGCTGTTCTCCTGGGCTTTGGGGAAACAATGCTGCATGGTGAAAGCAGGTGCTGGGCCAGAGACACTCCTCCAGGCATGTTTGATGCATTCCACAGGCACATGGCAAAGCAGGACAGGGTGGAAAACAGCGAGGTCTGTAGGGCTGGGTGGGTTCTGGGTCATGGCTAGGGCTGCAGTGTTACAAATTTGGGGGGGCAGATGCAGGAGGGTTTATGATTTCTTGGGAACACACAGCCCTAAAGGACTGGGCACTTCTGAAACCCTTTCCACTAAAAAACACTGTGGCAAAAGCCCCATGCATGGGGGTCTCTGCCCTATGGACACACCAAGAGGAATAGAAATTAAGCTTTGCCCCTTTTTTGTGGACTCTTTGTGGTCTCTTTTTATGAATTCCCATCACAGAGCTGGGCTCTGACCCATGCCAGGCAGGGTGGGACACTTGGCTCCCTATTTTCCTGTCTCCCATAGGTGTGGGCAGTCCCAATGCCACTCTGCAGGAAGGAACTAGAACATAATCTGTGTCTCCATTTTCATAATCTGAAAAGTTGTGGGTAACCCAGAGGTCAATTTTGGACTGAGAAGATGCCAGTGATGTTTATAGTTAGTTGTTTCTCTGCAGACTGGTAGGTCCTGCAGAGAATAAACTATCCCCAGTGCAGGGAATCAGTCCCAAAACACATTCCCTGTGCTCCAAGATGTACTGAGGGGATCTGCCTGGGTGGCTGAGGCTGCCACTGGCACCAGTGCCTGTCCCCAGGAGCCACCCAGCACTTTCCTGGGATAAAAAAGGATGTGCACAAGATGTATGATCAGGAAGCACAGCTTCCACAGAGACCACTCTGCTAGACTGGAAAACGAAAATCTGTTATAAAACAGGCACCCAAGGTGGGAGTTTGCTTTTCCAGAGGCTGTGGGATTTGGAGGGTATGGGACTGAGAGCAAAGGAGATGCCTGCAAGAGGAGGGGTGCTAACACCTGTAAAGCTTCAGAGATGGTTCCTCAGGGCTGATGGAGCCATTACCTGGCACAGCTGTAACTGGGAGGGGAAGGTAGCAGGGCTGGGGTGTTGAACCATGGGGTTCCCAGCTGGTGCCCAGCCAAAAGCCTCGTGCAGGTGGGCACAGAAAGAGAAACACAGGGACCAGGGATCCCAATCCCACTGAGATGGAGAGCTGTCATTGTTGAGATGGGCACAACACACACAGAAACGGCTTCAGTCCAAGGAAGAAGTTTTATTGACCACTACAAAGCCCTTTTTATACCCTTTTCTAACATTCGCGCCACTGACCTATTGGTTCCCAGTTCACCACCCACCAATACCATTGGCCACCCAAAGTTAGCACACAATCTTGCAGGAAGACAGACTCCCTCTGGCAGGTGCATTCCTCCTTCCGATGTTGTTAATTCCTACTTCTGTGGATGTTAAGATTCTCATGGGTACGGCTAGGATTCACATGGGGATGGCTAGGATTCACATGGGTATGAGAGCATTGTGCTAGCTCGATGTCTGTGAGCTGAGGCAGGCCAGCTGTCAGTTCCCACAGAGAGCTGGCTGAGAGCTGGGACTGGCTGCTGCCCACTCCCAGACAGTGCCTTCAGCAGCAATATCATGGAATGGTCTGGGTTGGAAGGGACCTTAAAGAACATCCAGTTCCAACCCTGGTGACAGAACTGAGCCTTGCCTGGGTGGCACCAGCGCTGTGTGCAAGTACTTAGCAGCACCAAGTGCAGCAGGTCCCTGCCTTTCCCATCCCTTCTCCTGGGAAAGGCTCAGCCCAGGCAGCAGGAGCTGCTCCTCGTCCTCACACGTCCCCCGGCCCTTGCAACAGGGCCCTCTTGCCTCACTTTTACTAAAGAGAAGCCAACTCCCAGCCTCCACAGCTCCACAGTGCATCTCCCAGCACTTTTGGGAGTTTCCCTGAGCCCTCTGGTGTTTTGAAGCCATCCCCAGGAGCTGCTGGGTGACTCACCAGATGGATGTGAAGGCAGCGCAGGTGCTGGGGTTCCCACTGGGATGGCACAAAGGAAAAATGCCATGGGCACACAGGGACTCACAGGCTTGGTTATGTCTCCATAGACCCTCAAGAGCTCTCACCCAGTACCTGAACTACAGTCCTCCAGTTATTGCTGTTCGTCTCCCTCCCCCAGATCTCAGGAAAACAGCCCCAGCCCCAGTCGTGGCTACCTGGGGATGCTGAACGCAGATTCTGGGGCATGGGGTATTGGACACAGACACAGCCAAGGCAAGTTCACCCCAAATCTGGCAAGTTAGAATTTTAAATAGTAAGTATTCAGGGTGAGCCTGTTCTGGGAGAGGAGCAGCACTATTTCTCCAGGGCACCTTCTCCATCCCAGGACCATTGCTGGCACCCCCCAGCTGAGGAGGAGTGGGCAGGTGAGGGATGGGCTCAGACCTGCTGAGGGTGGTCGTGGGGTGTGCAAGCTCAGCTCCACTGGTTTCTGCCCATGGTGTGGCCTGACACCAGTGCCCTCCCCTATGATGGGTGTTTACAGAGCTGGACAGGATCCCTGGAGCCCTTGTGTCCACGTCCCAGCGGCTGCAGGGTTCTATGAGGTCGTGGTCAGACCCTTCCCCCAGCTGCATCCATGAGCTGGGGACCTCCAGGAAAAAGCCATGATCTGGGAACCTCCAGGAAAAAGGCACTGGTGGGATGTTGCTGGCAGGTTTGGTGGTTGGTGGGAACAGCAGGCGAGGTGGCCTCGTGCTCGGGGTTGCTGGTCCCGGCGGTGCTCCGAGTGCAGCGTCAGCTGGATTTTGGCAGCTGTGAGCCCTGGCCCCTCACTGCCCACAGTCCTGGCCCCAGGGAGGCAGGGAGAAGGTGGCATGCTCACGTCTGAATACAACATGTTCCCCAAGCATGTTTGTTAACATAGTCACAAATAAATATTTTGCAAGATTTTTGCCAGGAGGATGGGCTTAATGTGTGTGAAGCCTTGAAGGACAGGAGAAAGACAGTGCAGCCTATCATGTGGGCCCTGATCTGGCCTCCCCAGCACTGCTAGGGCAAGGGAAGTTGATTCCTCTCTGGGGAGTACATTACTCAAGTTCCTGTGCAGAAATTGAGAAGCAAATCCCATTAATACAGCCAGGAGGGAAATAATATTGTGGTGCTGGAGGAGAAGGGAAGGGCAGGCAAAACCCACCAGGAACCACCCCAGTCCCCCTGTCTTCTGCACTGGCAGCTCTGCCCCCACTCTGCTCCCTGCAATGGGCTCTGGCTTCAGTGCAAGCAAAAGGAAAAGGCAAAGTCATGTCCCAGGTCCTTGGGGGATTTCAGGCTTTAAGGGGCAGGATGAGCAATCTCAGCCCTGGGAGACTTGTGGGGTTCCAGGGGGAAGCAGGGGCAGATCTGAGCAGGGAGGCACAGAGGGGGAAGGGGGATGCCCTGGGCTTTTGGGGGCCTTCAGCCTGTGATTTTTCCAGGGACATTTTCTGTGTGGACCCTATAGATGCCTAGTTCATCTTCTAACCCACACATCATTCATGCTTTTGCCCATCTCTATTCTCTGCCCCATCCAGCGGGAGAGAGAGCAAGTGACTGGGAGGAGGCTCAGCAGCTGGCGAGGGCCAGCCCAGCACATTTCCCCATCCCTGGAAGTGTCCAAGGCCAGGCTGGATGGGGCTTGGAGCAACCTGGGATAGTGGAAGGTGTTCCTGCCCATGGCAGGGGCTGAAATGGGATGGTCTTTAAGATCCCTTCCAGCCCAAACCATTCTATGATTTTCCTGGTGCCTGCAGCTGCAGCTGCCCCTAGGTACCCGCTGGTCCCGGTAAAGCTGTGCCTGCGGGCTGCAGTGCCCATCGGGAGGGATGCAGAGGGCATTGGAGGCTGGGCTGGGATAACCGGGAGGGCTGAGGGCTGGAAGGAGGACTGGCACATCGTGCTGAGTGCGGGCTGGCTGGCACAGCGCGCTCCCACACGCGATCACACAGTCCCCTCTAGTGGATATTCCTCTTCCATCCGCATGGATGTCCTGCCCGCACTGCGTTGGCACCACTGGGCTCCAAACCTTGGTCCCAGCAATGACTCTGGGCACGATCCTGCACGATCCTTCCGAAACTGGGCACGGCGGCAGGAGCAAAGGCCCATCCAGCTGCCTCCAGCTGTCCATCGCTGCCTCCACTCCTTCCCCTCCTGCGTATTTGGGTGACTCATCCTCCCCGCCACCCCATCCCCTGCCCTGGCTTTGTCCCACACCACCCGCTGCCCTTGCGTCAGGGCTGGCCCTGCTTGGCCCCTGCATTCCTGGCTCTTCCCTCCGCTGGGATTTCACACCGCTCGGAGTTATTTGGGCAGTGGCCAACATGAGAATGAGCTAATGAGCACTGGCGTGGCAACTGCTTCCAAGGGTTCCAGGAGTGAGCATCACTTGCTCCCGCCCTGCCAGGAGCTGCTATCTTGGTCCAGCTTGGACTGAGGCAAAATGGGATGCTCTCGGGTGGGAATTCCCTGAGCAGCATGGCTTGCACCTTTGTCCAGCAGGTCTTGCCCACGGGAAGGGTGCAAAGGCTCACACAGAACAGCCTGCAGCACTGCCCTGTGCTCAGGGCCAGGGTACTGCCACCTCCTTACCCCTCCTCTCTGCCTGTCCCTGCTTTGAAAACTGCTTGTCACCTGGAATATATGTGATATCTGCAACCTGAGGCTTTTCAAAGGAAAAATGCCACGTAGGAGAGCATGGAAGAACGGACCTAGCTGCAGACCAGGAGTTCATCATGCTCCATCATGACAGAGTCCAGCTTTCTCCATCTGTTACTGGAAGCTTGTGACCCTGGTCCCAGTGCCACCACGCAGCAGCCCCAGCTCAAAGCAGAGCTGATGTCCAACCCTCTGCCTCCATCCCTGTGCCAGGGAAGAACCGTGTCTTCTCTGGGGAGCTGGGACCTCCAGCACAGGGTGAGGGTAGTGGGGATGGAGAAGGAGCTGTGGCCCAACACTTGCTGCCAGGAAGCCCTAAAAAGCAGCTGGAAGGGCAGAGAGGTGCTTTTTGCTCAAACCAGCTCTAGAACAGCTTTATGGGCCCCACAGCAGCATCTTGGGGAGATGTACACCCAGTTCAGGCCGTGCTGTTTGAGCTGGCAGCCAAATGACCTTGTCCCCATGCTGGCCAGGAGCCCCTTGGCTCACCGCATGCAGGTGCTGGTCACACACAGGGATCCTCATGGCATGGCTCCGTGGTGGGCAGGGGGAGTCCATGGACACCTCACAACCTGGGTGTGTGGATGTGGAGCAGCTAGCAGGGATGGATAAGGCATAAAATCCTAGAGGGAGCCTGCCCATGACAGTCCCAGCCCCTTCTACAGTTTCTGCTCTGTGGCCCAATAGGACACACACTTCACAGCTTTATTTATTATAAAAGATCTGTAGGAAGATGAACTACCCAAAACCATGCCTTGGCTTTATTTCTGCCCACAGCAACTGTGTCTAATAGGGTGATGGCACTGCCAGGGCAGCTGAGCTGGTTCCAGGTTTTCTGGACAAGGGGAGGTGAACCCCCTATCCCCACACAGAGCTGCAGCTGGGAAAACTGCAAACCCCAAACTCCATTTCTAGGCAGCTGGATGCCAAACAACCCAGTGTTTATTGCAGTGTTCCTCATTTGCCTTGTGTTTATAGATGTACATTCAAAAATAAAAGCGCTGTGCATCTCAGCTGGACGCAGATGGGCTTGAATGATGAACGGGCTGATCCATTGGCGATTGAGTCACCTCTCAGTCCTGAGCATGGGGAACAAACAGTCCAGCTACCAGCTCAGGATCTCTGTGCATTGAGCTGGAGCCTCATGCATGAGAAACTCCAGCTCTGCTTTCAAGTATATTTGGTGTGAACCCACATGGTCTCTCTGGCATCACACCTCACCATGGGGAAAAGACCTGCTGGCCCCAGAGAGCCACATCCCTCGGGTCTGCCCCAGCCTCGGCAGAAGATGACAGGTTTGGGCAGCTGCTGGAGTGATGTGCCAGCTTGTTTTGGCTCGATGAGCAGGGAGAAGGCTCTGGGGAGTTTGGGCAGCTCATATTTACATGGTACCATTGGGAAAAAAGGAGCTTGGACCCTATGAAGTCACCCTGGCTGCAGAGGGGCCAACAGCCAGTGGGAGTCTGGTGGAGCCCAGGGGTTCCTGATACTCAGCAGCTCAGCAGCTGCCCATGGTGCTCCCATGCTGTCCCAGTTCCCAGCCTGCAAACCCTCCAGCCAAGGCAGTTCTTGCCCAGGAGGCTGCACCTCAGGTAGCCACACATCCCAAACACACCCCCCTCCCCAAACCAAACCCACCACCCAGAGAAGCACACAGTGGTTTAAACAGGAAAGAAAAATAAAAAAAGAAAGAAAAAAAGGATGCTTGTGGTATGTAAGTCCCACTTCCCTGGGCCAACCATGCCAACTTTGTACACTCCCCCTATCCCAAGAAACAGGGCAAGCCCCAAGTCAACACAGGCCCCATCCCTGGCCCTGCAGCACCCAGGGAAGGCACAGGTTCCAAAGCACCAATCCCAGAACCCCTCCAGGTTCTGGATATGGGACGAGGTCTGGCTGCCACTGCTGAATTAGGTTATTTGTTGGTTATGTAGCTTTAAGTTCATGTCCTTTTGCTGTGGGGGCCCACAGGAGCAGCTGAAAAACCAAAGGTGTGAGCAAGGAGCGCAGGGTGGCAACCCCGGCCAAGCACTGGCTACCACCTCCGCCTGTGGGGTTACATGTCCCAGTGGGGAATTTTACTCCTGCAGCCAGCAAGTCCTTGGGCCAGGAGGGCAGCAGGATCCTGGACAGCATGGGGACACACAGCAGCAGGGCTGATGGCCTCTGTGGTGTCAGCAGTGACACAGCCAGCACATCCCTGGGGCTTTGCCTGGGGTGGTCCAGCACCAGCTCCCACGTGGGACAGCCGGGCCATGGCTGCCCTGTGGCAGTGCTGCAGGCAGGGAGGGGATGCCAGGCTCTCCCAGCAGCTGGGATGTCTCTCTGAGGCTGGGAGGAGCAGCAGCAGCAGCTGCTTTCTGGTGCCAGACAGGTCACTGCAGTTCAAGGCCAGACTGGTGTGGGCTTGGAGAAGCAGGAATGAGACAAACAAAGCAG
Organism: Pardalotus punctatus; assembly: GCA_013400915.1. Lineage (NCBI taxonomy): Eukaryota > Metazoa > Chordata > Aves > Passeriformes > Pardalotidae > Pardalotus > Pardalotus punctatus. The sequence goes on along the minus strand of VZTX01014308.1, from coordinate 6,491 downwards.
GAAGAGGCTGTGGGCACAGCTATGCCAAAAGCATGCCTCTTGGAGCTGCCCCTTGGTCCAAACCCTCCCTTTTTGGTGGCCAGCTGCAAGTTCCCAGCAGCACTGGCTGCTCCCAGAGCTCAGCAGCCCCCAGCACAGCCTGGCTGGCACAGCTGCATGTGCTGTGACCCCTTTGCACAAGCCAGGCACTGAACACCTCTCTGCAGGAGCTCAGAACCAGGGAAGTGGGGCTGCCAGCACACTCCATCCCCAGACATCCAGAGCTGGCACCGTGGTGGAGCTGCAGAACAAACTGACCCTGTGATACAGCTCATGGGCACCTCTCTTGGGCTCCTGTGCTGGTTTTGGCTGGGCCAGAGTTAATTTTGTTCACAGTGGCTTGTATGGGGCTATATTTTCTGTGAAGAAAATTAACTCTACCCCGGCTGAAACCAGCACAGCTCCCCAGCCTTTAACAGCAACATCTCCCCAACATCTTCCCCTGCAGTGTGTGAGAACTGCAAACAGCATCCACAGATATGCTTGCGACAGTCCTCCACCAACACAACCCCAGTGCAAGGAGCCTGGACAGCATCCACTTGCTCTCCCTGTCCTTCCAGCCACTCCTCACCCCAGACCCAGGCACTGCCAGGGGAAAAGACCTCCAGAGGAAGTTCCTGGGGATGAAATCCTGCAAGGACTAAACAAACCACCTGCATGATCCCTGACTGTAACACAGAGGGGAGGAAGGAGAGCTGGTCTATGTCACGCAGTGCACCAGGCAGGGGCAGTGACACACTGAGGGTGACCTTGTCCATCAGAAATGCCAGGATGGCCTCGTGGGGGGTGCAGATGCAGCACAGAGACCCCAGGAGCCAGCAGGAAATGCCCCCCAGCCAGGCTGTCAGGTCCACAGGCACAATCCTGCTGTTGGTCCCTCGTGGCACGGCTGAGGTCTGTTTTCCAAGTCCAGATCACTGTGGCGCTTCAGCTCACCCTTCTCTTCCTCTCTGCAGCAGGGATAGCTTCTGTCTGTCTGTCCATCCGTGGTTCTGGCCTTCAGCAGGACTCCACAGGGACACAGGCAGGTGGCTGCAGCCCCAGATGGCTGTTGGGCCGGTGTTTAGGTGGCCTGGCCGGGCGGGAGGCGTTTGCTGTCCAGAATGGCCTTCCAGTCATCAGACCAGGAGTGCAGCCGGCGGCTGGGGGGCTTCAGCTGCAGGTGTTTGTTGTGGCAGGCAGTGAAGAGCACGTGCTCCCAGGTTGGGTTCTGCTCGACCCCTGCAAAGGAAGGAGAGAGGTCAGTGGTCTGGACAACTCCTCTGCGAGACACTGAAGTTGATTTTACTCCAACATGAAGAGCCTGAAGTTACAAAACCCTAAGAGCATGGAAGGACCAACACCCATCCCTGGCTGCCTCCAGTCACTCCTTCACCCCTCACCTCTTACCTGTTATATCAGGTCTGTCGTCTATAAGCAGGTCAGCAGAAACCACCGTCTTATCTCGCGTCAAAACAATCTGCTCGAGAAACTCGGGGCCAAAGTGCTTCTCCACCCAGGCGTACTGGAAGGCAAGAGATGGCTGGTGATCACAGGGAAGGCTGACGGATGGAGCAGGGGGTGCTTGGTGGAGTGGAAGCAGCCATGGCCACCCCCCAGGGAGGATATCTCTCTTAATAAGTTCATTAGTAGGATTTGGATGCTGCTGGAGCAAAAGTTTTTTCAAGCCAAGCAGCTTTTGATGTCATGACAAAAGACTAAGACCAAGAGCCTCGGTGCGTGCAAATGGATGGAGCAGGGAAATACTGCTTCTGTTTTACAGCCAGAGGCATGCAGGGGTCAGACACTTTTCACAGGGCAGTGTGGATGGGAGGGGGAGCTGAGATTTGGGCCTGCTCACCTTCTCGTAGGGGCAGTACCGGTACTTCTTGATCGGGCTTGTGCAGATGAACACGTCAGTGCTGCCACAAGGAGAAAAACAGGGGCAGAGTGTCATTCTGTGCCAGACCAGGCAGGAGTGCAAAGCCAACCTCCCACCACACACAGATTAAACAGATTTAAGACATTAATCCCTCATCTCACAGAATCCCACAGCACAAACATGTTTCTCTTTTCACAACCTTTGCTGGGAGCAGAGAGATGAAGGGAAGGGGCTGCACATGGCTGATGTTCTTGGTGACTGCTCCAGAAGTCAAACCCCTCTCTCTCCTCCCTTGCCTGATGCCCAGGAAGTATTTTTTAATGCTGTTGTTGTATCAGCACTTCTGCCAAGAGGTGGATGTGAAGCAGCGGCTGCTGCCCCATCCATCCCCACATGCCATGGGCAGGTTCCTACTCACTCTGCCAAATTTGCCATTTGCTTCACAGCTTCCACAGCACCAGGGAGCGGGTCCAGCTCAATGAAGAAGTTCTTGGATTCCCAGATGCTGATGGCTTTCTCCTGTGAGGGGAAAGAGAGCAGTTACTGCACTCCTTGCTACTCTTCTTGCATGTGCGTCCTCCTCGCTCTTTGCTAGGACAGGGGATGGTGACAGTGGAAACAGTGGGAACATCAGCTCCAGTCCCCTCCTGCTCACCCCCTCTGCCTCTGTGAGTGCTTCTGCTCCCCACCTGCCAACCTGCACCCATCCAACTCAGATTGAAAATGCTCTGCAGCAGGCTTGGTTTTGCCTCTGCACCTCCAGACACAGAGGGAGCAGCACATTCCTGCAAGGCCAAATATCAGAGGTTATTCAGATCCAAACCAAACCCTGGATCTGCATCCAGAGGGACAGATCTGCATGGATCCAGCTGACATGGCCTGGTAGCCCTGCTGTACCATGAGCTGCTCAGGCACAGATGCTGTCTGGCCTATTTGTCTCCATGAGATCACTTAAAATAGCAGCCAGACTGCTCTCCCAGGAGGAAGTACACTACAGGATGAACCACATGTCAGGATGAATACAGATGCACTTCCTCAGGGATGCCTGGACAAGGTCTAGCAGGCAAATAGAGCATCTCCAGGCAAGGATTTGAAACACAACATCGAGGAGAGCAGCCTGGGTGCACCAGTGTGGCACAGGGAGAACAGAGAGCAGACCACAGGGAGCAAAACCTTGAGGTGAGGGCAGAGTCCAGGGGCTGCCTGTGATGGTCCAGCACAGCTCTAAGGAACAGCAGCCCCTGCACTGCCTCAAACAGGTAACAGCTTATCAGGTGCCAAGGAAAGCCATTATTTTGCACAAACATCGTGTCCTTGGGGAGGAGAGCTGGGAAGAAGCAGAAGCAGCCCAGTCCCAGTGTTGTGATGCAGCCGAGGAGCTGAAGATGCAGCTGCAAGTTTTGAAGGAAGCGCTGCCCTGAAGGATTGATTTCCATTTTTGAGCACCTCTGTTTCTAAATTTGGAGTAGGGGAATAAGAACAAAAGTGACTTTAGGGCCATCCAAGCCTTCTTGTATTGTATATATAAATATATGTATGTATGTAAGAACAGCTAATAGCAATAAATAGGCTGGTTGGACACAGCAGCTGGCAGCTCCCTCCTGCCTGATGAGTGGGAATCTAATGGAAAACCACCACATTTTGCCTTTATACCTATACTGAGGGAAGAAAACAGGCAACTATGAACAACTTGGGCTTTACTGGGAACTCCAGAGCTCAGGGCAGCAACGCCCCAAGACAAACACACAACCACTTGGGGAGTCATATCCTGCTTCACTCAGGACATTGACTGCACACCTCACCTGCTCTCACAACGGTGAATGCATCACAAATTTGGACACTAAGCAACATGGCAGGATCAAACCCTGTATTTCTCGAAAAAATCATAGTTAACACGAGACTAGACACCCAGTTTAAAAGGAGAGAATGTTGCATTCTTCCCTTTTGCCCGAGCAGCAGAAGACATCAGTGGCTCAAAGGAGGGAAGAAAGGCCTTCCTCATACCTGTTCAAAATTGAACACACTGATTTGGTGCAGAACAGAAATGCCTCCAGGCTCCATGGTAAGAACAACCAGCCTAAAAGTTTGCCATGGGGCCATGCGAAGATTCAGACTCCAGTTCCTCTGCTTCAGACTGGGGAGCAGTGATGTTTTATTTTTAGAATACTGTCTGTTAGTTTCACAAGAGACACCTGAGAAATGCAGCCTGATGCAGCAGAGCACTTCAAACTGCACTGAAGTGTTTTCTTACAGCAGGACTTCCGCAGCTATCCCGCTTCAAATTATGTCAAAAAGCATTTTGCAATCAAGCTTGAAGAGAGAAGAACTAAGCTCACCTAGAGGAAAAGACTCACTCAGCTCCCAGAGCCAGAATAATTCCCTGTGGCACCATGACCAGCATGCTGCCCAGCAGATGGAAAAATCCCCTGGGCTGGGAATCCCACCAGTACCAGGACAGACCCTCAATGCCCATAAGGCATTTCCTTGCCTGTCCAGGGCTCCCCATCTTTCCAGGTCTGTGTGTTTGGTGCACTGCTGAACCTTCTCACTTTCAGAGCTGGGACCTGCAGCTCGTTGGACTCTTTGGCTCCTATTTTCGGGTCCCTGCAGCAGGTCAATGGTGCTCTCTGACCAGAGACTGGAATGGCCCATGTGTCTGTAGCCACAGAGCAGCTCCTACTCACTTTAGCCCTGCTCTGGAACCACAGGGAAAACCAGGACTGCCCTGAGGTCAGTCTGTGCAAGTTTTGCTACTTGTTCAGCCAAGGTTTTGGTGGTTTTACATGATCACAGCAGACATAGGAAGAGTTCACTTCATTTAACACATCCAAAGTAGTTACGATCAAGAAAGAAAAAAATTATCACGTTACCCCTGCCAAACTTTGAACAGCTGCTTTACTGCATGAATGACGTTCTCCACTTCCCTTTCACTATTCCCAGCCAGAAAGGACATTTTATTCCTTCAGCTCATCAAGCTGTTTAGGACTTTGCCCATGGGAGAGCCCCGGACCTTATTCCCACTCCTTTCCCTGTAACCATCATACTCCTAACAACAGGAACACTTTTATTTACCATAACACATTTCAACCAGTGCAACTGCAATCCATGGATGAGACTGCAGACATCCACTGGGATGGGAAACTTGTAGAGGCAGAAACCAACTCTCTGCAGCAGTCAGCCTGTTGCTGAATGATAAATTACAACATAGAAAGAGCTTCTGCTTTTAAGCTTTAATTATTAAACTGAATATAACAACTTTTGGCATGGGAGGGCTTGGGTTGTTTTAATTTAAAGGAAGTCCTCAAATGAAGCATCAGTTGCATGGTTTGCTCTGAACTGCTCTGCTGCATCCCACTTCTCACATTGCTGTTGAGAAGCTAAATAATCCATCTAGGAATGGTATCAATCCACACGGCTAAATCAGAGCTAGAAAAACCCAGCCATACAAGCTGGGGTATTTTAAGACAGATGTTCTGAAATACCCCCTTTCCTTGCATCATCTCCATCCAGGCATGCAGAGAAAAAGCCCACTAGCCCATCTGATCAGCCTGGTCTAGTGGAGGATGTCCCTCCCCACGGCAGGGGGTTAGAATGAGATGGTCATTAAGGTCCCTTCCAACCCAATCCATTCTGGGATTCTACGAAAGACACATGTGCTCAAGAAACGCTGGATTTCTGGAGAAAAAGGCACTGGCGGAAGCCCTCCTGTGTTCCTGTGTTTTGGTGGGAGCCCTGTGGTGGCCCCCCCAGACCTCCCCAGCACTGCACCTACAGCCTGGGATCAGAGGGTCCCTTGGGATCAAGCTCTGGCCACAAGAAGTCCACGCGCGGAGCCGGGGGAAGCACAACTCACACTCAGCTCGGGTTCCAGGCGCCCGTATTGCTCCGACACCCAGAAGCCCCTCCGGTCCTCCAGGGCAATGTAGGGCTTGTCAGGGTACCTGGCCCTGAATTTCTTGAGGAAGCCTCCCTCGAAGTCGGCCAGCACCCCGTCCATGTCCACCAGCACCCGCAGAGCCCTGCGGGATCCCGCTGCAGGGCCGAGCCCCCTGCCCAGCCCGGCCAAGGGGCTGCAGTGCCGGGGCCGCAGGTGCAGGAAGCAGCTCAGCAAAATCATGGTGGAGGGGGGCTCGGGGAAGGGGATGGGGTGCTCGGACACGGGGACTCAGGGAAGGAAATTAGAGGCTCAGAGAAGCAGGCTCAGGGCAGGGGATGGGGGCTTGGGACAGGGGATAGGGCCTTGGAGCAGGGGAAGCGGGGTCGAG
>VZTX01014303.1:5579-23537 GCA_013400915.1 Pardalotus punctatus | reverse complement strand
TTTTGGTTTTGGTTTTGTTTTGTTTTGTTTTATCTGAACAGGAACAATAGTGCTGAGCTGGGCCTTGGGTCCTTTGGGCTGTTGCTGCCAAGTTCCCAACAAGTGGCTCCACAGCACAACAGAATAATTTTATTTTTTTTTGTCTTTGATTTGGGTTGTTTTCTCCCTATCCTTTCAGCTTATGGGAAGTGATGCTTTGTGTTGTAGACCCAGGCTCTGGAGGTGGGGTGTAGGAATATTGTGGGTTGCAGATGTGCTCTGGATGCCATCTTCTGCTTTTTTAGTGGTTTCCTTGTTTTAACTGGTTCATGTTGGGTGATCTCCATCCAAATTCTCCCCCTGACATCTGATCCTGGCTGTTCATTAAGCTCTGGGATGTCCCCTGCTCACGGTATGTTGACTTTGAGTTGGTCTTTCTGGCCAAAGCCGGAGTTGCTGGGTGTTCTCTGCTAGGAACAGATGGACAGTGAAAGTTCCATTTTTCAAGGTGTAACAGACTGTGTCTGTAAAACCTATGGAGTTCTTTAACAGCAATAACAGTTTTCTTAAACTGCATCTGTTTTTCCCACCTGGAATATCGTTAACGGTAATTTGTATCATGGCTGGAATGGCTTTTTTCATGGACTCCAGCTTAATAGTAGGAAATAAGTATTTTCTTGGGTATTTTTGGTTTGGTGTCTGTTTTTCCTTCTTAGAATGTTATTATGGAATTCCTATAATGGATGGATTTTATTAATTTATCTGAATTGATTGGTTATCTTGCAAGAAGAAATTAAGATATTTAAGAAATTTCTATCTTTGAAACAAGTCCTAAAAAGATTTTTTAATTTTTTTTAATATTTTTTCATTTCTCTTCCTCCATTTTCGAAAGCATGTGAGGCATTGCCATGTTCCAGCCCCGATTCATACCCAGAGCTAAAGAGATTTGTAACATTCAGTAAATAATATGCATAAATTGTGCCTATTAACGTTCTGAGTAATTACCAACAACAGAGTAAATACGAGGTTAATGAGATTAACGGTGCAGAGGAACGAAAGCTCTCAGTGCCCCTCCCTGTGGCCCCGGAGCCTGGGGTGGCCCCGTTTCTGTTGACAAGCCCAGCATGGCTGGAGCTGCAGCAGTGATTTTGCTGCTGTTCCCCATACAGAGCCTAATGAGTTCCTACTGCTGGCATTTTGCTTTAAATGCTGTGTAATATTATTAAATCCCACTCCTTGTGAGGGTTTTTTAAAAATAGTCTTTATTTATGTTTTTCCCCTGTTTGTTTCTGGTTCTGGGGCTCAGTGATAAGGTGCCTGATTAGCCCTAGCCCTCTGACATCTTCTCCCAGACATCTGGTACCCTCCTGGATGTCTCCTCAAGGCTACCAGAGGAATTGGCCAAAGTCTTTTCATGTTACTACCAGAATATTCTACTCAGAAGTACATTGAGATTAACCCTTGTTATCTCATCCTAAACTCCACCCTGACTTGATTTTATTTGTGCTTTGCCTTTTCCCCTCCAAGAGCTCCCTATCACATGTTCTTCACTAAGTCTTACAGGGACAGACAGTCCAATTTCCAAGCAAAACGTGATTTTTTTTTTTTTTCTACTCGAGTATTTCTCAAGCCCTCTCTCTTTTCCAGGTTAGTGGGTTTTCTGCTCTGTGTCCATCATCCTCCGGCATCCTCTGGCAGTCTTCAATGTTTTATCAATCTCACTACCTCAGCATTGTTTATTTGAGTTTTCTCCACCCAAAACTGCATCTGCGTGGTTCCCTCAAAGCTCTGGGCACCGACTCCCCTTGCTGGTCACTTCACAAACTGCAATCTATTTTTTTTTCCTATTTTAAATGAACATGCCTTACCCAGAAACCTATTTCATTTGCTCAGGATAAATGTTATACTTATGACTCTGGTTTTTCTTGTTCCGGCAGTTCTGATTAAACCATGAGCCTTCCATGTAAACAATTCAGATACAATACAGGCACTGCACATTGCCTAAATGAATTATTCACCCCTTAGCTTTTGTTTTCATTTCTTGGGTGTTTGGTTTTCATTTTTGTGTAGTTGGTTGTTTTTTTTCTTTTCATTTATTTTATTATTGCAAGTTATTTTCCTCCATTTTGATTGTGTAGAGCAGTGATTTTTCTCTCCTCTGACTTCTTTTGTATTTCAGTATAAAGTTGACTAGTTAAGGGATAAGGAACACAAGTGGTGTTTTCCTCTACCTTTCCCAGTGCAGGGAATGATGAGGAAGAACCAGGAAGATCCAGTAGATCAATACCTGGTGTCACCATCAGAATTTTAGCTTTCTTTGGGTTTCTTTTTATTGCTGTGCCAGTGAGTTCCTTTGTTCTGCTGTCTCAATGGAGGCAGGGGTTGGAAATTCCTGCAGCAGCAAAGCACCAGGATTATTGATGTGTTAGAAACCACGGAAGTACCTGAGAATGGCCATCTAACAATTAGGGCTTCTTCCCCAAAATAGTGGTGGGATCAAGCCCAGCTGAAGTGCATCTGCACCAGTGCCCACAGCAAGCAGTGGGAGCTGGAAGCTCCTGGGAGCTGGAAAACTGTGACATAGAGGCTGTGATGGAAACATGGTGTGATGACTCCCAGAGCTGGAGGGACAGGAAGCAGAATGAAGCCTCATAATCCAGGGATAAATGGTCAGTCATAATCCAGGGGCCGGATAGGGTCATAGAATCATAGAATAGCTTGGATTGGAAGGGGTCTTAAAGATGATCCAGTTCCAATCCCCCTGCCATGGGCAGGGACACCTCCCACTATCCCAGGTTCCTCCAAGGCTTGTCCAGCCTGGCCTGGAACTTTTCTAGGGATGGGGCATCCACAGCTTCTCTGGGCAACCTGTGCCAATGTTTCTCCACCCTCATTGTCAAAAATATCTTCCTTAGATACTGTGATGGAGTTTTGATGGGTTCTTCCCTTGCATTGTGACGACATGATAAAGGATGTTCTGAGGGAGAATAAAGTAGGGCTTTAGTTTTCTTGGTGGGGTGATCTCTCTCCCTTTTACCCCACTTCCCATTCCAGCTGGTCACTGGGAGAGCAGTTGAACTGAGTGTTGTCTCTCTGTGGCCGTGAGTCACATTGCTGGTCAGCCTGCAGGGAAGTCCTGCTGGTGCTTCCAGATGTTGAAATGCAGCTGGACAGAGAGGTTGCTGAGCTACAGGACAGCACGACCTCCAGAAAGCAAGGAATGTGTTAAACCACGAGCAACTCGTGGTTTCATTTGGATTTCTTTGCAAATAGAAAAGTGATGGAAACAGCAAATGTGTGTGAGTGCAAAGGAGGGACTCGCACATATTCCTGTGCGAGGGCAGGGGAAACGACTCAGCTTGCTGCAGCATGTTACTAATATTTGTGTCTGAGTGCTTAAAATTTCACAAGAGATATTAAGACTTGAGAAATCTGTTTTGTTGCCTTGTAAGTGTATGATTACACCTTCAGCATTTTCTTCTTTTTCACTGTGGGAATCTTTAAGTCGTTACGCTTGTTTTCTTCAGGCATCATATTGAAAGCAAGGAATGGCTTTGTTATTTATTTATTTTTTGGAACGTGCTTCTCTCTGCCTGTTTTATGCAAAAACACTTTAATTGATCTTGCAGACGGTCAAGAAGAGGACAAAGAAGAAAATATTTAATGCAGCATATAATTCTTTCTGGTTTTGCCTCAAAATAGAAAGCCACTTTGTGAGGATTTATGTATCTAAACACGTTTTATGTAGACAGCACAGCTATGTTTTATCTGCCTAGTGCAGCAGGCTGATGCAAAGAAATGCCTTGATCAATAGTATGAACTAGTTGAGAGTAACTCCCAAATTGTTCCAGTGGTGAACACATTGCCAGTTTCTTGCCACCTTGATTACAATTGTTGTCTCTTTTTACATTTATGATTTTTGGGACTATTTTAATTTAATCTACTTGAATGTTAAAAAATTAAAATGATGCAGGTCTATTCCTTGCTGTGCTGTAGTGAAGCACAGTAACACCACATTCAACTAGGAATCTTTCCTATGGATTTTGCAGCTCCAGGTTGCTTTAGATGAGGTGAGAGGACTTGTCTTTAATTCTCCTACTGCCTTCCAGAGCTTGTTCAAGCCTGGCAGTTGAACACAGATTGCCTGAACTACAAAGCATCACTTCAGTGTCAGCACCTCCCTTCTGCCTATTTAAGGTGAAACAACTGCAGGGATTCAATGCTGTTGTTCACTTCCCTTCAAGGTTTGAGATCTGAACATCTTCAATGCTGGTGGAGTCAGGAATATTGATGGGCTGGAGTCTCCTTGCTTTGGCTCTCTCGTAGTAAAAGGTCAAGTTAAACAGTGTGTGTCAGGTCCTGTTCTGTGTTTGTGATTTGTTGTAGCTGAGATGTGGAATACACACATTAATGCACACTTCCACAGCTTGCTTCTTCAGTACTAGAGATTTCTGGTGATATCTGGACATAGCCTGCAAGAGTCACCTGAGAGACTACTTGGAAGCTCTCCCAAAAATTATGAGCTTTGGGAAATCCTCTGTAGCCTGGGAAGACAGGAGATGTGGACCATGGGGTTGTTGTCCCCTTCCTGTGCTGGAGATTTTGTCCATTTAATTGAGTTACAATACGTGGAAAAGATTCATCTTTTTAGAAGTTGTGTTAATGTCTTGAACATCTTGAGTAAGTGAAAACCCCTTATTGAAATAGCTTTTTTATAGTTTGGAGGTTTTTTGCTGCGTTCATTTGAAATATGCCTTACTGTACCATGACTTAAGAGTGCATTTTCAATGTATTTTTGGGTCCTTTCTATTTAATATTGAGCTTGAGAAAGAACATCCCCTGTCAGCCCCCCTCTCCCCTAAAAGAAGGATGAGAAAAAGTGAGAAATAAGCAAGAGGAGCTTGTCATTAAACTTAAATCCACTTATAAACGTCTAGTAAAAAGGCATCTTTAGAAGCTCATTCTGTACTTTTATTGCAAGGATGGTGTTATACTGCTGTATATATCAGAGACCTGTGTAACAGCACGTCCTCTGTCCTCAACAACTGCTTAGAGCTGTAGGTTTTTGTGTTCAAGCAGATGAATATTTTAGCTTGGTGTCTCCAAGGGTAAAATGAAGGAGTTGCTACTCTGAGGGATTAATACAGAGTGAATTAGATGTTTGTAAAAGGCATTAAAGGCCGCAGTTGCTGTATTGAATCCTGGCACTGGAAATGCGAGTTGAGAGGCTGTGGTGCATCCCTCTGTTGCAGAGGGACATCCATCTGGATTGCAGGATGAAGACAGCTGGTTGTTTGTTTAGTGGGTGCTTAGATGACATGAAGAAAGGGAAAAAAAACCTTACTCCCCACACCCCTCCTGTTTCCTAGCCTCAATCATAAAAATAGTTGTAAGAAACCTTGGGGATGTTGCTTCTCTTTTCACTCTCAGTTTCAGCAAACACCACAGGCCAAGTGCTTGTGGGTACCGCAAGGATGATGTTTCTTGACCCTGGAAACTGCATCCCGACACTTTCTGTCTGTCTGCCAACTATGAGGCAGGAATAACACAGCACACTGGGCAAGGAGATGCCCAAGGAATAGCTCACAACAGAGGGTGGTGGTGTCTTCTGAATGTCCTGCTCCTATATCATCACCACACTGGACCAGGATGGGACCCAGGCACCATCTTTGACCTACATAGCCACTAACTGGGGTTACTGAGACATTTTTTCCCACTGTCAGGGTTATTCTGGAGCCCCAGCAATGCTTGGAGCAGCCCAGACCCTTGTTCTGCTGGCTGGGCTCAGAGCTGTTTATTTTGCCACCTTCTCAGAAACTGCTCTCAAATTGGCTGGCTTTTTTTAGAAAGTGCTTTCATCATTTGTGATACGAAAGGCTCTCCCGCAATGGAGAAGGTTTGGGCTGTTATTTTTAACTGAATGTTTCATTGATCTGATTTACAGCATGAGCTGCTGGTCCCTGTATTAACAAGAGAGCAGAGAAGCAGCCGTGCTGTGGGGCGGGGAGGGAGCGCTGTGGGGAGGTCTTGAGTTATCTCCATTGTCAGAGCTAATTCATCACAGAGCTGCAGCCCAAAGATGTCTTTTTTGCATAATTTTAAGCCAATAAAAGAGAGCTAAGAGAGCTCCACTTTCTTGTAAGTGGATTCATGGATCTCAGCCCTCTCCAGCATTTGGTCTTGGTGTGCTAAGCCAGCTCCAGAGTCTGATTCATTCCAAAGAAAACACTACCAAAAATAATTTTAAAAATACTTAGATTTTGGATAGACAAGATCCAGCTTCAACTCTATGAGGCAGCTTGCACTTTCTCTTGGGTTAAACTAATCGTGCTGCATTCCCAGCTGAAGAGCCTGAGTTTCAGCTACTGGGACGTGGTGGGACCTTGTCTGGCGTGGTAGGATGGAGGGTGGTTTCTTCTGAGCAGTGTTGTTCTCTCACAGAGAAAAGGAGGCTCAGGGGGGACCTTATCTCTCTCTAAAACTATCTGGAAAGAGGCTGTAGTGAGGTGGGGATCAGTCTCTTCTCCCAGGTAACAAGTGACAGCAAGAGAGGAAATGGCCTCAAGTTGAGCCAAGGGGAGGTTTGGATTGGATTTTCAGAAAAACTTCTTCACTGCAAGGGTTGTTAAGTGTTAGAAAAGGCTGCACAGGGAAGGGGTGGAACCATCATTCCTGGAAGTGTTAAAAAGGAAAGTGTGGATTGAGGACATGTTTTAGTGGTGAACATGGTGGTGCTGGGTTAACGGTTGGACTTGGTGATCTTGGAGGTCTTTTCGAACCTTAACAATTCTCTGATTCTCTGATTGTCTCTGATGTGGAGAGCAAAGCCTTCATGGAGTGCAAAGCAGATCTGGGAGCACCTGAAACCTTAGATGACAGGTTTGAGCGTTCAGCTCAGTCCTAACCAAGTGTGTAAATAAAGCTGGAAGCCTCAGGAATGGGTTATTTTTCTACTTGGTGAACCAGAAAATTAAATACAAATAAAGTATTTGGGGCACGGGTCTGAAAGTGAGAGCAGATAAGCACCATTGGGTTTTTCGTTTTTTTTTCTTCTTTTTTGATGGTTTGAAGTCTCTCACTTCCTTTAAGGCTTTCTCCTTAAAGGTGTGTTTTCTGCCTCTTCCACTGAAGTGGATTGGTGGAGTTAATCACATCAGAGAAAAAAATACAGTTCACTGATTTTCTCCTCCACCCAACCATCAATGTATGTGTTCACCAAGCACGTAAGGACTTAATATCTGGATGTCCTCAAGGAAAACTCAGGCAAATTCACTGATTATCTATTTTTTTTGGTATCATCCAGCCTATCAGTTAGGATGTATCCAGGTCTAGATTACCCATGTGGGTTGCTTGCTGCCTCTCTGGATGCTTTGGAGAACAAATTGAGACATGGATGGGACTTGAAGCTGAAGAGGGGGAGTGTCCATGGATACAGGGAGGATGTGGAGAGGTTGTGACAGAAGAATCATGGGGATATGGAGAAGGTGAACAGGGATTGTCATGGCAGGAAGCTTTTTGTAGGGGAAATGGGTAGGGATTCACTGTCGACTTCTGCAGTCCTCAGTGATATGCAAAAGAGAGATGTGTGGGTTTTGTCTGTGCTAAGCCTTGTGTTGACCAAACAGAAGAGTAGAATGGATGTGTGGTTTTTTTTTTTTTCAAGATGTTCTGAAAGTTGGACATTTAGGACATTGTCCTTAATCTTCCTGATCCAAAATAACTGAATTACCTAACATTCCATATTTTTGGAGTATGCCCTCTCCTCCCCTTGTAGTGGAAACGAAGAAATGAGAATGTCAAGGAACTCAATTATGAAAAGTAGCCCCTCTGTGAGGTCAGGGTGGCTACCTGTGTTTTAGAGATCCTCAGGTGTTTTGAAGCAAGTGTGTCCATGTGGATGGTCCAAATTTAGAAAGGAAAGTAGGGTGAGATTCAGCCTGTCCTGCTAGATTGAGCTTCTTCATATATTCACAGAATGATAGAATATTTAGGGTTGGAAGGGAGCTCTGGAGATCATCCAATCGAACCCCCCTGCAAGGCAGGGTCACCTGGAGCAGGTGACACAAGAACACAGCCAGGTGGGTTTGGAATGTCTCCAGAGAGGAAGATTCCATTACTTCCCTGCGTAGCTGTTCCAGTACTCTGCCACCCTCAATGGAAAGAAGATTTTCCTGGTGTTGAGGTGGAATGGGGTTGTGTTTTAATTTCTGGCCATTGCTCCTTGTCCTTTTGCTGAGCACCATAAAAAGAGCCTGGCACCATCCTCTTGATGCCCACCTTGGAGATCTCTGTGGGGATTGATGAGATCCCCTCTCAGTCTTCTCTTCTCCAGACTAATGAGGCCTGGCTCCCATAGTCTCTCCTCACAGGAAAGGTTTTTCTCCTGAAAACTCCCAACTGGACTTAGAACCATGGAGAGCCCACTGAAGCCAATGTGTGTCAGTTGTCTGCTGATGACATAGAATCATGGAATCATGGAATGGTTTGGGTTGGAAAGAACCTCAAAGACCATCTCATTCCAACCCCCTGCCATGGACAGAACTTCCACTAGACCAGGTTACAGGCAATGCAGAGCTCCATCGTGTTCTTCCAAAAAGCCTACATAAAGAGTCCTTTACTTGAGAAGCTGTGTTTTCTTCGGATGATTGTATTCAGAAGGGAGGAGGTGAACCCTTTACATTGCTTATCTCCTGTATCTCAGTGCTTATCTCCTGTAGTGTTCACAAAAAGGCTGAAAGCTGAAGCGGAGCCAGCTCGGAGCAGCAATCCCGTGCACTCTGCTGCAGGGAGATCCTGGCTCCCCAGACTTCTGCACTAACAGGAATGAGCCATCTGGGAGGCAGGAGATAACTCCAAACTGTTCTGTTGGTATGGATGGCTTTGCCAAGGAGGAGGTTCCTGTCACACTGGGTGCTACTATTGATGGCACTGATGCAGATCTCGTGTGTTCCATCATGAGCACTGGAGATGAGCTCGCTCCTGTGCCAGGGTGAGGAAGGCTCTTGCATACCCAGACTCTTTCTCTGGTTGCTCTTTTCCCTGAATGCCCCTTTTTAAGCTCATTTTTTTCCTGTTGAAATGTTGTTTATAAACTTTTCTGTTATCTTCTGCTGCCTTCAATTTACTAATGACCTTTCCTGCAGCCTGAATGCAGTGTTCCTGGTACTGTGAGCAATAGAAACTGTCTTAAATTATACCTCTCATCCTCTATCCATCTCAGTTTGGTTTTGCAGGGAGATCGTGCATTATCACTTGGACTTTGCTTTCAGAATTGAGGATGGCGATAAATAAATGCTGTTGGTAGCAACTGGAGAACGTGGACTGCTTTAACCAGCTCAATATGTGGAAAGGAAAGAAGAATGGATTTTTATTTTTTTCTTCATGTATGCCTTGTATAGAGCTCTCTGTCTCCTTCAGCCTAGGTTTTCTAGGGTTATAGGCAAAGATGCTCCTGTCAGCTGATTTTCCTGCCTCACATCTGGAAATGCCAATTAGGGTCATTGCAGTGAAGGCAGCTGCACTAATGCAAACTCTGCTAAGTGTGCCTTCCTTTGCATGCTTCCTCTGCACCTGGAATTGTTTCCCTCTCCATGAAATGGCTTTTGATTGGACACCTACAGGTGTGTTGCTGTATTTTTCTTGGTAATCTCTGTCACTCCCTTAATTTTTACACGGCAGTTTAGCGGAAGGGCTGTTGAGATCCAGCTGTGTTGGCATTCATCAATTTTGCTCTGACTTGACTGCAAACAAGACCCTGTGTTTTGTTTGCAGTCAAGATGGCAAGAAATCCTTAAAATAGAAAAGCAAATTCATGCAATGAATGATATAGATCAAGTTTTTGGATTGAAGTGACAAAAATCAGGTCATTGTTTAACTGAAGGATACCTTTCTGCTAATTCTATGCTCTATTTAATTATGGTCCCAATTTCTTGCCGCAGTGGGAGGGGAATGTGGGCAGATTCATTTTTTGGAACCCAAAAGATTTATGTTGTAAACAAACGGTGTCATTTGCTGGTTGGGCACAGGATACTTGGGAAGCAAGAACAGAGTCTCGAGGCCTCTGGTTGTGGGACACCTGCTTCTCACAGGGGATTTTTGGGATGCAATACACTGATACTCTGGTGTTTGTCAGATTATGTATATGAGAAACCTAAGTTGCTGAATCACAAAATCATAAATGGGTTGGGTTGGAAGGGACCTTAAAAATGATCTTGTTCCAACCCCTGCCATGGGCAGAGACAACTTCCACTATCCCAGCTTGCTCCAAGCCCTGTCCGACCTGGCCTCTTGGACACTTCCAGGGATGGGGCAGCCACAGCTTCTCTGGGAAACCTGTGCCAGGGCCTCACCACCCTCACAGGGAGGAATTTCTTCCTAATAACTGACCTAAACACACTCCTTCAATTTAATACATTTCCCTTGTGTCCTATCACTCCATGCCCTTGTGAAAAGTCCTTCTCCACCCCTCCTGAAGGTGCCTTTTAGGCACTGGAAGGGGCTCTAAGGTCTCCTGGAGTCTTCTCCAGGCTGAACAGCCCCAACTCTATCAGCCTGTCTTCATAAGAGAAGTGTTCCTACCCTTTGTATTCCCCTCAATTTTCAGGCTGATAATTATAGTTTAGGATTTTTTAAATTTATTTTTCTTTTTCCTCTAATTTGTTTAAGCTGTCCAACAGCTTCAAGTTACAGGAGCAGCTGAAAAGGCAGGAGAGTGGGACCAGTGAAAGTGAAGTTCAGCACAGACCATTGATGATTCTCATATCACTGTCATTCTTTATGAAGATCATCACCATATTGCTGGGAAAGGCTGAAAAAATGGCATCTGTCACTCCACAGTCATGGGGCCATTTTGTTTGAAAATATAGGAAAACTATAGGATGAGTGTGTGGAGGCAGTGCCATGGGAACAGGTAGTAAAGACTTCTCTCTCTGCTCAAGAAGATCTCTCTCCTGGAGGGGAACGTCAAGAAATGCATCTTCTGTGACTTTTGCATCCCTTGTGACACAGCATCTCTCTTGACTTTTGGTAGCCTATTTGTGGAAGTATTCAGAGAACATATTCTCCTACATATTCTCCCATCTGTCTTTTTCCCAAACTCACTGGCCTTGGTGAATGCTTAAGAATAGATGTGCTTTCTGCGTTATGTTGGGAAGGCAGTTAAGAATTTATTTTTTGACCTTTCTGTGTTTAGTTGATAATATTTTTAGTATCTTATATGATGGCTGCTTCTGAGTCGTTTTGGACTCTCTTTTCCCATTTAAATGCAGAGGAGAAAACTTGATCAATATCTTAATCCAAAAGATATTTTGGGTTGTTCTGCCACCTGGACCAAGCTGTGCAAGAACCCATTTCATGGCACTTAATTGTTCTTTTACATCATTCATAAAACTATTTTTTGGGAATGGATGAACTGGGCTTGTAGCATTTACCAGTTCACAAGAATGTGCAGTTGCTTGGCTGTACAGGCCCTGAATAAACATGCAAAAAAGAGAGCCCAAAATACCATCCTACCACCAAAAAAGTGTGAAATGGGAAGGAAGGAATTGTTTTTCCATGTAAATTTTTTTTTTTTTTTGGTGTGTGTGTGTGATAGGCTTCCCCACCATATCAGTGGCTTTTTCTTCTGTTTGCCCCTTACCCCATCTTAAGCTTGCAGGCAGATAACTTTGGATGATTTTTTCTTTCCTAAACAAGGGATAATACAGGCAAGGACATCTCAAATGATCTTAAGATTGTGAGATATGGAAAAAGCTTCCTATAAAATGACATCTGTTGGGGACATGACATATTTCTTGAATTCAGTGTAATTAGACCCCAGTCAGCTGTGTAACTTTTGACATGAATTGGCGTCTGCTTCTCTGAAAGCTTAATGGTGCCTTTAATTATAAGCAGTCTAGGAATTGCCTAGAGAGCCACAGGGTTCATTTAATTCAGGAATCTCTCTTTTGGATGGTGATCAGTAATAAGAAGAGTAAGCAATGTCCTGGTATGCAAATGTGGTGATGATTCCTCCCTGGGTTTCTGCTGATGGTAAATCATTAAGGCTTGACTTCAGCATTTCACATTGCAACTTAGTTATGACAGCTTTGGCTGGTCTTGTTGTGTGCTTCCCTGTGCTGTTGGATCCTGGAGTCCTTGGCCTCCAAAACCTGTCAGTTATTCAAAAAATTCACTTATCTCTTGAGTATTTCCTGACTTTTTCTTTTTTTTTTCTGAGGAAGATTTCCTGCTTTTTTTCTAGTATGTAGTGGGAAGCTGAGAGATTGCTTGTGATCTCTAAACTGTTCCTTATTGAGGCTTTTTCTGCTGTATTTGGTGCCAGTTTCCAAGTCAAACTCACTCCTTCGGTATCTCCTTTCTTCTCCCCAGTCTCCATGGAGCAAGAAGCATTTCTGCTGCTCATCTCTCACCTTTTTCTGAGCTCCTTCTGTATTAAAAAGACTGAGAACCAAATGACACTGCACCAAAAATTTTACCTTAAAATTTTCATAGAATTCAACAGTGGTTTAGGTTGGATGGAGCCTAAAGATCACCAATTTCTAAAGCCCTTTCACCTTCCACTATCCCAGGTGGCTCAAGCCCCATCCAACCTGGCCTTGGACTCTTCCAGGGTTGGGGCAGCTGCAGCTTCTCTGGGCAACCTGTGCCAGGGCCTCACCACCCTCACATGGTGAATTTTATATCATAGAGATCTAAAATAACCATATTTTACCTTATAATAATCTTGATATTACTCTGTCTTCTTTCCTATGCATCCCATTGCTTACCTGAAAGGATTATCCTCGGGCAAAATTTCTTTTTGAGATGCCAGTGGTGACATTCAGTTCCTTTCATTGGCTTCAGCTTCTGTTAGGAGTGCACCTGCTGCAACATCCTCTTCATCGTTGTTTCACATTTGTTTGGCCTGGTGTGGATAATTTTAATCCATATTGAAATAAAATTCCTGAATAAGAGGAAAAATCAACTTGCATGCTTGTAAGTCAGTGAGTTGGCATTTTGGGGACTGTGAGCTGCTGTGGGGGACTTGACACTCAACCCCTTTCCTTGCCCATCCATTGATGTCCCCCATGGCCCCAGAATCACAGAAGGGTTTGGGTTGGAAGGGACTTTAAAGCTCATCCAGTTCCAGCCCCCTGCCATGGGCAGGGTCTCCTCACACTAGACCAGGTTGCTCATCCTGATTATGTTCCTTTCTGTGGTCAGGCTCAGGCGGTGATGACAGCGGTCCTAAGGGACTTGAAGAAGTTACTGGAGACCCCATGACTCCTTCCATGGTCAGTGAAGCACTCTGGTCTCTCTTCCTTGGCTGTAGAGAAGCTGGGCTGAGTTCATGGACGCAACACTTTGGTTACGCGGGTGAACTTGACTTTTTCTCCCTTCCCTGTTCCCTAACACGTTCAGGGAATTTAAATTGAATCCCTGTGAGTGTTTACTGCTTTCAGATGTGCTCACTCAGCACTCTGGCTGCTGTTCGTACCCCTGCAAGCCTCTTCTTGCACATCCCAATCCTTTGAATGATCGGAAAATCTTTGACAAAGTATTTAATTAGCTGTGTTACAGCCTTGCTGCCTGGACTTGGCAATATTTGTGATTCTGCTTATGTTTGCTTACTCCTTAACTTAAGTCACAACTGGAAAAAAGACAGCCATGATTCCCAGTTGAAGTTCACTGGACCTAGGATCTCTCTGAGCTCGTGCATCACCCCTGGAACTGTTTTGAGCTTTCACGTCTGCTGTTCATGGCGTTTTTTCCACATTAGAGAAACTAACCTGAAAATTTTCTGCCACTGGAAGCTCTAAAATTCATCCAGAAGCATTCGATGCGTTCGAAGTTATGGCTTGGAGCAGGCTGCCATAATTTTAAATCCTGAGTATTTAATTCCTTTGTGGAAAGCATTCCCTTGGTACAATAATTCCCAGCCCAGATCCTGCCTAGAAGGTGCAACACCAACTGCTAAGGTCATCTTTCCACTTTGGGACAAACTTTGGGAAGGTCACTTGAAGGATCCTCCTTCTTTCTTCGGTGCCTTTCACTGTGATCTGGGAGCACTTTTTTTATCCAGCCCTCTGGCATCTTTGCAAGGAAGGGAGGTATTGAGAGAAAATAATTTACAGGACTTGGTGGCATGGTGCCATTTTGTTACAGTGTAATCACGCTTGAAATATTCAATAGAACATCGTTCTCGAGTTAATGGGGGAGATTGTTGCTGGATTATGTCCCATGTGATTTTTCTTTCTCTGTGTGTAGAGTTTTCTTGCTGCAAATGAGATAAATAAAGGATTATATCTACATTCTTAATAGCTGCTATCAGAAGTGAAGTACTTCCAATAAAGTATTCCTATATTTTTTCCCCACATAAGACTGTTTTACAAGCTTATGTCCTTTTATTTTTTTTTTAACCCTCTTTAAATAATCTTAAAATCGGGATAGAAATTGTTTCCCTTTGCCCACACTCTGGATAAAACATCTCTTCACAAAAATAAGAGACTGATGTTACATTTTATTTGTTGTAGGAAAAAAAATAGTGAGTTGGAGATGAACAGAAGAGTGAAAGTTCTTAGAGAATATAGGAACTGCATTTTCTCTGCTCTTGGGGTTTTTTTTTGGTTTTTTTTTTGGTGGCTGTTGTCACATCTGCAGCAGTGACTGGGTGATGCTGTGCAGGTGCTGCAGCTCATGGAGGGACAACAGAGAGAGGGCAGTAAGAGCATCAGCAGAGTATTTCTGGGTGTCAGGAGGCTGCAGGATTCACCTTCCCATCAAAGCTGGGCTGAGAGAAATCGAGGCCCCTTAGAGAAACATTTCAAGTGATTTTCAGTATTGGTCTGAAAAAATCAAAATGTCCTTCAAAACAGGTGAGATAAGATAAAGGTAATGCAAGGCAGCTTCAATATCTCTGTTTTTCTCAGAGATTTTCAGAAAATATGGGGATCCCAGAATGGTTTGGGTCGGAAGAGACCTTCAAGACCATCTCGTTCCCACCCCCTGTCAAGGGCAGGGTCAGGCCCAGGTTACTCAAAGCCCTGCCCAACCTGTTCTGTTTTAAAAACTGGTGATCTTCATGCTTTTTTTGGAGATGTGTATACAGCACCCACTGCCCTGTTACTCTTAGATTTAGTATTGGCAGTCCTTTCTTGTTCAATGCATTGTTCCTTGTCCTATTTTCTAGGGAAGAAAGTATTCTTGACAGTCACAAAGGACATTGGAGTAGATAAAGTGTTATTGTATGGTAATTCCTGCACTCCAAAGTTATGAGGAACCTTTGATCAGTCCTCTGCATGATTATCTTAATATCATGAAGGCTGATAATGTAAATGGAGATTTCAAGCTTGACCTGATTCATAAATAGGATAAGTTAAAATGATGAACGTGATTGAGTTATTTGCTGCAGCTGCTTCCAGGGGTGGATTGATTTGAATTTCTGCTGACAAGGCGTTGAGACCTCTGGGAAGGACATCCCTGAGTTTATTAGCAGAGTGCTGGGGAAGGAGGAATTTTGAGGATGTGGAAGGTGGGTGGGTGGTGGTGGGCTCTGAAGCCTTGGGCTGATAGTGAAGTCTTCTGCAATAATTCAGTCTGGTTTTAGCAAAAATCTTAATGTAATAATTTTAATTGTATGGTGTGTTCCTGGTACCTCCACTGAAGTCAGTGCATCTCAGTGATGATTCTTGTTTTGCCTGGTACCATGGACTCCTAATTGTTGCTGGTTTGGAGCTTGGGCATTTAAGCAAATACTGACTTATTGATCGAGAGGTCTGTTTGAGTTATTTGTATGTTCTGGAAAAAGCTTGTGTTGGCAAAAGATTCTCCACTCCATGTTGAGATTTTGTCTCAGACACAAAAATTGTGGAATCAGTGGGGTGCAGGACCCAAGCTGGATCTGTGCTTTGGAAGTCTCTCTTCTGCAGCATCTCAGTTGATTATCTGAAGATAAGGCTCAAATCCATTTTCCTTCTTTTGTCTTAAGATTTCACTTGTGTATAACTTCCATCAGAGTTTAAATTTGGTCTGAAACCTTTGACATCACAGAAATTCATGGCTGTGAACCTGTCTGAAGGATTTCTTACCTCCTGGCTGTTGATGAAGACAGAGCATCTCAGTGGTGTCCCTGTAGCACTTCCCACTGAAGACTTGAGACAAAAAAATCATTGAGTCCAGCCTGGAGAAGAGAAAGCTCCAGGGAGACCTTAGAGTCCCTTCCAGAACCTAAAGGGACTCCAAGAGAAGTAGAGAGAGACTCTGGGCATGGGATAGAGTGACAGAAAAAGAGGGAATGGCTTTAAACTGACAGAGGGCAGGCTTAGATGGGATACTAGAAAGAAATTCTTCCCTGTGAGGGTGCTGAGGCCCTGGCACAGGTTGTCCAGAGAAGCTGTGGCTGCTCCATCCCTGGAAATGTTCAAGGCCAGGCTGGACAGGGCTTGGAGCAACCTGGGATAGTGGAAGATGTCCCTGCCCATGGCAGGGATTGGAACTGGGTGATCTTGATCCTTACCCTTGTCCATATCCTGGGTAAGGGCAGGGAGCTGGCTGTGTGCTGCCTGTGCTCTCCCATCTCCAGCTGGGATGTGTTTGCTCTGTAGATATTCATCCCCATCCATATATCTCATCTGCCAACTCTCCTTTATTTAACTGCAAAGATTTAAGGCACTTAATTGGCGGAGTCTTTGGCAACATGAATTAAAAGCCATTTATAAACAGTGTTTGGTGGTTTTCACCTCACTCTGTAAAGGTAAACAGCAACTGTATCTCCTCCTCCTGCTGCTTCAGGACTCTGTCCTTGTGTTAAATTCTCCTTCTTATTGTGTTTCCTCTGTAAATCCTGCAAGTTGCAACAGTCTCCTAAATCTTGCAGATTGCTGTAGAAAATACCTGCTGTGTTTGCTTCTTCATTAGTTTTGTGAGAGTCATTTGTATTTGACCAGCTTTACATAACTCTCTGGGTGTGTATATATATACACATAAGTATTTCATTCCTTGCACAAATACTTATATATATTTTATATTTTTTTTAATTCTAAAAAGCTGGAAGAATTTCCTCAATCTATTGTGAAGTGATGCCTCATTTTTATCTGAGTCAAGATCTCAGTGCGCAGTAGATGTCCCCAGCAGAGGCACTGCAAAAACTGTTCCCATTTCTGCACCTTGTTTATGCAGCACCTGAGATCATCTGATTGTCTTTAACTTCTCCCACATCCCAGAAAACCTGGTGTTGGCAAATGCAGCAACTCAGCTGATGTGCACGGATTTGAAAAAAATTAGGTTTTCCTGGTGCTTTAGCTTTGGGAAGGGGATTTTAGTGCACCCACATTTCTACAGGCATCTGAATTACAGCCCCATTTTTTAGTTCGCTTTTTTCTCTACATTTTTCTCCAGCAGTGCTGCTTTTTATGGGACTTTTAAAAAACAAAAATAGTGAATTTTTTCCTACTCAAAAATCAGTGTCTGATGGTGGAAAGGGCTTTTACAAATGCAGTGCAACACTGCTGCTGGGAACAGCCTCCCATAGCAACCTTCAGCTTGAAAGCTAAAATCACATCACCCCATACGACAGCTTTATTATTAGATTGGCATGTGAACCCTTTGGAAGGGGTCTAGGTGGCAGTGAAAAAGTTCCCCTTTTTCTGTATTTAGGAGAGTTTGTATTTAGGAGGTTTTAGAATTTTTTTTAGATTTTGTGGGGGCATTTTGTCACTTTGAGTTTTGCCTTTGTTTTTTGTTTATTTTTTTTCCCCCTGGTTTAAATTTTCTCAGAATAAATGTTAGGAAAGTGAGAGACACCATTCTAGGGAAGGTAGAAGATCTCTGCCATGGGGAATGATACATGATCGTGGCTGTCACCAGAGTAATTTCATAGAAAAATAGAATCAGAGAATGATTTGGGTTGGAAGGGACCTTAAGATCGTCTCATTCCACCCCCTGCCATGGGCAGAGACACCTTCCACTATCCCAGATTGCTCCAAGGCTCATCCAGCCTGG
>VZTX01014293.1:43339-83344 GCA_013400915.1 Pardalotus punctatus | reverse complement strand
TTGTTACAGAACTTTTTCTTTAGACACTTTCAAATGAAAATTGTGGCCATTAAATTTTTTTATATAGATGAAGGTCAAAATTAAAAATAGCATCATGAGAACTATTCGGTTTTAACATCAGAAGGAGCAGAAAAAAAATATTTAAAATATGAAAATGGAGCCCATGAAGAAAGGAAGCAAAATTCATGCTTTACCCATGCCCCAGCCAAGCTATAAGAGATGATAACATCTGCTGGGGTTGAGACCTGCTTAAATACAGGCACAGCTGGATTTAAATCAAACTGCAGCTCAGGCCAGCTTGGAGGAGAAGATGGTGCTTTAAGTGGCTGAGGAGTTGGGATTTGGGCTGGGTTGTGGGGGCATGAAGGGGAGACAGCCTCAGAGGCTGTTGATGAAAATAGCCCTGTGAATGTTTTTTGATCCTCTCCTAATGGTGAGGGGGAAGAACAAAAACCTCTGGGTTTAGGGGGAGTTGATTTGACATCCCCACATCTGGGCGTGGGTGTCAGCACTGCCTGTCGGTGTGGGTTAGGACAGGCCGGTCTGAACTCTAGGGTGAGAGAAAGTGTTTTTGTGCTAAAATGCCCTTGTGGCCCAGGAGCAATGGGATGTATTGGGACTGTGCTACAGTGGGAATTTGGAGGTGTCTCATTGGCATTTCCAGAGGCTGCCCGTGCAGGCAGGGCATCTTGGCCCTGTTCTGTCTTCAGCTGGAGTCTGTAGCTGTAACAGCAGTGCAAATAGTTGCTTATTTTACTATTATCTGGCTCTCACAAGAAGAGTTGACTGAACTTTTCTAACCCTGTGAACGTACCTGACCTCCACAGATGAAGAATTAACATGCTGAATTTTTTTTTCCATCCCATAGAAGATTCTGTGCTTAATTTGGAAGGAAAGGGTGTGATTTTGTTGGTGTCTGAAACTAGGACAAGGGGAACGAAGCAAGCAGCCTGATTAGTGCCCCTGCTTATCCCCAGCCATTTTCTGTCATTCTGGTGGATTACTCAGGCTGTGATGATAGCCTGGCATGTTCTGGAGCACAGTACAAACTGCCTCTCTTTAGGTGCTCATAATTCACACTCCATTAGGATGTTGATGTAGGGAATGCTTGGCAGGATGTCAGAGCTTGCCAGGCATGATGAGATTGAGTTCATCTCGTTAAACTGCATTCTGAAGTGACAATCCAGTATTTTTTTTTTTCCCCTCAGCAGAAGCAGCCCCTTAGGAGTTATCTCTGAGCAGAGATAGCCCTGTAAAGGGGCCTGTGCTGCCCACCCCAACAGCCAACAGCTCAGCGTGTGCCAGGCTGTCACAGGTGTTGGGTATTTATGCAAGGCTGTGGGAAGACCTTTTCTCCTTTGAAGTCGAACAATGGAATTTTTACTCATCTCAGAGTTGATTCATGGCACACAATCTTAATATATGTCACAAGGAGTCAGCATCTGACTAAACAGGATAAAAACCTTTCTTGTGTTAAGTGCTTCAGGAACAACAATACAGTGACAAAGTTTGAAGTGAAGAAGTTAATGTGCTGACTCTTTTCTCAGCACACCTGAAAATAGGTAGAAGGTAAAATGGTCAGTGCTTTAGCAGTCTGATGGGGTGCTGAGCTGAGACTCCCTGTGCTGCTTTTTGCCCACAGACATGCCAAAGACAAGTTGTTGGACTTGGGGACCTTCTTCACCTCAGCAGGTGATACTATACAGATGAGTGCTTGATGTTTTCCCTTCTTCATCCTCAGCCCCAGAGTGACCTGCATCATCTTTTCTCAGGGGCAAATCTTCATGTGGCAGAAATATAGAAACAACTCTTAGAGTCAAAACTAAAGAGTGAAATTAGTGGCTGTGATAAATGAAAGGACTTGTGAGCCTATGTTTGAGCCAAGGGTAGAGCAGGCAGATTCAGCATGAACTGAGAGGAGATGGCTCGGGGCAAATCTCCTCTGCAGGCAGTCGGGTCCTGTCCTGTCTCTGCTTTCTACATGATCCACGATGTGCTCTGAAGGCTTCATTGACTCTGCCAGATGGGTTTTGCTGTGTTCCCTTGCTGGAGTTGTCAGTTCTTCATGCTTCATAAGTGCAGGTTTGTATTTTGGAGCAAAGCAGGCAGTTAATGTGCTGAGGAGCCCAGGTGTGAATCCAGAGAGCAGAGTTTGCCCAGGTCAATACCCCACATCATGTATGCATGGGAATTGCTTGACTTGGGTAAGAAAAGCAACGGGAATGCAGCCTCTTTGCTCAAGCTCAGACTGGTCTTTCCCAGAAAATACAAAACAATATGTTTTCCAGAGCTTTGCAACAGGAGTAAATGGACGTAAGCATCCAACTGATCTTCCTTCTTGATTTTTCCCCTTGCACCTCAAGGTGAATTTAGGGAAAGGATGACAGCTAACCAGGCTGTTTTGCCAGACCCTTGGTGTGTCTTGGTTGGCCTGTGTTGGTGCTGTGTGTCCATGTGCTTTGGATACTGCTGTGTTCTGTGCTTAGAAGCAGTTGGGTAATTTAGGAGCAAAGCTGATTGAATTAAAATTCAGTCAATGCCTAATCTCAGGGCTAAATCAATACCAATTAATTCCAAAGTACAGGAGGGTCTCTAGCACGTGCATCATGCTGATTTCTTTTTGTGTTCCAGCAAACTGTGAACTTGGAGGAAAAAACTGCAAACTGGAAAAGAGAAAGATGGTACCAAGTACCTGGGTGGAGGAAAAGGAAGTGACAAGAGAGGAGACAGTGTAGGGATAACAGTGAAAAGGGCATGCTTTGTCTCTCAGAAATGTCATCAATAAATGTCTATTGTAGAGTAATTCTGTGTAGGAGTAATAATTATACAATCATGACCTTGTGATGAGCTGTTGTGGGACTCACATAGATTTTTCAAGACTTGCTGGCCTCTGAGCATGGAGAGCCCTGTCAGTAGCAGAGAGGAAGGGCTAGAGTTGTGTGTTGGATGACATAGAAGAGGACATGAGAAGTGGTAACTCTTCCCTTGGGGGAGAGAAGGGGACAATGCCACTCTTATTTTTCCCACCCCCATGATTTCAAATAAATACAATTCTTGGTAGCAGTTCTGCCACAGGAGTGGCACCATCCTTGAGATGAGCTGCCTCTCAGTGTGGTTGACAGCTGAAAATTTGGTTAAGGGAACTCTCCAAAAGATGCTCTGCTCTGCACATGGCACCTGCATGGTGACCTTGCTCCTGTTCATTTAGTACTGGGTTGTCTGGAAGGAACTTTTGGTTGGCTGGTCTGATGTCACTCAAAGATGGAATGAGGGGAAACATGATAATGAGATCTAATTAATAATGAACAAAATGATGGAATATAATTAATACCTGTCAAGAAGAATGTAGGGAAAATGGGTCTTGTGAGAAAATTTTTTCTCCAAGTTTTAGAAGACAAAGATATCTGGGTAAGTGTGATGAGTATGTAAGGATTCTGTCCTAGAACAACATGACCCTAAAAACGTGATAATGATAAATGGATTAAAAACTTGCTTCACATATCAAAAAGCAGTTGTCAAGAAAAAGCCTCAAAGGCAGGAGGGCTCTTTTGAAGTCCTGATGGTGCTCAGTGTTTTCATTTGATTTGGAGCAAGCATGAGTTTAAACCTCACTTAATTCACTAGCAGTGTGGACATTAGAAAGAGAGTAAATATTTTTGAGGGTGGGAGAGCTGTATAGAGCTATCTGGAGTTTTGCTTGCTTTCTCTTCAATTAAAATTAGTTTTCTTACATATTTTTTAATATAAAGTTCTGCAAGGTTGTACCAGCAGGACAGGCAAAAGACTGCGCAGCCTCCAGGCGAGGTGTGATGTGATCAGGAGCTTACTGTGGTCTTGGGAGATGCCAGCAGAAGTAGTGAAGATGAGAGTAAAAGCTGATTTTTACCTCTGTACGTGTTTGTGCACTAAAATGCAGAATCCAGTTCTGCTATGTATGTTCTCAAAAGGGGTGGTCGTTAAAAAGATTTCAAGGCCAGGAGGAAAAAAAAATGCCAGAGCATGAGAGACATAGGGATGTCAGTGTGTTTAACTTGTCAAGATAAGATTAAGAGATAACTTGTCTGCACTGCAGAAAAGTCTTTATAGTGAGAACACAAAGCAGCTCTCAAGGTGGAGAAGGGCACTAAAAAAACTGATGTGTGAAAGCTGAAACCGGGCAAACTTAAGCCACATCTCTAAATGTCAGGTAGTAACATGAACTGTGCAGGCAAATGGCAGATTCTTCATCTCTTGGTATCTTCAAACCCGGAGTGGATAGTGCTTTAGAAGGTATTCTTTAACCAAACATTAATTGTTTGGCTGAACAGAGCAAAATCGAAGTGCCTGTCAACACTGAGAACTTGGCAGAGGGACTGCTGGGCCCTTGTGGTTGTTGGCATCAGCGAGGTGTTATGTATCTTCATCCTAGATATTTGACCAAAAAATTTCTTCTTCCCAAGGTCATCCTGAAGTAAAATCCGCTCTTGGTGATATGTTGCATTGCAAGCTTGACTGACTGCTTAACCTCTTTTTGCTGCTTAATTGGAAGAGGTGCAGGGAATAAATCTGGTGATGCTGCAGAAAATGTCGATACTACTCTTACTTGTTCTAGATACCACTGACAAATTAAGACAAATGATTTTGCCAGGCAACACCCACGTAGATGCATATCATTTACCTTCTGTTTTGCAAAGGTGTTGAAGCACAAAGATTTCAGGTAAGGGAGGAGGCACAGCTCCTATGCCGTACTCCACACTGATCAGAGGTTAATGGTAGGTGACTGTTGCTTGTGAAATATTTTTGGCATACAGATGAGAAGTGCAGTGTTGTCCATATTTATTTCCTTTTCAGGTGTGCTGTCCCTGATCTGTCCTCCTCTCCTAGCTGATGGGGTGGATAGTTTAGGAACATGTATAATTTCTGATGGCATCGCTGGTGCTTACAGTGATCTCTTACCCTGTTTCAGTTGTGACTTTGGCTGCTGTGGTTTGGGAGCTTGCCTTTTTGGCAAAAGAAACTACTCCCCTTCTGTTCAAGGGTAACTTTTGGCAAAAAGAGACTGTGGGGGGAGAAAGGTTGGAGAAACCTTTCTCCAGAATGAGAGATGATTTGTGAGATGCGTCAGGTGCTGTACATTTCTGTCCGGAAGAAGAGGGAGGAACAAAGGATTCTTGTCCTCTATTTCCATTGTCTTGTTTTCCAGAATTTCTCAATTAAACTTTTTCCATTTTTTCCTTTCCTTTGCTTTTTTTTCCTTTTTTCTTTTTCTTCTTCTTCTTCGTTGTTTTTTTTTTGTTGTTTTTTTTTGTTTTTTTTAATCTGCAAAAGCAATCAGGACTACCAGAAAAACAACCCACCCAGCAGTGGAAAGCTGTGCACGTGGTGCTCTACAACTGAATTTGCCCCATGCCAACTAAATCAGCTCTGGTACAGTGCCCTGGTTCTCCCACAGTGCTGCCTTTCCTTGCCTTTGGGCTCTTCTGCTTTACGTCTCTGGGTTTGAATCAGGACATGGCTGATAGAAAGCAGCAAGCACCTTAGATTGTTCCAAACCCTTGCTCTGTCCCCAGCCTCTTGTTTGTTGCCAGCTGTGGGTGAATAGTCTTTTAATTCTGAGTGTCTCCAGGCACATCCCATTGATGGGGAAATAAGAGATTTTTTAAACAGATGTTTCATGGCTGGGCAGTGGGGCATTTTTAATTTGTTTCCTACATTGATGTCATTTGATGCTTTGGCTCTGGCTGCCAGTAGAGCTCTTGTGAGGACTAACCTAAAAGGGCAGGAGGATGAGTGCTCTGAGTGCACACATGAAGGAGGGATGGGCACTGGTGCGTGTGGATGACTCAAGGATTGTTTGTGGAGGTGAATGCAAGACAAATGAAATGGACCATCAAGTCTGCCTGCAAGGCTGTGGGATGTGCCCTCAAAGGAGCCTACAAACCCCATCAGAGGCTCCAGTGAGCTGCACAAGGCTAAAGAGGGTGCATCAAAGGGAGCTGCTCTGCACTGGTTGGAGAACGGGCACAGCCATTTCACAAGGCTTTGCTTTTGTTGATGCCCATATTGTATTCTTGCCTGAAGGTTTGGATTTTGAAAGCACATGAGGAATATGTTTTACGTTTGTGTGACTTCCCGATTTATACAATGTGCTTCATGCACATTGCTCTAGGCACACAAACAGTACGAACTGTAGTTAATGTTAACCCAGAATGTGCAAATTCGATCCCCTTAGCTCACAGGAACATGTGTACACATGCTGCACCATATGTGGGGACAGCAGCTGGTACAGAGCCCTGGGGCCAGCACGTTTACCCAGTTGGAAACCTCATGATAACAGAGGAAAAGGTACTTTACAGCTGTATTTGTAGGAGAATTTTTGTCTTTGCATTTCAGTGTAGATATAATTGGAGTAGGATAGGAAGCCTTTCTGATATCTTACCAAATATTTTTTTCAAAGTCCCCGTTCACACCAAGATCATAATAAAAATATTTTAGGTCAAGCAGCCTGCTACACAAATAACAGTGTATTTTAGGCAGGTTCATACAGATCCCTTCATATTTCCAAAGTGGTTCAGAAAGCAATTCACAAGAAATTCCACCTGAATGTGAGGAAGAACTTCTTTACTGTGTGGGTGCACTGGAACAGGTTGCCCAGAAGGTTGTGGAGTCTCCCTCACTGGAGATATTCAAGAACCGCTTGGATGCAATCCTGTGCAATGTGCTCTAGGATGACCCTGTTTCAGCAGGGAGGATGGATCAGAAGACCCACTGTGGTCCCGTCCAACCTTACTCATCCTGTGATTCTTTGAAAGATTTGTTTTCTTTAATATTTGGCCATCCTGAGTTCTCCAGACTCAGTAGCTGGGTCATTTCTCCTCTGGAGGTGGTACTCAAAAAGCTGGAAGGTTTCTGAGAGCACCATGGCTCAGAGGTTTGTTGCCTGAATCCTGGTTAATGGCTGGGCATCTTTAGAGGATTTGGATAATTCTGCTTTGTTCAGAAAACTTGTAGCAGATGTGTTTCAGGATGAGTGCTCTATGTGGGATGAAATCTGGAGCTTCCTTACACCAGCTACAGCAATTAATAGTAATGGTATTCATTACATATTCATTACATAATATGGTTTGTTCTGAGAAACAGACTGCTTGAGATGGAGGATGAAAATAGCAGCTGTTAATTTCAGAGGGCTGAGCCTCTGAAGACTGCACCCAGGAGGAACCAGAACCTACTTAATTCCCTCTATGCTGTGGCCGAGGGCGTCTACCAAGGGGAATAGTCCTCTCCAGGGTTTTCCACTGCTGGTGCCTTTCCAGTGCCACCAGGGAATGTTTTGGCTGTGCCCAACTATTCCCGTGTGGCCGGTCTGGGAGGGCTCCTGTTCCCACAGCACCTCTGGTGCTGCCTGGCCTTTTCCTCCCCTCTGCTCACTTGATGCCCACCAGGACCTGCCTCTCTTTTTGCTGTTCCACACAACTGGAGGCAGCAACATGGGATTTGGAAAAGGCTTGGAGGCCATCAGGCTGTACACCCCAGCTGTGCCTGTGGTTGCTGCTACTGTGTTCCCTGACTGGGTGGGTATCTCTGGGTGTAGCCAGCTGGCATGGCTGCTTGCTCAATGGATAATTAATTGGTACAAATGGTTGGAGTAGGCAGGGAGGTGTGCATGCTCCGAGTATCTGCTGGCCCTGGTGTGGTGGAGCACTGAGTGTGTTCCAGAGATGACTTGGAGCTGCTGCTGAAGCAGGGCTGAGTAAGGAAATGCTGCGTGACAGATGCCAGGCTGGTCTTCTGAAAGACCTTCTCTGCTTCTTCTGGGCTCTGTCAGTGCAAAAGGCTCTGGGAATAGAGGCTGACTGCCTTTTCTCCCCTTGTGTTCCTAGATGGTGATGGTCGGAGACTAAAAGGAGCCATCCAGAGGAGCACAGAAACTGGCCTGGCTGTCGAAATGCCCAGCAGGACTGTCCGTCAAGCCAGCCACGAGTCCATCGAGGACAGCATGAACAGCTATGGATCAGAGGGAAAGTAAGTCATCAAAAGGGAGCTGGATAATCACCTGTGGGATGCACTGTCTCTGTACCTGTTAATTTTCCTCCAGCATGATGGACCATGTGTTTTTCTGGCTTGTCTATGCTGCAGGTATACTGCCCATCCAATTAGAGCAGATCTCTCAGTCTGCATAGCTGGCACGTACTTGACTGTTTATATACTTTTTTTAGTGTCCTCATTATTCTGAGCTGAAGCAGATACCCATTACTTTTAACCGCCTTGCCTTTGGATGAGTAATTCAGGGTCAATAGCAGAGGCTCATTACTGGTCGTAAATTATAAGCCAGTAGTTTTTAATGTTGCACAATAGTTGTCCCATTTCCCCTGTTTCAAAATAGCCCTTTGGTTTGGGGCAGGCGGAAGTGTCAAGGTACTGAAAGGGGTGAAAGTAATAAAATACATTATAGCACAGCAAAATTCTGCTATCAAAATATATATTTTGGAACCTGTGTGTACTTTGGTAAAAAATTTATTATGTAGTTTCATCTGAGTTACAGTGTCCTAAAGGAATGTGTTTCAGAAAAGATTTTTGACCCCAAGACAAGTTAACAACACACTTTATTGCATTTAGACTTTATACCAAAATGCAAAGTAGGGGATCTTTAGGCCAGAACTGTGGGAGCTGACTTGTCTCCAATTCTGATTTCTGTATTTCCATTACTTGAAGCCATATATGGCAATTTAATAATTTTATTAAGATGACTATCCATGGGAATCTTTGGAAGCAAAAAATCCACAGTATTTAAAAAAGAAGGCAATATATATCATCTGATTCTGTGCTTTCTAGGTGTGAGGCCAAAATGTTTCTATACCTGAAAGGTGTTCTGTATAAGCCAAGCACCACACTGGACATCATTCTGTATGCTCTCTCTAGTCCTGGGTGATATTCCAAGTACACTGTACAGCTAAAATGCTGGGATCGTCCAAAGGCACTCTCAATTAATGTGATTCTGGTGTTAAATAAGTAACAGGCTGTAAATTAAGAGAGACTTTCTTTAGCTTTAGAAGTAGGCTAATCCTGGAAAGGCATCATAGATCTGTGCTGAAGGTTCAAAATAGTAATGAGGCACAGACTGCGATAGCAATCTTGTCACTCCAAAGCTGTGATGTACCTTATCTCTTCTGTGAGCTGCTGTCTCCAGGGAAATATTCCTGCTACACAGCACAGTGCCATGGCTTGGAGTTCTGCCTCTGCTACTAGATGCAGAGGATTAGTGATTAAGTTCAGTCCCTGGGCAATGAGGGGCAAGAATCTGCTTTCATGCAGAGCAAAATTCTTTCCTTTTTCTATTTACATAGCTTACCCTCCTGGGAAGAGGTGTAATTCCCCGAATGGTCTATGTCCTGTCATTGCATACACAGTGGCTGCTTTTTTGGGCTTTCATGGAGAGGGTGCGTTTCTGCC
The DNA here is from genome assembly GCA_013400915.1 of Pardalotus punctatus. NCBI lineage: Eukaryota > Metazoa > Chordata > Aves > Passeriformes > Pardalotidae > Pardalotus > Pardalotus punctatus. Next base: position 73,915 of record VZTX01014293.1, on the reverse strand, counting down.
AACAAAATCCTGTCCCCATATGAGTGCTGTCTCACCCTGAAGGCAGGGGACATGTAGCTATCGGCTCAACAGAGAAAGGAAAAGCCTGTCTTGCAATCCAAGTGTCTTTATTAGAACAAGGCTAACATTTGGTATTCCATCCTTGAACGCTGCCAGAACATCCTTGCCAGCATTTCGACCAGGGATGGGGTAGTTACTTCTCTTCTCTGAAAAGTGTGATTAAGTGGTTCCTGGATGCTTTGTTCCTAGGTGGGATAATTAATCTCTTCTGGGAACCCGGTGGGAATTGCAGCTATCTGTCTGAGCCACAAGTGATAAGCAAACAGGGCTGAGAGTACAAAGAGCTAAGAGGGCTCAATTCTCTGGAAACATGGTGGGAGGGGAGTTTCTTTGCTTTCTTTTCCTGCAGCAAAGAGTGGAATTGTTTGGGGAATAGCTTTGAGGAGCAGAAATGTGTTCTCCTAAATCAGATTTCTCTTGACCTCTCTTGTTTGCTGTAGCTGTCTTCCCAGGGAGGCAAAATGAAGATTCATATGTCTCTGTTAGCTGTGGCGAGTTGATTTTCTTTCTAATAAAAGCTGGGTTTGTGACTGGTGCAGCTATTCCTAGGTCAGAGAGTTTTCACCAGTGACTGTCAAACTCCTGGTTTTCAGCAAGGCAGGACTGTTCCAGTTCTTTCCACCCGTGCATTCCTTCAATGTGTTTGCACCTGGGAGAAGATGGATTCAAAACCTCATCTTCCAAGAGGGCTTGTTTCTCAGCTTCTTTGTGTTTTTATAATCCTTATCAATTTAAGGATAACTTCCAAAGGTGGCACACTGAAGTGATCCAAGATTTGGTGAAACTTCTCTGCAGCAGGCCTAAATACCTGCCCTCAGCCATACCAACTGCTTTTAGAAAGTGGTGCTCACTGACTGCTTTTTCACGTTTGTTGCAGTGAGCTGGTGGCAGCTGCCACAGCTGGCCTGTGCTACTGCCAGGTATCACAGTCAAAGAATATTCTGAAGTGCATGATTTTGAATAATGCTGCTTTCATGTGAGCACCACAGTGCATAAAATCCAGGGTTTTTTTCATGGAGAGGCTTATTATGCAGGAGAATACCTCTGAGGTGTGCTAGGCCTTCCTTCAACAAAATACACTCTTTACCTGAAGTATATTGGAGATTAGCTGGGCTAAACGATGCATCTCCTGGAATTTAAGCTCATACAGCATGCCAGTAAATGCTGACAGTGTCAACACACTGCTTCATGTAAATTTTTGCCAGATAAAAAATCCTCCAACCTTCTTATCCAGGTTTTCTATTGCACAGTGGTTGTGCACTAGTATAGGAAATTAATATAATAAAACTCAATGTGAGACTTTGTAGAAGGAGAACTAGATATTTCTTCTGAACAAAACTGCTTTCAGTCATTCCCATGTCCAGGTTTTGTTCCCTCATGCTCTCATCACCTCATGCAGGCACCAAGCCTCGTGAATCCAGGTGCTGGAGCCAGGCTGGGTTGTGTGCTGCAGGGAGGACATGGGACACCATCTGTCAAGCCCTCGCTGTGTCTGCTGAGCTGTTCTTCACAACAGACTGGCTCTTGGACTGTGTTTTTCTTACACTTTCTAGGACTTATCTGCTATTTTGGAGAGATCTTTCACCTCAGGGTCTTGTTCTTTTTCATCTCTGTAGATCTCAAGCAGCACTGCCACCTTTTTGTTCTTTTTTTTGGGATCTTTATGGCTACAGTCTGCCCTCAGACAGGACATGGAAGCGATGCACTCCGTAACCTTGTCTGTCCTTCCCCTGTCATTGGAGGACTGATTGGTTGTGCTTTCACATGCACAGATGTTTCCATTCATAATTCATCCAGAACAATCTTAGCACTGGTTACAAATCTCTACAGCAGTGGATATTTTCTTCTATGTATATACTTTAAAATTTGCTTGAGAGAACATACCCACTGTAGTAAGTGCCTATGGGGTAGTCTCAGGACACCAGGATTGCTGCAAAGATACAATTCCGAATATAGGAATAACTCACAAACAACCCTGTGAGATTCAGCAGAGATCTCAGCTCCAGCCTGGCTCTTGCATGATCTACATCTTGTTTTGGCTGGGTTTTGTTGCAGCTGCACGAGACCATGTACAGCATTCAGAAAGCAGTAGATTCTGGACTTGCATGTAACTTGTTCCTGCCAACCACTTTTCTTCCTGAAAATGGAGCAGAAAGATAAAAATGGACCTGGAACAAAAGCCTTCTAGCTGCCATAGTGCCTAGTGAGTGGTACTCATAGCGTTTTTGTTCTTGCTGACTACTGCTGGGATGATTAAGTTCTGGAGAGCTCAGGTGATTTTTACCTTAGAAAAGCACAGCAGGTGGTGACTAACAAACACTTAGGGGATTGTTCTCATATTATCTGAGTGTGCCTGTCCAGAAAGGAAGCATCTTGTTGTTAGCGATCTCACCTCTCTCCTCCATGGTGAGGGCAGTGCCAGCCTGAGCCCTGCCTGAAGGCTGTGTTGTGCCAAGGGCAAGGGGCAGGACACAGCCTGGCACAAGTTCCACCAGCGCAGGCATCTCGCACCTCTCTGCTTCCTTCTGTCTCTGGTGCCAGTTCTCCCGCTGGGCTGGTGTGAGCCAACACTGGGACTGAGGCTGGGAGAGCTGCCTGCCCTTCTCTGCTTCACTGCAGAGCAATAACTAAGAGGAAGCAGGAGAAAATACTGGCCTGGGTTGTGGCCACATGGCCACGGGAAAATTCAGTTTCCTTCAGAAATTATCCATCGTCATTCAAGAATGACCAAAAGACTTGATTCCTGAATGCATCGTTCAGGAAATTCACGTTGCAGCTATTCGCTGAATGTTTCTTTTTTAGCTTCCAAGACCAGGGGACTTCTAGACTCTTTTATAAGAGATTATCTTCAGGGCATTTTTTATCCAAGTCCTCTTAAAAATGTAATGAAACATGTTGTTAATATCAGTTCAGGCTGTAAGAAATCAATGTCTTTTGAGATGGGAACCAGGAAAGGCATGGAGATTATTTCTGTAATATATCAAGAAATTCCTCAGCCTGTTCAGCAACAGCACATCCTTTTGTGCTGTCAAAGCTTGACCAGCACAGCTTGGAAAGGATATGACCTTGAGAGCTGTAGTTACAGCAGGAGATACAGTGAATCCCACCCTCAGCAACCTCCTGGGAACAGACAGAATTGCTTACTGAAGACAGGTAGCTATCTTTTATTCAGTGCATCTGAGATGACTAGTGATTGCTAAAAATGGAGCTAGCCTGGCAAGGTGGGGAAGGGAATGGGGGAGGTCTTTGTACAGAATTCACTGCATAGTTTTTATAGCACCGTTTCGGTGGCAGAATTCATAGAGCAGAAGGAATTGGATACGCGAGCGGAGTACAATGTGTTACAGCACATAAGACAGCACGTCACAGTGCTAAAAATGTTGCAGAAAGTGGAGTGGCCCAGAGAGAAACAGAGCTTGTTGAGAGGCAGAGTTGGAGATCTTGCCTGGCAGAGGAGGGGTGTGCAGTTGGTGGGGTTAGGGTGGGTTTGGGTCTTGCAGGGATAGATGCTCATGGAAAACCTTCCCAGCCAGAGGGAAGGCTCCTGCAGCGTCCACATCAACTTTGATGGGTTAAGGAGCTGTGTGCCTAGTCCCTGGACAGTGTAGTTGGATGCATATTCCTTGTGCACACCATAAATATTTTAAAGACAAATATTTTAAAGCAATGGACATTGGCAAGTTCTGCCTTCCTCCTTAGCTGATAGATATGTGCTTGGCTCCTGCGTGTGAGATGCAATTTAAAAGACGTTAACATGCAATATGGATGAGTGTGATTGTTACACAGAACATTACTGCTCCCTGGAATTGGAGTTCTGATGGGTTTTTTTTTAATGCTCAAATAAAATAACTGTCAAATATGTTATCAGTCTCAGAGGAGACTTCTCCCTCCCCATTTTTTCTGGCTGAAGGAATGTGTTGCTGTCCCTGTTTTTTGAAGATAGAGCTGGAGATTTTAGCTCCATGTTAGGTGTAGACATGTGGTGTATCTGTTAGTTCAGCTGTGCAAGTCAAACCACTGAGATGCATGGCTGTGTTTAGGCAACTTGCTTATTAATTGCAAGTTTGTGCCACGAGAGGACAAAAAAAAGTCTTTTTTATTTACAAGAAGAGAACAGTAATTTCTGAACCCTGGGCCCAGACACATCCCATGAACATACCAGACACAGTGGAGCAGCTCTTTAAGAATTTATCACCTCTGGAGACTTGAGATGATGGCACATAGGTGTTTGTGTGGATAGTGTAAATGAATCCATGAAAAGAACAAGACAAAATGTTATCTTCTGAAAATAACTGTAGTCTGGATGTGCCAGGGTGTGGCTATGTTGAAGCTGTCTGGCTTCACCACCATCCCACCTTGTTGAACCCATGGCAGTGCAGCTCCATGGGAGTCAAGGTGTGCAACTTGTGAAATAGAGAGACAGGAATGGGGATTTGGTCCAAGGGGGAGGACATAAAATTCTCTTCTCTTGAGAGAGGACAAAAGGGTGTTACCCCCAGCCTGTGAAGGGAGCAGATGAATGCCTCACTGTATTTCTTCTGCACAGACACACCAGCAAGTGTGTGGCCATTACAAGTTAGTACAATCTTTGTTGGAGTTCTGATGGGTTAAGATAGAATTAAAAAGTGTGTATCATGAGAAAAGGAAAGGGAATATGTAGTCTGTTTTTCAAACTGATAATTCACAAATTATGTTCAGGACTGATACGTAAAGAGGAAGGACTGGAAAAAGATTTGGAAGCAAAAAGTAAAACAATGCACAGGAATAAACTCTCAGGGCAGGATTTTAAGAACAGGTTAGAAAAGCAGCTGTCATGGATGGTGTAAATAAGGCTGCTCTGGCCTTGGGAGCTGGCTGTGGACTAGCTGACCTGTGGAGATGCATTCTGACCATATTTCCTGCAAGTTTTACAAGGTTTTGACAAGCTGATTCTGCAAATGCTCGCAACAGCATAATGGGATACCTGGCATAGAGAGTCCCAGAAGCAATTTAAAAATAGATTTAGAAAAGAGGTCAGACAAACTCCGCACGGACAGGAAAAGAAATTAATGATACATTTTCCCTAAATGTGTCTGCCTTTGCACACTCCGCATGCTAATCTGCAGCCACCAGCGGGCGGGGGTGCGGAAGGGGCTGAGCAGAGCCACATATGCTCTGTGAGAGGGATCAGCACAGCTGCTCTGCATTTTCTTTACAGCATTTTGCATTGAAATCAGTGTTGTCCATCTAGGCATTCAAATCCTGATCGGTTTACAAGCAAACTCTGAAAAGCTGGTTCTCCATCCAGTCATATATAAAGAGCAGCTGCTGTGCCATAAAGGAAGCGACTGCATGATTTGCACACAGAGTGGAAGGACTCGGATCTTTGTAAGGGGTAGGTCAGGAGATGCTGCTGCCTTGAAAGAGCAGAGGAGCAGGCAGCTGGCAAAGAGCCTTTAAGCCACTCTTAAATTACTCTACAGAGGACAGATTTCATATGCCCTGACCTACAGCATGCAGCAGAGGAACAGAGTCTTTAGAGGCTGCACAGATTTCCTAAATAATCAGGATTAGGAATGTTGTGTTTAAAAGAAGAGGGTCTGGGCAGTTTCAGCCTCAGTTTGAGCACACAGCTTTTAAGATCCATAGAATCGTAGAATATGCTGAGTTGGAGGGGACCTACCAGAATCCTCGAGTCCAACTCCTGTCTCTACTCAGGACACCCCAAGAATCCCACCACATGCCTGAGAGTGTTGTGCAAACACTTCTTGAACTCAGACAGGCTTGGTGCCATTACCACTGCCCAGGGGAGCCTGTTCCAGTGCTCAACCACCCTCTGGGTGAAGAACGTTTTTCCTGATATCCAACCTAAACCTCCCCTGACTCAGCTTTATACCATTTCCTTGGGTCCTGTCACTGGTCACAAGAGGGAAGAGATCAGTACCTTCCCCTCATGAGGATGTTGAAGACCACAATGAAGTCTCCCCGCAGTCTCCTCAATAATGAGCAAACCAAGTTACCTCAAGTGTTCTTCATAAGGCTTCTCCTCCACTCCCATCACCATTGTCGTGGTCTCCTTTGAATGCTAATAAGCTCAATGTCTTTTTTATATTGTGATGCCAAAACTGCCCGCAGGGCTCAAGGTGAGGCTGCTCCAGTGCAGAGCAGAGCAGGACAATGCCCTCCCTTACTGGCAATGCTGTGCCTGATGCCCCCAGTACAGGGTTTGCCCTCCCGACTGCCAGGGCACTGCTGACTGACATTCAGCTTTCCATCAGCCAGGACCCCCAGATCCCTTTCCTCAGTGCTGCTCTCCAGCCTCTCGTTCTCCAGTCTGTACACACGACCAGTTTTATTCTGCATATGAACATGTCCCTAAAGCCAGAAGTGGTTTAGTCTCGGTCATCTGTGTCGCCAAGCCGGGGCGGTGGTTGGTACCTGCTCTGCATGGGCACCGCGTGCGGGAGCTGCCGGGCGCTGCTGCCGGCGCTGCGGCGGGGTCTTGTCTCCCTCTCGTGGCTGTGCCCGTGCTCCCTGCTGGCCCAAGGTGTGTCCCTGCTGCCGTGCCCGCAGTGTGGAGGGGAGGCGGCTGTGCCTGCTGGCTATTGTGCCAGGGGCAGTTTGGGCATAGAAAAAAATAAAAGAGGCAATTTTATGCATTTGGTTGGAATGGCGCTTGCAGCCTGTGCTGAGCCTTGGCAGGAGCTGCTACCTGTGCAGACAGTGTTAATGTTCATGCAGGTTTCTGCTGCACTGGTGGGCTCAGAGATCCCAGGATCAATAGGATCCAGAGTATCATCTTTCTGTTGTCCCTGCTCTGCCTCCTTATTTACAGCCAAGGACCATGGTCTGAGCATCCTCCAGAAAAATGTCCTTCATTTGTCCTTGACACCCTGGAGCCATCACTGACCTCCCTGTGCTTTCCCTCTGCCTTCTGGTCAATAACAGAGTTGCATTCAACTTACAGCCAATTCTGCAGCAAACCCGTAATCTCTAACTCCATTAAAATCGCTCCTATTTGGCTGTGGCAAAGCAGAGCCCGTAAATCATGATTAGTGAAAGCAAAGGGCCAGGGAGGACATAATTAATTTCGCTTTGCTGTTCAAAGGCTGCTCTGCCCTCACTCAGTGGAGGATTTGTGCCCTTTAGACAAAAGGCTGACAAGTGTCACCTGTTAATCTTCTCTGTGTGCGGCTCTTTGCAGCATGAGATGGTCCTGTCACAGGGCCCTGCTGGCTCTGACAGCTGCTATTTGCAAGTCAGCTGCAAAATGCTCCCTCTTTATTCCTCTGGCTATTTTTAGCATTTCTTTTTAGGTGCAATAAAAAAAGACATCTCGTATTGGTGATAACCAGGTGGTAGTGATTGTTCCCCTTAAGGGAGAGGCATGTTGGGCACTGGGAGGGGAAGGGCTTTCCAGGATTGCTCCAGTGTGTGTGAAACACATCTGCTGGCTGTCACCCAAGGCAGAGACACCACTGTCACCTGCAGCACATCCCTTCAGGAGCCTGTCATCCCTGCCAGCACATCCAGTGTGTGCTGGTTCAGTTGGAGAGCTTGTTTCTGAATCAAGGCCAGGTCAGAACAGCTCAGGATCTGCAGAGGTCAGGCAGGAAAAGTCTGCTGAGCCGGCAGCATGCTCCAGAGCGGCAGGGAAGGGCTCTTGGGAGCCCCAGGACTGCATTTAAAGAGTTGAAAGAAGTCACAGTGCTCTGTGGAGCTCTTTTCCTCCTTGCTTTAGCTACAGGAAAAACAAGTGAGTGAATGGGGAAGGTGTGTTCTACCAATCTCACCATACATGTCCCCCTCACCTCACTATCCCAGCTTCTCTCTGAGCATTTGACAGACAGAGCTCACCAAGCTGGATTTGAGCATCCTAAATTTAGTCTATTCTGCTAAATGGTTCCTGCTGTTTTTAATTCACATCCATACTAAATTTCTGCAGTTTTATTTTTCCCTTCCCTCTCCCCTCAAGGGAGAAGCAGTGGCTTTCTTGGAGGTAGCTTATGATTTTTCCAGACAGAAATTGTTTCCATTCCAGGGTTATTGGCAATACCCAAATATATGTCCAGGAATTGGTCAAAGCCAAGATTTAGAGCTGCTGCTTCTAATGTCTAATAAAGCAGCACTGCAAAAGGTCAGGCTCTGTGCAACATAGCAACCAGTTCTACCAGTTAATGGCATAATCTATTACAGAATTAATTCCCTATGTCTTCCCTTTCCATTCAAATATAACAACAGTGGGGAACATTAAGTGTCTAACTTAATACTGACTTTCATATAGTGCTAGTAAACCCATTAAGTAGGGCTGTTATCTGGACTGATGGAGTCTTGACCTTGGCCTGTGTTTCTAAGTGAGCTTTGCTTTTCCCCTTGGGATCAGCCTCGGTGTTCTGAAGCAGCAGCAGCTTCATTCAGTCAGCAGCTGCTCTGCCCTCCTTGTGAGGGTCTGTGCTGGTAGCCCAGCCCTGGTGTCCCTGCAGCAGGGTCCTGCCCTCTTGCCATGGTTTGCACTGCAGAGCATTTGTCGTTTCAAGGTCATCCAGAGCCCTCTGACTTCTGAATTTATGGAGGATAACAGCAGGCTTTGCTTTGCTGTAAACACTTCCAGTTGCCACTGGTTCACCTTTAGCTCAACAGCTCTTGTTCTTGTGCTTTTTAACGTTGTCCTTCATGCTCTCCTGCTGTTTTCCTCTATATCATTGATGCAGGCTGCAGCATCAGCTTCTCTGTTGCCAGGTGCTTTTGCTTTCTCCTGAGCTGCCCCAGCTGCCAGGCAGAATCTTTGCTAGCAGCTTTCATAGCATCACAGGACAGCTTGGAAGGGACCTTAAATATAATTTAGTTCCAGCCCTGCTGCCATGGGCATGGACACCTGCTAGACCAGAGGAGGCTGAGCTGGTGTTGAGAGCACAGGTAGCTTTTCTCCAAACAGATATAAAGTGCAGAGGAATACATGGCATCAGCCTTTGATGTGATTCTCCCCCCAGCAGGTAAGAGGAAGTGGTTTAGTGAATTTTTTTGAGTATTCAGTGGTCAGAGGGGTTTCTCTTCTTTGCTGTCCTGTAGCATGCAGGGTTTCTGTGGGTGGTCTTCTCCCACCTTTGTGTCCCCTCTGCAGTAACATGGCTGGAGAGGAATTGCTCCAAGACCTGGTTCTGTGTGTGCTGTGAGCTCTCATAGCCCTCAGCTTCACTCAGTCCTGGGCTTCCCCTCCTCTGTCCTGGTCCTCAACATCTTGCTAATTAGCCCAAGCATCTGTTCTGAGCACAGCAGTGAACATTTCCCTGAACGGCTGTGAGCTGTCTTGCAGATTGTTATTTACGTGTTCGTTCAGGTCACACACTCCCCAGGGCAGGAGCGAGACCCAAGTTTGGCCCATTTGTCTTCCGTGAGTTGAAGAGAATAAAGAAAACATTTACCTTCTGGCTGATGGTCCATTCATCTCCTGCTGAATCTTACGTCTTTTTCTGTCAGATCTCCTTTTTCCTGCACTATTTTGAGTCCTCTAGGCACTAGTTTTCATCCTTTTTTGACTCTCTGCACAGCCCAAAATGCCTGAGCCAGCAGGGTCACGGAGTCTAGCTGGTCCTCGTGCAGCAGGACTCACTTCTTCCCTCCTTGTATGGGCAAATCATGAGCCTGATAAAGCCTGTCTGGCTCTGGGCTCCCTCTTCCTCTGCTTCCCCCATCCCATGTCCCTGCAGATTTTCCAGCCCTGTGGATGTCTCTCTCTGTGAACAGTTTATCCTGGGGAGCCAGGCCACAAACCCAGCACCTCTGCTCTGGTCCCAGAGATGGCTGCCCCAGCAGGGCTGGCAGATGGGGGCAGGAATTGTGTACCCACAGGGAGCAGGGTGTGGCCCTGGACAGTGACACCTTGTGCTGCTGAGGAGTTGGTGATACAGGAAACTGAGAAAAATGTTAAGCCTTCTCTGCAATGAATGTGAAATAAATGCTGCTGTTTCTGTTGTATCTCAAAATATCTCCTGGAGTATTGGTGCAAACAGTGGATGCAGGGTGAGAAAAACACTGAACTGGGGAAAATACACCATTCAGAGCCCCTCCCAAGCCTGTCACCCAGGATGCCGAGACTCCCTCATCCCTTTTCACAAAGGTGACATTCACAAAGAGCTCAAGGGCAGGTTTTTCCATGCTGATGGCTCAGCAGCTCCCTGTGTAGCAGCAATAACCAGGTTTCTCAGAGAGCCAGGTTAATGTAGAGGGGAGGTGCAGCATTCCATGGAAAAGTCAGGCCATTTAATGCAGTGCCCCTGTCACAGGGAGCTGAGCCACCCCGTGAACCTGTGCTAGTGACATGTCCTCTTCAGTCCCGTGTGTGGCAGGATGCTGAGGGGTGTGTGCTGGCATCCTCCTTCCCTGTCAGAATAAATAAATATTCCCATGGGGCTGAGAGCAGGTCTGCAAATAACTAATGAGAGCTGAAATCCCAACCTGAAATTAACACACTGCTGGTTGAATGGGGTTTGAAAAGAATTTCTTTTCTTTTTAATGTCTTTTCAATGTAACTGGCTTGCAGGGGGGCATCAAGCAGTCTTTGTGGCTGACTCAGCTGTGTGAGAGCCTGTGGTCCCCAGCCCACCCCACAGGCAGGGCTCCTCTCTGCCATCACTTGCACCCAATGTGCAGCCTCCTCACAGCATTCTTTGTGAAAAGGGGATTGGGGGAACAGGGGGCTGTGTCATTACGTGGGTAATTGCCCCCCTCCAAGGACGTTTGGAGAGCTGGAGGAGGTTTATAATTGTTCCTGACTTTGGCATGCAGCAGGCAGAGAGCGACACCGGGTGCGGCAGCGTGGGTATCCCGGCACAAAGCTCCTGACGTGTGTCTCAGCAGCTGTGTCATGGTTTGGCAGATGCCTGCAGGACAAGTGTAGGTGTCAAATGCTGGCCTCAAGCCTCCTCCTTACCATTTGCAGCAAGTTCCTCTACAACCTCCAAAACAGCTGCGTAAATCAGGGTACAACTGGGTAAATCTTGATTTTTATCAGGGTACCACTGAGTTTGACACTTTCATGTTGCTACACACGTGTCCAAGTGCAGTGACCAGTACCTGTAGCTGTGCCATGGACCAGCCTCAGTGCCTGGTGATTAGATTTGGAGGCTCTGTGCCCCCAACAGCTTTTGTGTTGCTGTGGTGACTGGCAGAGACACTGCTGGTGTTTGAGGATGTTGTCCTATTAGTCTTGCCACCCATATTCAGATCCTCTTTTTGACTACAGTCATGGAAGCAGGTGTGAAAACCACAGAGTGGACAGGGTGGATGCTTCTGATGTTGAGCAATAGGAAATGGGAACCTGTGGTCAAAAAGGAGATGTACTGCTCTGTGTGTGTGTGATAAATAAATAGGGAATTGAGTCCCGAGGGAACTGATGCTTGCCCTCCTCATCTCACTTTTAACTACTGTACTAGATGCATTATTTCCTCCCCAGAAATGGGGACTGGGAAGGGATGTCTACCAAAAGAGATCCTATAAGCTGTTCCAGGAATCTGTTACCTGAAGAGGTGACAGGCCACATAAGAGCCTGAGATGGCAGAGGAAAGAGATTTTAAATGGATTCCATGTAACTAAACTGTGTGGAAATCAGTGAGTTTTGCTTGGAAAATGGCTTCTGTAGATAAAATTCATTTTGAAGATATATTAAATCTGGTTCTTTAGTTACTTTAAAATGCAAATTAACCACTTGCCAAAATAATTTTATTTTGCAGCTTGAATTTCAGTGGAGTCCATCTGGCATCTGCTGGGCAGTTTAGTGACTTCCTGGGGAGCATGGGCCCTGCACAGTTTGTTGGCCGTCAGACCTTGGCCACCACCTCGATGGGTAAGGAACACAAAGGAGTTGGGTGGCTTTAATTTAGTCTTGAACAGACAGCTCCTACAAGCCACATAATAATGTCCAGCATCTGCTGATCTAACGCTGTCCTGCTCCATTTCTCTGTTAAATCGACTGAGCTTGGCTGAAAGGTTTTGCTGACTGCAGCAAATATGGCATTGAGAGCAGCAGCTTTGTACTTTTCCCCCTCAGCTCTGAAAGGCACAGACTAAGTAGAATGCAACTAAAATCCTGGAAGTGCATCCTGTGCATCTTGGGATTTTTCTTTCTCTCTTACAGCCCACCAGGCTCTGTAAGAATTTTGTTATGGTCCACCATAATTGATTTTCCAAAGCAGCCTGCAATGCTAGGTTCTTCCATTTGGGAGAGATGAGAGGCTTGCTGCCACAAAGAGTAGGAGACTGAGCCACCAAAGCCATTTTAGAGGTCTCCCAGTTGAGTTTGCTTTTGAAAATGTAGCCTGGAATCGCTGTGGAGCTGTTCCAGAGTAATGCAGGCACATACAGTTTGTTGTACCTTGTAGCAGGAGGGACATGAAAATTGGTTTTCTAACGTTTTAGTAACCCAAGGATATATTGTTTTGAAAGTATTCTGTATATTTTGACATTTTGGTTTAGGGGATGTGGAAATTGGCTTGCAAGAGCGAAATGGGCAGCTCGAAGTGGATATCATTCAGGCTCGAGGACTGACACCAAAACCTGGCTCCAAAACACTGCCAGGTAGGATGCTTTGATCTCTTAAAGTACTTTCCTGAGCCCCAGCCTCCCACAATGCTTGTGAATAGGAAAAATTTGAATTTTTGCTTGGCAGGACTAAGCAGCCTGTGCGTGGTACTGACAACAAGGCTGCTTGAGCAAATCTTTTCCTGCAGTAACTGCCTTGTTTAGAAACACCTGAGACATGGCATTCTGTCTTTTCTAAAGTGAGCATGAAGATTTTCTTTGTATTTGATCATGTTTATCTTTTCCAGCTGCTTACATCAAAGCTTACCTGCTAGAGAATGGTGTGTGCATTGCGAAAAAGAAGACAAAAGTGGCTCGCAAATCGTTAGACCCTTTGTACAATCAGGTGTTACTGTTTGCTGAGAGTCCCCAGGGCAAAGTATTGCAGGTAAGATGAGCAAGTCTCAGGTCTGCCCCTCTCTGTCTTCCAACTCTCATGGAAGATACTCATGTTTTCATTGAACCAAATGCACTTGATCTGAGTGTAACAAATTGAAAGGAATCCCATTTTTTTCATACTCAAGCTGATGATTATTTGACACCCTGACAGGTACCATCAGGAAAAGATTGATTTTTAAATTTTTTTCATTCTTTTTTTCCCACACAGTTGGGTAGGTGGTACCTCTAGGTGCTAAACAGTCTTGCAACATGGGTTGTCTTCTGTGTTTATACACATTCAGGGTACTATGCTTTGCTGTCACCCAATCACATATCCTACACTTTTCTACCTCTTTTCTGTTGCTGCCATACGTTTTCTGCCATACTCATATTTTCAACTCTACTTATGTTTCCAGAGCAAAGAGTGATTTGCATTGTTAATTCATATCAAAATCATTTCCATCCAATAAAGCCTGGCTAAAGTCTATTTGTAATACTAATGTAATTAATCCATGAGTTTCCATTGATTACCTCCACTGGTGTATGAATTGCCAGCTAACCTGCTGGACCCTTTTCTTTAGTGACTTCTGCATCATTTTCCTTGATTAGAAGCATTTCCCCCTGATGCAACAGGACTGCACATTTATGACTGAAATGGAGTGGGACCTGGTTTGGTCTGCTCTTGCCTTGCATGGGTTTCCTTACCTTCTGCCTTGCTGCCAGGAAAGGCACTTATTCCAAGAATAAAATCAGGAGCTTGGCTCTTTGTTGATGGCTGTGTCACCAAACCCACTTTGTGCAGTGGCTTGCTCCATCTCCTGCTGGCCTAGAGTGTGAATTTTTGATATTTAATTGACATTCATTGTCTTTCCTACCTCATTTCACAGAAAATCGTAGTGTCATGGTTGTTTGGAACCTAGGGAAAGAAGCTGTCAGGATTAGCCAGAGATCACTAATTGTCATCATAACCCACTCTACTCATCCTCTCTTCTTCAGAGCACGGACTCACTCTGCAGTCAGTTGTCACCCTTGTCTTGAGCCACACAGGCCACTTGGCCACGTGCAGACCTCCAGCATGCCTAAGCCCATGACCCTCACTGCATCTGTTCTTCCACCCACTGGTCTCCATCGTGTCGTAAGTGTGATTCAGCTTTCCCTGCTCCTCTGCCAGCTCTTTCATTAGCCTGTGAGCCATTCTTGGCCGTCTGTGCTGCTTGCCCTGCATGTCACTCAAGTGTGCCCCTCGTGTCCCCAGTCCCATTGCCAGTGCCTGGCTCCTGCCCTTCTCCAGGTGAGTGGCTGTGCTTCATCTCCATCTGCCCTGTGCCACAAGCTCTGTGTGCAGAAGTTAAAACATGCTCTTCTCCTCAAACTGTTGGCTTTTGTCCCAAGTTGTTGCCCACCTTTTTTTTGTTGGTTTATTTTACCAGATCAGGAGCTCCTCCTGTCCTTCCTCCCCATGCCACCTTTTGGTGTGTCCAAGGCCTGTTATATGCCAGGACCAGATTTTACCTGCAGGTATTGGACTGCAGCCCTGAGGATACTTTGTACAGGTGCTGTCGCTGCCCAGCAGAATGGTGTCTCATCCACATGCACATTCACCTCTTTTCCACGGGGGAAAAAGTCTGATAACATTAGGATTTGTAAACATGTGCTTAAAATAAAAAAGTAATATCATCAGACAGAGCTTTGCATCACCTGTTGGTAAATATTTCTGGTCTTCTCAGGGTGTAGTAAAGCTCCAGGAAGTTGGATGAGTAGAAAGAAGGATTGGTCAGACTTGTGCTTCCCAGGCAAGTGTGAAAGTTGGAGGATTAACTCTGCTCCCCCTTCTTGTCCCTAAGGTGATAGTCTGGGGAAACTATGGACGCATGGAGCGCAAGCACTTCATGGGAGTCGCCAGGGTTCTCCTGGAAGAACTGGATTTGTCAACTTTAGCAATCGGCTGGTACAAGCTCTTCCCAACTTCCTCGATGGTAGATCCCACTACAGGCCCGCTCCTGCGTCAGTCCTCACAGCTTTCCCTGGAGAGCACAGTGGGACCCTGCTGTGACAGGTCTTAGTGAGTAAGGAAGGGGGAACTGCTTTTGTTTTTTAAACATGCTGTCAAGGTTTTGTTTGCTGGAACTCTGACCTCAAGCGCAATGCATGTTCAATCAGTTCTTGTGGAGCTGGAAGAGGAGGATAAACCAGTGACCTTAGACAGAAGACGAGGGGGAGGGCACTGTGCCCTCTCCATCCGAGGAGGAGGTGCCATGGGGCATGAGTCCTAGTTGTCAAATTAGACATACACCTCTTGTTTCACTTCTCTCGCTGTCATTCTTGGACCCTTGTTTCAGATCAATATTAACCCTGGAAAGTTGCAGCATTCGAAAGAATTTGGGGGAAGTAAGGAATGAATTTCTCTTAAGTGTACATCTTAGAAATTTCTAATACTAATTCTTTCACAAGAAAGTACCTGAAAAATTCAGAGGTCATCATCTGGCCTAAAAAGAGCAGGAACAGAAAGTTTAAGAGGAAGCATTAGGTTTTTTTATAACGTCTTTCTTTCTGAGAGGCAGAAAAAGAAAGAAACCTGCAACTCTTTCTTTAGAATCAGTTCCCTGTCACTGAGTCATGTTAGCTGTAACACTGTCGTTGCTGTTTTCAAACTGTGCCAAATTACCAGCAAGTGTCTTTTACTGCATTACGTGTCTAACACTGCTGATGAAGCATACTTGGTGGGAGAACAAGTAGCGCCTACTTAGAGCAGACAGTTTAAACAGAGTTTGAGTTTAGCAGGCTAATTAACCGCAATTTTGCTCAGAAAAAAAACCCTTGAAATACTAGAAGTGGGAGCTGAACATCACACTTGCAGCTTGAGGTGTTTTGTATTGTCAGATACAACGTTCTGCAATTTGCTGACTCCCTTTCTTGTTGCTGTGCATCCTTCAGTCATGATGTCTTCTATCTCCTGCTTTTTTCCTTCATCTCCTTGGTACTGATACATATCTGCTGGAGATGCTGCCCTTCCTGTTGTGCTGTGCACTGACCTGAAACAGGACTGTTTTATTCTGCCATGGGAGAGGAAATGGGGGGTTCTGGGGGTGCAGAAGAAAGAAACCTCAGTTTGCCATCTGAGAAGAAGGTGCTGGAGAGCACATAACCCTCCTTTTGGAGAAAGGGGAGGTTTAGGCAGTCTTGGTAGTACACAGACATTGTCGAGTGTCCTGCAAGAGATGAGATCCCCAAAGCAGAGAGAGGCCATGAGTGAGGAATGTGATGGCACAGTGGTCACAGCACGTATGTTCTGTTCATTAAACAGATTTACTGAGCTGTGGCAGCTGCTGCCAGCAAAACCACGTGCGGGAGGAAGTGCGCTGGATCCTTCAGATAATTAAATTATCCAGAATCACAGAGAATCTCCAAAGATTTTCTGTTGATAGCTCTGTTTTGGCTAGGTTTTGTCTTAGTTCCTAAATGAGGATTTGATGACTGCTGTCCCAGAATAAGCTTTTGGAGATGTTTTACTTTGTGGTTTAAAAGTGAAGGTCCCATGTCATGTGTAGGGATGAGCAGATTCTTGACCTGTCATAGAGAAATACTGAGCATTTATTTCTGCATGTGGACCTCAGCTTTGTTAGAATAAAAGCATGAGTGTTGAGTGGATGGTAAAAGCAGTTGTTTTTGGTCCTAGCTTGTCTATGGCATTTTAAATTATTTTGAGATAAATTACAGGATAGATGCAAAAATTATAGGCCTTACAATAATCTGTAAAAAATTATATAATATAAAGGAGAGGGAAGGAGGACAAGGGACATAGAATGACTAGTTTTTTGAGTCTTCAGTGGCAAAAGCCTCAACATTTCAGATAAATCTCTTAATTTCCTTGATCAAATATGTCTCTGGCCTCTCAATAATTATTTTTTTTAATCGTATTAGACAATTTCTATATATTAGCTGAAGAAAGTTTGTTGCATGCTGGTCAAACTATGTTGTGGCGCTCTCTCTTTTATTATTTTTTTTTTTTTGAAAAAAGCACATTTACTGTAATTCAAGTCAACATCTTTTCCTCTTGGTATGTAGTGAGTACTAGGCAATATTGTACAATATGTGTATGAACTAGAATAGATTAGGTAGATTTAGTGGTTTGTAGCACTGGATCTTTTAATAACTATGACTTTAAAAGGACTGTGGGGAGCTCCAGGTACACGCCAGACCTGGCAACAGGGTTTCTGTCTTAAGTTGTGCCAAAACCTTTGTATTGGTACTTAGTTTGGACATTATCTACCAGTAAAAGCTAAGTTAATCCTGAGTTTCCTGTGTCCAGTAAGACAAATGCAGCATTTTTGCAGTTTTTAATGGGGACTAGGAGACTATATATGCCAAAAATATTTCCCCAGAAAACTTTAATGACTGTTTGTTGAAAAGCTCAGTTCTGGTGTGCCTGGCAGATGCGACGTTTTGCTGCCCCTCTGAAAGCTCTGCAGGCTCAGTGATGATCCATTTAGTTACCACAGGACTCCTCAACACCAAGGACTATCTTCCGTCTGGTTTTAATCATGCTGAAAGGTCACTGTCAGGGTAAAATAAAGAAGATACAGTTCTAGTTGTGTTAGTTTTGTTAACGTCTCCAATTCTGTAATTTAGAGGCAGTTTCACAGTCTGCTCTGTCCTGTTTTCTTCTGCATTTTTTACGTGGTTGATTGTGGTCCAGTGCTTCTCACTTTTGTTTTACTCACTTCCAAGTCCTGTTTCTCCCTGGTAAGTGAACACTGCAATCCCTGGCTGCCAAGCCCAGCACAGTCACATGAACTGGTAAGTGCAGGTGCCCTGCCTTCACAAAGCAGCCTCACAGGAGCCCTTCTGTGAGTGCCCACGGGACACAGAGTGAGCCCAGGGGAATTGCATGGTACCCTACAGTCTAAATTCTTGCTTCACTCATACCCGTGATTCCTGCACTGGCCGTGGTGTGTTGTAGTAAAAAAAGAACTCTATTAGTTGTTCATCCATTTAAGACTCCCAGTGTAGCATCCAAGACAAGTCTCAGGCTTGGAATAGCCTTTTGTTTTATAAAGCCTAACGTTTTTTCCCCCAAAATTTGGCTGGCCAGTTTCTGTCTAAGGTGATGTGATATGCAAGTTGGGATTACCAGTGTGGTTGTGTATAAAGCAGCATTTTGCCAGAGTAATGAGCATCTGAAAACTGAACTTTTGTTCCCTTTGCAAGTCCTGGCTGAGTCTTTTCCTGTGCCTGAGTCTTGCTGTTGGTTACAGTCAGGGAGGGAGAGAGGAAGAGCAGGAGACTTAAATAAAAGAAAAAGAAACATCACAGTACTTTTGGTTGGCGAATGATTATGGGGGATGAGACTGAGGTCTTGAGCAGATAAATACCTGCCCAGCTCGGGGTTGATTCTCTGTTCCTTGTGCATGAACTGCTACATTGTAAAGGTAATGGGAGGATTGCTGGCAGAGAAAAACCATGGAGAGCCAATCCCTAAATGTAACCTCAGTTATGGAAAACAAATCCTGACCCTGAGAGCTTTCCTGAGAGCAGAATGATCTCGCCCCAGTGGGAATCCCCTGCACACAGGGAGAGCAGCCTTGCTCTGACCAAAAAGCAGCCGTGAGCATGGTTGGTCCTGGTTTGTTCAGGCAAAAAATTGTGATATTTTCCCAGTCTCCTGGTGTTTCTTTCCCTTTGCCCCAACACAGCTAGGATGCCCAAGGTCCTCACTGCAATTCAATCCATGGGTCCTCATCCTGCAGCTGGAGCTGCTGGAGAATCCCTTTGCACTGCAGGCACTGTGGACAGGGTAAGGACCAGCATTTCTTGGCCATGGATTGTTTCAAAGGACATTGCAGAATTATTTGCTTTGAATGAAAATATATATTTATTGTTCCTAGCTACTGGATCTTTTATCATTGTACTGTTCTAAATTTGCAGGTCTTCTGGAGTATGAATATCACAAGTTCCTGTAAAGGAGCTGTTTTTAAGATGTTGAGGCAGTTAACAGAATCTCAACCTAAGCATGTTTAGTAATGTTTAGACAGCAAGACAACTTTTTTATGAAACTCATTTTAAGTTAGTTTATTACATGCTGTTGGGAATATTTTAAAACAGGAAAAATATTTTTCTTTAAAGACAAAATGATATGTATGTTTTTTAACAGGTAACATAATTTAGTGTTTTCAAAAACGTTTGATGTTCTTGGTATGAAGTTTACTCATTCTTTTGATTTCTATGTTCCTTGTTATATTTTATCAACTTTTTTTCAAAAGAAAAGAGGCATATGTAAATAAACACCAGAAAAGAGTCCTATAAGAAATTCTGTTCAAACTGGCCATAAAATTATTAGTAAATATTTGTTATTGTTCATTAACTCTCAGCTACTTTGTTGAAAGAATTGATGTTGTATTTTCAAGATGAGAACTACTTAGCTAGTTTTGTCATAATCCTGTACTCTGTATAAAAAATCTTTTTATAAACAAAGTCTAATAGGCTACCAAGCAATAATATATTCCATTGGGTGTGCACAGATTGTGACTTGCAGGCTGTAGTACATATTGTTGATACAGTTTATAATTGTCTTCAATCTCAACAACATCACTTTTGAAAAAGATCCATATTAACTTTGATTGTAAAAAAACAAAGACTGGGCTGTTGCCTTGTGAGATATATTCATCCTATAGACTTCTCTGTGAGTGTCTGTGCCCATCCACATGAGATCTCTCTTAGGTGAAGAAAGAAACAGCTGTAGGTGACTTCATACTAAAGAGGTAAAAAATAGTTTCAGTATAAACTTCATGACTGTTTCAATCTCCTGTTTTTCTTAGGCTATCTAGTATTTGTAACTTGACGAGAATGGTTCCCACTGCCATTGTAGCCCTGATAAAGCAAAAAAACCTTTGCACTCTGGGGCCACTTGAGTTCTGCCTGATGGCTGCCTATTTTCCATGAGATACCTGGGGCAGGCTAAAAGGGAGGGTTTATTTCAGAGCAGCAGGTTGTGCTGCTCTTCTTTAAAGGCTCTGTGGATTATTTTGTCCATTTCATAGGTGATATTTGTCTATTTTGTTAGAAAATTCCACCCAAGGCAGAGAGGTTGCACCTTTGCAGGGGATCATGGGGGACCAAGGTGTAAAACAGGCGCAGTCTCTTCTGTGCCTTTCTTCAGAAATTTGCTAGTGCTGGGCTCATCTAAAGATTTTTCCAAAGTGGCAGGATCGGGATATTGGATTTTAAGTCAGCTCCATCATTGGTGCAGTGCATAAAATAAAAGAGCTTCAAAACAGCATCCTGGTCCATTGCCTGTGGATTCCTCCCAGCATTTCCCATAGGACAAGTGTCCATGTTGTTCTCAAGATTGCCAGGCTGCTGGCTGTGCAGGCAGCAGGTCCTAGTGGTGCTGGGAGCCCCAAGGAATGCTGGAAGAATTCCTGTTTTTTGTGAAATGCTTTAAAGAGAGAGAGATGTGTAAATGCAAAAGTGCCATCAGTAGAGGAGTCCAGGGCATATTGAGACCTGGAGGGAGCATCTAAAATGAAATTGCAGCTGCCGAATTTGAGCCAAACATTTAGAAAAGAGGATGGTCAGTGAAAACAGAATGATCAGTGAAAGCCTTTTCGTGTTTACCCCAGTGCACACCAGCCAAGGTGTGTGTCTGTGAACATGGTAATTCTACAGGGAGTTTGCAAGTGATTAGGTGTTCTCAAAATGTGGCTTCAGCTCTCACTGCCAGACTCCTCTGCCCAGTGGCCATGGCCCAGTGACCAAGCAGCCACACGTCCATCCCCAGCTGCTCGCCCACGACAGCAGCATCACCCTCATCCCTGGGGAACCTCAAGCTCTTCCCATGCTAGAGACGCTTTCTGCCCTCCCTTCCCTGTGGTAGCTGCTCTTACCCTGGTGGAGGAGAGGAACTGGGGAGAGTTTCTTTGTAGCATTTGGTTCTTTGCACTTTAGTGGCTGAAAGAGAAGGACCCTGCACCAGCCCTTTCCAGAGCACCGGCAAGCAGAGGTGACGACCCAAGGCCTTTCCCTTTGTGACTTTCCAATAGCCAAAATGGAAACTGTTGTTAATCCCAGCTTGGCCAGGTCCATGGACAGCCTTTGGCATTTACTCTGGGCACATCATGTGGGCTGAGCCTGCTGTGTGGGCAGGGAAGGGCTGTGTCTGGCAGATGTGCCCAGGCAGCTGTGAGCTCCACTTGCTGAGCTATAGTGGGACCAGAAGCAACCCAAAGGAATGATTGAGGCACACCTTGCTGAAGCCATCCCACAAGCTTTGCAGGAGCTGGTTTTTGTAGTTGCTTGGGCACCAAATGTTAGGATATCTGCCCACCGGGGCTCCATGTCCCACTAAATGCCAGCCTGGAACTTCAAATCCTTCAGCAGCTTTTTTCTGTGGGGCTGTTGCTCCTGACCCAGTGCTGCACGCTGGTCTCTGCTTTGGTGATTCCATCTTCTTGACCTGGAGCTGGTTTTGGCTTTGGACCCAGGGAAAGCGAGGTTTGGAGAGTGAATCTAAGGCATGTTCCCCCAGCCTCACCACACTGGGATTGTCTTCCTCCTGCTCCTTGCAAGCTGCTCCCTGCACAGTGGAAAGGGCATCCTGGGGATGCAGTGCCTCCCCTGAGACCCCCTTACGCAGCACTGCCACGGCCTGCCACCCACCAGGGATTCCCATGTCCTGCCCACGTTTTGTGGCAGTCCCACATTCAAACTACAGGGGGTCCTTCCTTTCCCATCCTTGGAAGGAGCTAGGGGTCTTCTGCAGGGGCCCAGCATCCCAGGCAGGTGGGATGTGCCACTACCAACAGCCAGGAGAAGACAGGGAGCTGCCTCTGTGCTGGCCAGGGAGAAGGGGAGCTCCCAGCGAGCTTTCCTCCACCTTCCCTTTGCTTTCCCCAGTGCCCTCTGCTCCCTACATGGGTTCCCACTTCCCTCTTGACACGAGGCCTTATTCCAACCCGAGGGGACTGAGGCTGCCCACGGCATCTCTTTGCACTGACGCATCCATCCCACGCTGCCCGCCGGGAGCCCCGGGGCGGTGCGGCAGAGCTGGCCTCTGCTCGGGGATGGGGCCACCCCCAACCCATCCATGCTCCCACCCCCCTCTGCCACCATGCTGGAGCTCTGCCTTGTTCCACACTGCCAGGGCCTGGCCACTGTAGAGAAATCTGCTTTCACAGGTTAAACCTTTTTACTTCATTAATTGCTCCACAAAAAACAGTAACTTTGCAGGCACACTACACTCCTCTTGCTTTTCTGTAGGAGTGGGGGCAGCTGAGATCTGCTCTTTTTGGCCTCTGTAACCCTCTCCAAAACTTTCTGGAGGTTTTTAACATCATTTGGTGAGATGTAATCTGTGTGGAGCCAGAGGGAACACAGGCAATGGAGCTGGGCAGCCTGCTTGCCCAGGTGGCGAGTGGCTTGCGAGGTGCCTGGGCTGCCTTGGGTGGAAGGTGGGACACGGTCCCGGCAGCGCCGGTGGGATGCCGGCCACTCGTCTGTAGTCAGGAGAGGATTCTGCTATACTTTTTTCCTGTCTGTAGGTTTTATTCAGACAATATGTAATGATTGAGTGATTTACAATTCAGTGTTAAGCTAATGAAAACGTTGATAATGGTGATAATAAAACCTTTTTTTTCCTATGGTGTGTTGGAGGTTTTCTGTGGAGTGTGTCTGCCATCTCCATTGCCACCATCATTATCTTCAACCTAAGGTTCCAGCTGGACCCATCCTTCTCCTTGTGCCTATAGGGAGCGAAAGCAGTTCAGCCTGGTGTGTCCTGGTGCTCTGTGGAAGGGCTGTCACTGCAGCTCCCTTAACCAGCCCCAGCTTTAAACCTGCATTTCCCTGAGCCACTTCTGGATGTAATTTGGCCATGGGCATCTCCAGGCACAGAACTAAGCTTGCTCCCAGCTGTTCTCTGCTCACCACCCCAGTCCAGAGCTGCCAGCTCCTGCTCTTTTCTTCTCAAGACCCTTCATGGTCAGCACTGGCCATTCAAGGGTGATTTTGAAACCCTGGAGATGAAGACTCTACTGTCTTCAGCGAAAAAACCACCCCTGGCCTAGGCTGTTGTGAATACCGAGTCAGTGCATGGATGCAGGGGAGCCTGGGGACCTGCAGGGGAAGGAGACCCTTGGATATTCCTGGGTGTGCAGCCGCTGCCTGGATGACCTGGAGCTGGGAGCCCTTGGGTGGGAAATGTCTGGGGGCTCCTGCTGGAGGGGTCCATGGGAGAAGATGGTGGTGAGAACAGGCAGCATTCCCTGGGGAGATAACGTAGGCCCTTTTCCCATGGGAACAAGGGATCACATGGTTCACGAAGAATTCCCTGAAGGTTTTTGTCATGCCTCCAAATCCCCCTGCAGGTCATCAGGGCAAGACCAATGGGCAGCTTCCCACCTTCCCCAGCTACAGCCCCTGGGGGAGCAGTGATGGGAGAGGAGGAGGGGGGTTTCTCTGGAGTGTCAGGGGGCAGCCCAGCATCTCCCACCCTCGGACCACCACCAGCTTCCCAAGCAAGATGAGGCTCAGGCAGTCTCTGAGCAGCCAAGCAGTGCTGCCTGGAAGCTCAGGCCACATGGAAGCAGCAGCAGCCAGAGCAGGGTCCTGCTTTCTGTGCTGTCACCTCATCAGCAGCACTGCCCTCCAGGGTGTGCAGGTCACACTGCCAGCCCCGCTGCCCCTGCCGGCCGTGCCTGTGCAGGGCTGCATCATGGGCTTTGTGACACAACCACGGAGCCACCGAGCTTGGGCAGTGCCGTGTGGAATCCAAAGGGAGAGTGCAAGGTTGGCTCAGCCTCTGGATTGGGGTTTTCTCCTGCTTCCAGCTCTGCCAGAGGTGGGTTTCACCAGGGCAATACCATGCAGGTTTGACTTGAGCAGGAATTAAAGACCTGCTTGTTTTCACGAGGGTGGATGAGGGTGAGAGGCGCTGGCTCCACCTTGGCCACTGGGAGAGTGTCCGAGGCTTAACATGGAAAGAGGGAGAGATTTCCATCTGCTCAGCTCTGATGGCAAAGGGCAGCACAGCACAGCCAAACCTTGGGCTGAAAACCGTGGGGAGGGTGGGGGAGATGGGACATGGCAACAAAAGGGCTGAGCTGGTGAGATCAGCGTGAAGTGACACCACTGAGGAGCTGAGAAGCCAATGAAAGCCTTGTTTCTAAGCCTGTTTTCCACGCTCAGTTTGCTTTGTTCCTCCCTCCCCCTTTCTCTTTAAACCAAGGCTCACTCAGCTGGTGCAAATCTGGGGCCACTGGTGCAAAGTGAGGCAGTTGCTGGGGGTGGAATTTGGTGGTGGGAGGCTTCTCACCCCCTGCCCCTGGGATGCCACACACCCCAAAGGGCTCTGGAGAAGGTGTCACAAACCAGCCCTTGGTGCCAGCCCAGCAGCACCTGCATCCTCCTCCCTGCCTGTGTGCCCAAGCTGTGCAGCCTGCCCAGAGGGAGCCAGCCTGGGGTTTGGGGCTTGGACACATCCCTTTGCTCGTCCTTGTGACAAAGAACCAACCACCACCAGCTGGATTCACCTTTTATTAAGCTGCCACCCAGAACAAAAGGAGGAGAGAGCAAAGCCTGCCCTGAGACCATCCCAATGCTGGTAACTCTGCATGCCTTCCCCACCAGGAAGAGGGGTATTTCTCCACAAAAACCCCCTCAGAGGGTATTTTAGATAGAACTGAGAGTGAAAATGTCCCTTTGTTGGAGAAAAGAAAAAGAAACAGAGCTCCTGCCACTGTCAGAGCCCAGTCCTGCTTTCATGCAGATGAGACAGGATGTCCAAAGGCCACGCTGGGGTGCCCAGCTGGAAAGAGCCTCCCAGCTGTGGCTGTGCAGGTACCACATCCCACAGGGGGATGAACACGGAGGTGGGATCAACCCCACCTAGGATAACCCCAGCAGCAGCAAGCACAAACCCATGGGCTTACAGGGACTGGTAGGAGGCAAGGAGCCAGCACAGCTGCTGGGCTGCCAGCTGGAGGAAAGGTGGGGAAGGAAGGGGTGATTTTAGCTAAGAAAAACCTCCTTAGGACCAAGCCCTTTGCAGGTGACTGTGTAGTTCAGGAAGGCTCTCCCTGGGGCTGCCCTTTGTACAGTCTGGGCTCAGCACAGAGGAGAGCTGGGGCTGGGCTGGGCTGAGGTGGGCTGGACTGGACTGGAGGAGTTCAGCTGCCCCGGGAATGGGACACAGCATCCCTGCAGCCAGTTCAACCAGGAGGACCTGCCCGTGGTGGTGAGGTATAAGAGGTAAGGTGTGCTGGTGGGCAAGTGGATGAGTGGATGAGTGCATGGCTCTCCAGCTTCCAAAAACAGAGGCAGCCACAAACGTGAGCTCTGACCCAGGGGGCTGCTCACAGGAGATGCAGCTCCATGAAGTTGCCCCCATGTGCTGAGCTGCAGGACCGCAGTGCATTCCCTCCTGCCCACCTCTCCCTGCCCTGCCACCAGCTGCAAACCCACTGTGTGGCACTGACTTACCTGCTCCTGGTGTCAGGGGACAACTTAAAGGACTTTGCTTTTGACACTCTCAGCAAGTGCAACGCAGCCCATGGAGCAAGAGTCATGTGCTGGCAGCAGCCACAGCCAGGGTTTGACAGGGTGGGAGGGTAGCAATGCACCCTTTGGGGAGCAGGGAGGTGGGAAAGCAAACCTACAGCTCACTGGGATTCACATCGGGGTGGGGGGCTCTTGCCAGTCCCAAATGCTCAAACCTACTTGGGAGGAAAACCAAGAAAAACTAACAATGTAATTCAGTGCCTGCAAAAAAGGAATAATTATTTCCTGACAGGATTTAGAGGCTCCTGCTGGGGGGAGGGAGAAGAACAGAAGAAATTAGTAAGAAGAACCTGACATCTCTGTTCTTAATTTATCATCGTAGTAAGACTCGAGCGCTGAGTACGGCTCGGCATGCGCTCCTAGATGGATTTCCTCCGCAGCTGGGGGTGCTGCCGGCAGCGAGGGCTGTTGGAAGACAAAGTGCTCCCCGGGGAAGAGCCGGTCTGACCCCGTGTGCTCAGGGACACCTCATCGATTTTGTAGGAAATGGAGTTGTAATACACAGGGTTGGTGTGGCAGCTCAGGGTCTCGGGGTGGGAGGGCACCGGGCTGCTGCACACCTGGGGTCTGTAGCACAGGCACGTGCAGAAGGACGGCACCGCGGCCGCCGAGGTGGCCGACTGGCGCCGCTGCCTCTCCACGTCCTCCTGGACCAGCGGGATCAGGTTCATCTGGCTCGTCCTGTCCTCCACAGGGAGAAAAATGGCATTGCTGCTCCGGCTGTCCTCTTTTGGCTTGAGGTGGATGTTGTTGCGGGCTCTCCTCAGCGAGGCTCGCTCTTCAGCATCGCGCCGCTCGTCCTCCGAGTTCATCGTCAGGAACCGCAGCACCACCAGGTTGAGGAAGGCGCCGATGACGGTCAGACCCACCAGGATGTACATGAAGCTAAAAGCCACGTATGGGGGCTTCTTCTGCAAAGCCTCATTCTTCTGCAGAGCCACAAAGTCTCCAAAGCCAATAGTGGTCAAGGTTATGAAGCAGTAGTAATAGGCATGAAAGAAAGTCCAGCCCTCAAAATAAGAGAAGGCTGCAGCGCCGATGCACAGGGTGCCCATGCAGGACAGAAAGCCCACTAGGACCATGTTCTCCATGGAGACATGGGTTGTCCTCATGCCCAGACACTTCTTGATCTTCTTGAGCAGAAGCCGCACCACGGTGTTCATGCGCTCCCCTAGGCTCTGGAACATGACCAGCGTCAGGGGGATGCCCAGGATAGCGTAGAACATGCAGAAGACTTTGCCAGCGTCCGTGCCCGGAGCAGCGTGCCCATAACCTGTGAAGGACACAGGAAATAGGAAAGGTGGCGTCAAGCCCTCACCGGGGTTTCCAGCCAGGCTGCCCTGTGACCAAGAGGAGCAGTAGAAAAATGAGGGAAAGGATGAAAAATGACTCAGACCTGCAAGCAGTGCTAATGGGGCCATGGGGTGCCACATCTTTTGGGATGATGGCACATTGCAGTATCGTGTTGGCAGAACCTCATTTGACCTCTAAACAGAGAAGGTACCCTCCTGATAGCCCCCAAGCTCATCACAGAGGCCAAGAGGAGGCTAGAGCTGGACTGGGGTCTGCAAGCCTCCTGCAGCTCACAGACAATGCATAGGCAATGATGGTGTGCCAGTGCCGGGTGTGCAGGGTAACCCGAACCCCACAGGGAGGGGGGACAGAGGCTCTGCAGGACGCTGAGACCAACAGTGTCAGGTCACCCTGTGGGGAGGTACACACCCAGCAAGGACCATCCACAACTGCCCTTGCAGGGACACTGTCTCCTTCCCTGGCACCTGCTCCTGCTCTTCCCAAGTCCTCTGGTGTCATGTGCACATCTGAGTCTCAGCTGTATGAGCACTTGCTGCCTTGTGGCCTGTTGGACAGGAGCTATAGGGACCCTGTGCTGTGGGGACACTCCCCATAGGAGAAGCTAAGTCTGGAAGGACTTCTGCAGAGCCACTCCAGATTTACTCCAGTGTCACTAAGACTCAGACCTAAAGCACTGCCTGATTGTTGGGAAGGAGGGGTTGTGCTGTTTTAGATGCAGGGAAGGGAGCATTTATGCCACTGCAGCCCTGTCAGCCCTTTTCCTGGGGACAAGGAGCTCCAGGAGGACAAGATTCTCCTTGAATGCCTTCTGAGATTTAATTTCTCCACCTTGGCCCAAGTCTCAGAGCTGTGACTCAAGGACACACACAATTATACTGTGAGGCATAGTGAGGTACTCACTGCAATCTTCCGGACTCCAGCGATTCTGTACCCACCTCAATTACAGCAGCTTAGCAGAAATCGGTGGCCCCTGACCTCAGTGGATGAGTAACGAACTCAGTGCAAGGGAGTCACATGGCATGGGGAGTAACAGCATCCAAAGGCATCCA
This sequence comes from Pardalotus punctatus, assembly GCA_013400915.1. NCBI lineage: Eukaryota > Metazoa > Chordata > Aves > Passeriformes > Pardalotidae > Pardalotus > Pardalotus punctatus. Next base: position 46,007 of record VZTX01014293.1, on the reverse strand, counting down.
AAGGCATCCAAAGGCATCCAAAGGCATCTGAGCCTTTCTTTTGAGTTGGTTTTGCAAGAAATTACCAGGGCCTGAAACTTCCCTTCTGAAGGCACCTGCAGAACAGTGCCAGCTCCTTCCTGTGCTGCTGCCAGGCCTTTCACAAACAGCTATTTGTATTTTCACTTTTTGCAGCAATTTTTGTGACTCCTGCATGGAGAACAAGGGGGAAAACACCCTCTTGCTATCCCACAGTCTTGTTCTAAGTTGTGACTTTGCTTCACCTCAGTCCTTGCTGCCTGTGTATTTCCAGGACACTTGGAGAAGCTGCAGCACCCAGAGATGGAAAGACCAGAGGAAGATAACCATATTACCTGGGCTCCTGAGCACACCTCCTGCTCCAGGAAATTCCTGCATGGGACAGGGCTGAGGACAGCATTATCCTTCACCATGCTGTGCTCTGAACTGCGAGCAGGCAGCAAGGGACCAGCTTCTAATTGCTCTCTCTGTTCACAAACCCACACAATCAAAAATGATGAACTTAATGCCTGCATGCCACATTTCGTGAAATACAGAGCAGACAGGAGACTGCAGTGGTAAAACCTCCCAGTCAGATACAAGCTTAATAACCAAGTGCCATTACCGGGTCCCAGGCTACAAGATAATACAATGACAGCAATGAGGAGGTAAATATAATGATCCAGAAGAGCAGTAAGTGGAAAAACAATTGTTATACCCTGAGAGACTGTTGAAAGAGTATTTGACTGATGGCTTCAAAATGACAGAGGGAATTAGAAAGAGTAAACAGAGCTACAATAACATTAAAACTGAGATTTGGAGCACAGCCCAATACAAAGAGATCTGACATGCCAATGTTTTAGAAATATAGCACCTAGGCTGAAATTATTTATTGCACGGAGCGTGTAATAAGCACAGCCATTGTTTGTCACAGCCAACAGGAAAATCATGTAAATGAAGCTATAACGTGCCAGGTGATGATGGGCATTTTTGCTGAAGCCATTCATCTTTCCCTCCTGCTGGGGTCTGACCTGAACCATGCCCTGAGCCCACCATGCTTTGCTGGCCACGTGTGTTCCCAGCTGCACAAACCCCACAATGCATCCCGTGGGAGCACACGGAGACCCCAGGCAAGGCCTGCAGGGTACGTGCCCCTCTGCCATCTCTTGTCCTCTGGTAACACAGTGCAGCTGATCCCACCAACCTTTGTCCTGAGGGATGATGCTTCCAGCTACCAGAAGTATTCCAACCATCCCAAGCCCTTTGGTGAGGCTGAGTCCTGTCCTGAAGAACAGGAGGCAGCTTCTGGCTGTTCCAGGGCAGGATTTGGCCTCAGGATTCCTGCCTCCAAAATACATCTGCTGACTGAAATCCCAGCACAAGCAGTGACACGAGCACAGGAGCCCTGTCTACCCCCACAGGATGCTAAGGGTGTATGGATTAATCAAAGTGGATTAATTAAACAATGCTCAACTCCCATGTGGCTAATCTCAGCTAAATTAAGGCAACCCTCATTCGATTTCGTTTCATTCTCTTGCAAAATTGAAGCGGACAAACCAAGGCACTGGGCTCTAGTATGGATAAGTGGGTCCACGTGGGAGTTTAATGTGATTCAATTGCTCCCCTCCAAGCTGACACCCATCTCTCTGCAGGTCTCTGTGCAGGCAGAGCAGCGGGCAGTGGCTCGTGGCTCTCTTGGCTCCGTGAAGCAGGTCTCACACAGCCAAACATCCCGAGTTTTGAGCCAGCTAAGAAACCAGCAATTCTTGCCCAGCTCTTCACCAGCTGCAGCCAGCACAGGCAACAGACACGGCCCCCACCTCTGCCCTCCCACACCCCTGCCAACTTTGGCAGCTGCCTGCTCCAAAGGTTCCTGCAGGAGCTCTGCAAGCTGCTGCATCCCTGGGACAACACCATGTCTCGTGGCTCCAGCCGCGGCAGCACCCCTAGAACAGGGTGGCCCCAGCTTGTCCGTGTGTTGCCTGGCCCACCACTGGGCACTGGGGGTCCCACAGGGTCAGCTCGGGGAAGAGATGTCTCAGCCTTGCAAGGGTGAGAGCTGCCTCTGCCATGCGGGCACCCCCAGGCTGTCCTGGAACGCCCGGGGGTACTGGAGGTGTGGGGCTGGAGGAGGATGGAGGGCAGGGACACGGAGATGCAGGAACATGGGATGCAGGGGCGTGGGGACGGAGGGAGATGGGAGGCAGGGATGGAGGGACATGGGGTGTCGGGAGGTCGGTATGTAGGGACACCGGGTGCAGAGCGCCAGGGATGGAGGATGCCGGGCGGCCCGGCCGCGCTGCCCTCACTCACCGATGGTGGTGATGACCGTGATGGCGAAGTAGAAGGAGCCGGCGAACTTCCACTGGCGGCCGGCGCGGTGCGGCTCGGCCTGCAGCACCAGCCGCTCCAGCTCCCGGTAGTCGTCGGCGGAGAAGCGGTACTTCCTCCGCAGCTCCCCGCGCTTCTGCTCCAGCAGCCGCTTGCGGCCGCTCTCCGCCTCGGACTCCAGCGCATCGAAGACCGCGGCGCCCACCAGCAGGTAGGAGAAGATGCAGAGGATGAGCGCGGCCGTGCGCAGGTTCTGCCGCTTCATGGCGAGGGGCGGCCGCGGCGCTCAGCCCGGGCTCCGCATGGCCCTGCCGCCGCCGCCCCCCGCCCGCCCCCCGCG
>VZTX01014293.1:0-43276 GCA_013400915.1 Pardalotus punctatus | reverse complement strand
GGCACCTACGGGCACCGGCACCTACGGGCACGGGCTCGCATCCACACCGAGGCTGGCTCCTGTGTGCCCGAGCCCCGCCAGCCTGGCAGCTCCGGGCAGAGCTGGCAGCGCCCGGCTGCAGGTGAGCCCTAACGAGGCCACCGTTCATCCCGTGCCGGTGACAGCAGTAACAGCCCCGTTGCCCCAAGTTGCCCCTGGATGCTCCCAGGCTGGAGGAGTTTCTCGTGCCTACACACACTTCGCCTGCCCTCCCAAAAGCAGGGGCCTTTGGGGCTGTGTGGCGGTCCCAAAGTACCCTGTGGTACCATCCCTGCGCGGGCAGCCCTCGCTCCCACTGCTCTGCCCAGCTCCGAAGGTGCTGCTTCACACCCACAGCACTGAGGAATGCTGTTACTGGTGTTAGCTGTGTTATCTGTTTGTGTTACCTGTGTAATCTATCTGTGTTATCTATCTGTGTTAACTGTGTTAACTGTGTTATCTATCTGTGTTATCTGTGTTAACTGTGTTAAATGTGTTATTTGTCTGTGTTAGCTGTGTTATCTGTCTGCGCTATCTGTGTCATCCTTTTCCCAGTTGGTTACCAGAGCAGAGTCTGGCCCCTGATGTCCAGTGCTGCTTTAAGAGGGCAGAAAGGAACAAAAACAAATTCAGTGTTTCTGCTGCTTTCTTTGGCACATTGGTGAGAGGCTGCAGGCACAGGGGATGCTGGGCCCGTCCGCCTTGTGCTGGTGTGAGGGGCAGCGAGCTCAGCCCCTCTGCACTGTGTGCTGTGGACAGCCCAGGTCAGCCCCAAGGAGCAGGGAAATTAGCTGTGGTAGGAGGCAGAGACCACAGATTGAAGACCCTGTTTGTCATTCCTGGTTTCCATAGCTTTTATGTAACTCCTATACTTCACTTTTAAAAATAGAAAGATATTTCTGAGTTGTGTGTTGCAGGAGATAGTATCTCTTTCAGGAAAACAAACTCTCCTTCTTTTGGCTGGGAATAAAACACACAAGTGAAAAATACGATGAGGTTTTCATCCCTCTTCGTCCATCTTGGTTCTCTCTCCAGAGAGGACACGATGCTTTGGGATTTAATTGTAGCAATGAAGGTTTGAACTGGACATAAGAAAAACTTTTTAACCATGAAGACAGTGAAACACTGGAACAGATTGCTGGGGGAGATTGTGGCACCCCATCACTTGAGTTTAAAAATAAGATAAGCAGATGTCTGGGTGTCTGCTGAAAATGCTCTGGGTACAGTGGGTGCTCTGGTGAAGGAGGGGATGACTGAATGCTCTCCTGGAGCCCCCTCCATCCCTGTCCTCAGCATTTCCATGGCCAGCACAAGGGACACAGTGGCCTTTCCTACTGTAATCGTGAACTCTTTTTCACCCTGGCCACTTGCCACTTCCCTCCTCCTTGCTGAGCCTCTGTGCCAGCACCATTAGTGAAAGTTGTTATTGGAGAAAAAATAGACTCCAGCATCCATCAGGAGCAGCACAAGCTGTCGGCTTGCTGCTCAACATCGCAGTGCTTGCAGCCTCCTAAATCATGTGGCAGAGCCTCCGCTGGAGGAATGTGTCTGGTTTGTGTTCTCCGTGGTGTGTTTGCAGCCCTGCTAATGGGCCCTGGGATGCTGTCAAACCTTCAGCTCCAGACATGTGTGGGAGCTACCTGCTCGAGAGGATGGTCTTCACATGGTGCTGGTAATTTTTTGCACTGGTCAGCAGTGACATCCCACCTTGGAGACAGGAGCCAGAGCTGCTAACTGAGCTTCTGTTGGTCCCATTACAGAGGAAGGAGATCTTACGGTGATTGCATCTCTGGGTGCCTGTCACACATCTTTTAAGAGGGGTTCTGGGGTCTCCAGTGCCTTGCAGGTCAAATTCTGGGGTCCCCAAGTAATATTTGGAGGGTCAAGCTGATGCTGTAGCCTGTTATTGAAAGCCAGCTACTCTGGACAGCTGCTGAGCCCACCCACATGCCGCTGTATGTTCCAGCATGGAAAACCCTGGGAGATGCTCTCCACCTGTGGGTGACAATAGGCACAAGATACTCCTTTAGGAGCAGCATCAGGCTCAGCTGATCATGGACTGACTGAATCCTGCACAGTTTGTTTCCAAACCCGTGTTTGTGATGAGAGCCAGCAGTGCTCAGGCAGAGATGGTACAGTATGGCTTTCCCAAGGTGCTGCTCACACAAGGAGGGGTCTGTGGGTGGCATCACCCCCTCCCTGGGGCTGGGGACATTGGGGACAGGGGGAGCATCTCTGCTGCCGCAGTATGAGCAGCTCTCAGCACTCCCTTCTGCTAGCCCTGTCCTCTTTGGGGCTTGTGGTGGGCTGACCTTGGCTGGCTCCATGGTCTTCTCCTGACCCCAGAAGAAATCCTTACCTTGCAGCATCTTGGGACAAGGGTTTTCCCTCAGCATGGCCTTTCCCTGGTGCACTGGGAGTTACAAAGATTGTAATGTCACCGATTTCTCCTTTTGGGGTTTGCTTTAACCTCATGCAGGTCAGAGGCCCCTGTGGAATAAACACTGCTCAGCAGGAAAAGGGGTAGCAGGGTCCATCTCCTAATGAGAAACCCCCCAGTAACAAACCAGGACTGTGTTTGGAGTGGGACTGGAGGCTTCAAAATTCAGGCTGGATTCAGTCTGCTCTGCCTCTCACTGCTCACACACTGCTTTTTCAGGCCTGCAGTGATCAGAGCTTGGGTGACACCAAACTGTATCAGATGCCTCTTGTGCAGGGCCATCCTGTCCTGCCCCTCCTGAGGCACAGGAAAGTTTCACACTTTCCTGCTGGGAAACCATAAGCTCAACCTTTGTGTTTTGCCGGACTTCGCTCTGCTTGAGGAAGGTCAAGCTGGAGCCGCGGGTTCAGGGCAGGCAAGATAATGTACCTTATCATTGATTTTCAGTGAGAAGTTGCATTATGAGATTAAATGTCTCATTTTTATTGCATGGGGAGGCAAAGAAAAAGCAGGAGTTCTGAAAATAAAACATGAGTCCGAATGCTGTGTCTGTGTTGGGAGGTGCTTGCGACTGGAAGTGAACGTGCCTTTTTTCCAGTCGTTTGGAGGTGAACTTTAAGAAGCTGCTTCCTCTGAGATTGGTAAACAAAGTCAAACCTCATCTGTGTTTAAACCAGTGCCTAATTAATGTGTCTAATTGGCCCACATCTACTAATTCCAGGCTGGCAGGGAGTTTATTAAAAAGCTTTTCTAGTTCTAATGGATTGAAATAAGCAAATCTGCTTAGCAGTCTCAAACGAAAAGCACTAAACAGGGACCAGTTGAGTGGGTCTGCTTGAGTCAATCCCACATCCCATCAGGTGTCAGCCCCTTCCCTGGTTTCTGCTGCAAGGTGCTCCAGCTCTCTGGAGGCTTGGGGACCATCCTGATGTACTCTGCTTCTTTTGGTTTTTTTAAACATCAAATTGATGTTTCCGTTTGCCTTACTAAAAGCATCAGCTATTCTAGCTTTAATGCCATTTAATACCAAGATTATAGATAGCCTGGCAATGCCACAGGGTATTTTTAAAGCAATGGATTAGTTAATTTCTAAAAAGTATTAGGAATCAGGGTATGAATAACAACCAGCTGCAGCTGCCCAGATGATGTCCTTAAACCACAGCAGATTCCAGGCACTGCTGGGCTGCCCACAGGCAGATAGTACTTAGAGCTGGGCACAGGGAAAAATCCCTCCTCTCTATGTGAAGGGCCATGGCAATGCCTTCCTCTGCAGACACAGCATCCCTGATTGGATCCAGGCTGGATGTAGTGTTTGCTTCTGCCCCATGACTCCATAAATCATCCTGTAAAACATCCTCCTGCAGGCCAGAGCTGCCTCCCATCTGTCCTATGGCCATGCTCAAAGTTACCGCAGGCTCAGGAACCTCACGGCTTTCTCTTGGCTCTGAGAATTCTCTTTGCCTCCCTCCTGGGCTCTTTGTAGCTCAGGTGGCTGCAGGCACTTTGCTCTGCATTGTGATCTGGAAGCTCAGCATGGGAACTCATGAAGCATTGGTGATAAACTGGTTGCAAATGCAGATAGCCTCTGCACAGTCCCCAATGGATGTGACATCCAGGTTTCAAACCCCGGAGCAGGTGGACACAGCTCCACGTAAGACTGTCTTCAACCACTTTTAGCCATGCTAAACCTCACCGTGCCACCTCCTGGTACCCCACAGCTCATTAGCAAGCCTTTCCCAATTACCCTTCCTACACAAAATGGGTCCTGTGAGGGGACACATAGCCACACCCTCCCACCCCATGCCCCCCAGCAGCCTGATCTGCCAGTGGTTGTACACAAAGCAGACCTGGGCTGGAAATGCTGACAGTGCTTCTGACGGTTTATGGTCACAAACTCTATTTTCAGCCTAATAAGTTTTTTATATGCTTGGAAAGCTGTCAGTTGAACATCAGCCAGACACAAAGTACCTGCCATAAAGCGCCTGGACCACAACCAAACGGGAAAGGTGCTGCTCTGCTTTAGCAAGTTCTTGATCTCAGATGCTCTAGACAGTTAATTTATTTTGTTTGAGGATCTTGGCTTTAATTATAAAATAATAAAATAATAATACCCTTACTTAAAAACGTGTGGAAATACTTGCTGAGAGCCTGTTAAATCAAAGCTGGTGGCCAGTTTGGATTGGGTTTTGGGGGTGGGAGGCTCTGTGGGGCTGCTGTTGATGCCAGGGTGGACAGGTTACTGCCAGGAGAACCTGGATCCTGGACCCTGAAGAAGAGAGGCTTTGGGAGTGTATCTGGAGAGGGGTCCTTCTTCTGGGCAAGAGGTTTCTGGTGATGAGCTGCCATGGCCACCACCGCAGACTCAATGTAGGAACATGGCCACAGGGAGAGCAGGGTCTGATCCCGGCTGTGCCTCTGCTCCCACCATGGATGGCAGCATCACAATGCTATAAATTACTTCCCTGCCTCACAGCCTGTGGGACTGCCAGGAAGGTCAGGGGTGGGGGAGACCAAGGGTCTGAGAATGAATTGCAAATACGTGAGGCTCTTTCGGAGAGTTCCCTGGTGACAGCTTCGCCCCTGCCCTACGAGGCAGCCCACGCCATGGCACCACTGCAGGGACTGGAAAGGTCCTGAACTGCTGCAGGGACCCTGTGGGACACCCCTGGGGGAGGGATGGGCTCTGCCATGCTGTGTGCCACATCACAGCCCATGTGGCACCTGGTGAGTGCCAAAGGTGTTGCCCGCATGGTCGGTGCGTTAACTGGGTCCCCCCATGGCACCCCCCTTCCCCATGTGCCCCACCATGGGCCGGTGGGGCAGGAGGCAGCACCGGTGCCTGCCTGGATGTGCTTCAGGAAGGAATGGAGGTGGGTGCTGTCCCATGGGTGAGCTGAGCCCTGCTCAGGGTGGGATGGGGCTGTCCGGCAGCCGGGGCAGTGACCCAGTGGCGCAGGAGCTGCCGCAGTCCCATCTGTGGCCCCCGGCACTCCGCTTCCTGGGCAGACAGTTTACAGCAAATGGCTCCTTTCGATGCTAAAAATAACCTGCTAGGAAACAAATCGGCCCCAGGACTTCAACTGGGGAAAAGTGCATTTATTAGTAAAACTCAAGATGTCCTTTCCTGTTTTCCTCTGAAGAACCGGTGCTGAGAGGTTGATTGAGTTTCCCAGCCAGGCACTGACTTATTTCAATGCAGGGTTTGATTCCTTCAAGATGCATTTTTCTTCCCCTGCTAGCGATGCTCCATGGCTGGTCCCACACTCCACTGGCCAGAACGGCTCTGGCTTTGGGGGCCACAAGCGACTTCCCAGCCAAGGGAGCTGTAAATGCCCTGTGAAAATGTTCCTGCTGCTCATGCCTGAGAGCACAGCAGGTTCCCAGTGGGGAATGAACAGAACAAAGTGAAATATTTGTTTTGTCTTGCACTGTAACACTGTATTGGGCACTTATTTCTTCCTCCACCTTAAAACTGCAGATTTTACTAAGCTTTGTTTATATACAAAGAGTTTCCATTTGTTTCTTTCCAGGCTTTTCTCTGGAAGGACTAATTGGGGAGATGAAACACATCCCCTCTGAATCGAAAATGCAAATCTGTCCCTGTGTGGGCTTGGCCCAGATGCTTGTCCCCTGCTCCAGCCCTGGCCCTTTCTTTCCAGCCGTGCTCAGGGACTGTGGGGTGTCCCTGGGGCACAGCAAACAGTGGCACAGGAATCCCAGCTGTTCCAAGCATCGGGACGCCAGATCTGTCATAAATCAGTTAGAGCTAATTAAATTAACAGTCGGCTTCTCTGGAGGTAGGCAAACCACCTGAGGTAAATGGAAAAATAAACCAGAGGCTTCTGAAACATTTAACTGACTTTTAGGTCCCTTGTTTGAGAGTTTCTTGAGGTGGGAGCTGAGGTGCTGAGCAGTGACAGGAGGTGATGCTCATCTGGGTATCTTTTGGGTATCTCCACGCAGGATCAGGCACAGACTCACGGCATGGCCATCTTGGGGTTTCTGGCTTGGGACCCACGTGTGAACAGCCCCCTTTATGGAGGCAGATGAGAACTTCCCCCAGACTGGGATTTGCAGGTGCTGGTGTGGCTGCAAGTCCAGCACTCATCCCTGTGCTGTGCCTTTGGGAGAGGATGTGGATGTGTCCTGTACTCTCAGGCTGAGCCTGCTGGTTTATCCATGAGCCACCCTCTGCTCCTCCATGCCCCTCTGGAAAGGAAAATAATATTCAGTTCATGAAGCCCCTTTCCCTCACTGTGCCTGTTGTGCTGCTGGTGTCTGTCCTGGGGTATCCTGCCAGGGCTTTTCCCACATCACAGCTCAGTGCAGTGGGATAGCGGCTACAGGGGTGGATCTGTTGTTTCAACTTTGCACACAGAAAGATTCTTTCCTCCAACAGCCCTGAGGAAGCTGCAGCACCTCATGATGGATATTGCAGACCTGCCGGGTTCTCGGACAGCCCCAGGCTCCTGGATGAACTGCATCCCGAGGGAACTGCATCCCCATCTCCTCTGGACTCTCAGAGTGGTACTGTGTGGCCAGCATTACACACTTTTAAAGGGGGATTTTTGTCTCCAAAACCAAGTAAGACTTCCCTCAGTGAGAATGCCTGCCTCTTGGCATCACCACCAGTGAACACAACCCTGAGCTCTCCTCCGTGCCCAGCATTGCCACAGGACTGTCTCCCCAGCGCCTGCACTGGAGACAGCGGTGCTGCAGGGTGGGCTGGGCTGGCAAGAGCAGGCTGGGAGCTGCGGGGTGCGGCTCTCCCGCACCTCTGCTGGGCAGCACCTCCGCATTCGAGCAAAGGCAGCCAGGACAGAGTTAATCTGCCTCCTGTCCTTGGATGTTCTCAGCACAGCATGGAAGCAGCCTCTCCAAGGAGGAGCCGTGGTGCCCCTGGGAAGCCTGGGAGCTCTCTGATGCTCCTTAGGGTAAACTTTTTGCCCATAAGCCCAAACAAGCAGAAGAATTTCACGCTGACTGGGCTGTGCGTTGGCACGAAGGGCTCTTCAGGGAGCCAGACCGGACTTGCTTGTCTCCTCTTCATGACAGAGTGGAGGTGTTGGGCAAAATCCAAATGATAGCTTCCTCCCAGGATGCTGAGGAGCTAGCACAGGTCGTGGTGCACTGAGCAGCGCCCAGGGGTTTCTCGCTGCCCTTCTCCTGTGCTGGCACCTGCCTTGAGCAGCGATCCTGGGCTAGGAGGGGTTGCTGCGGGGGGATATTTAGAGGAATGGTGTGAAAAATGGCACAACTCTTTCAAGCCCGGGCCCGGCGAGTCCTCCAGGACAAATCCGTGCCCGCAGGGTGCAGCCGCAGTCGCTCTGTAGCGCACATACAAATGCAGCGCCGCGGCCGGGAGCTGGCTGGGCATTGCTCGGCTCACACGCTCCCAGGTCCCGCGCTGCACGGCATCACCTATTTATAACTGCATGCGCTGCAGGAGTAGTATTAGACTGATGGCTTCACACAGGCACGCTAAGTGTTGTTCTATTTCTGTGATTTGCTCTTCTGCACAAGCTGTTGGTCCCTCGGATGCCAAAGCACTCCACGTAGTGTAGACAAAGACTCAGATTTTTCTCTTTTATTAAAATCTTCACCAACAGCACCCCAGTGGCAGGTATATTTACCATTTTTTCCCAGTTCACCTGGATAATTGCATCTACTATTCTGATCAATATCCTTGGTAAATAAGAAGGCCTGTCAGGTCTGTTGTCACTGCAGCCAAAGGTACTTTAGCAATGAAATTGTTTTGCTGAAGAAATAAATACCTCTCACTGAATCTGAGGATGCTGTGACCTTTCATTAGTGACCTGAGTGACTCATCCCTTTTTGTGTGCACACTGCAGCCTCCCACCACGCTGTAAAAGATGCTCCAAAAAGTCCCACAGTTGGGTGCCTGGAGAAATGGGGACCCAAGTCCTGCGGGAGCTTCCTGCTCTCGCTGCTTCTCCTCCAGCTTCACACATGGTCTTCACACCTCACCTGCTCCTGAGGGCTCTCAAGTTATGGCCATGCCCTGTTTGCCCAACAGGGACCCCGTGCACCATCTCTGTCCCACAGCAATGTCCCTGGCACCCCCAGCCCTTGTGTGCAACAGCTCCTGCTCTCCTAGGCTGTGGAATTCTCTGACACAAAGGCATGAGCCCATGTTGTCAGCACAGGGCACCCAGCCCACACTTGTTTAGCAATCAGGGCTCCACTGGCCATACTGACACCCCTGAACTGAGTCAGAGCCAGATTTTAGCTAATGTGTGCAAAATTAAATAAAGAATTAATCAGAGTTGAGTTCTATGCATTTAGATGTTGCTGATAGCAATATTTTCTTCTTGTAGAATGTTATGCATGCCAAGAAAAACAGTTCTGCATTTTGGAGGAAGAAAGTGGTTGTACATCTGTGCATCTGTACGTGTGCCTGTTATTTCTGCCTGACTGGCTTCCCTGGGCTGTCAGCTCGAAAGTTCTCTGTAACATAACAAATCTTGACTGTGTTTGCAACATATCCTCAACCAAGAGCGGTTTATTTAATGAAGCAAGAAATGCTGCCAAATTTCCAGGCTTGATCCTGATCCCATTAGTGTCAGGAGGAGAATTCCCACCATGTTTGATTTATTGGTTGGGTCTAATCTGGGTAAAGGAGTTAAAAATCTGCCTTCAGCTTGATTTTGCAGACAAGATCATTGCTCCATGCTGCTGTACCAGAGAGGCTGTGGGAAAAGCAGAGAGTGCAGGTGGGATTCCTCTCACCTGCTTTGAGACATCTTCAAAGTATGGCAACAGATAGCCAAGGGAGGGAAAGAGGAATGTTCAGCTCATCATAAGCCAGGAGCCCAAGAGAGGTGATGATTCAGGAGGTAACCATGGCACAGCAACTCCAGTGGCTTGGCCCCTTCCCACCAGCAGAAAATACTTTTGTGTGTCCCTGCCAATGTCTGGCAGAGTGCTGGTAGAAAAGGAGAGGGGATTATGACAGCCCCCCACCTTCCCTGTCCCTTTACCCACTCCCAAAAGTCCTTCATATGCCCCAAGTGGGAACTGGGACAGACCAGGAGCTGCCCATGCTGGTTGCCTCAGGGACAATCCCACTCTGGTCTCAGGGAATAAAGAGCCCTGGGAGGTTTTGAGGGGTGAGCAGTGCCCACACATTTTGAGCAGGATCCCTGCAGTGACCACACACCTCCAAGACCCACAGAGAGCAGCAGTCACTCTTTGGGAGGGAAGGAACCTCCCTGGCAGCGAGGGCAGGAAGGAGGGATGGAGGAGGGAAAGCTGGAGGAAGGAGGGTGGTTTTGCTGCCCCATCATGAAGAGGCTCATGTGACAATGGTCCAGCCTTAATTGTACACACACCTAAGAAAGAGCTCACTCCCACCATTCACAGTGGGAAGCAGCACTGTCTGAGAATGAAGGGGACTGCAAAGCAAGAGATTAAAAAAGGGATTAAAAATCCCACCCCAAATATCTGAGACAGCAGCCCAACACACGGATCCTTACCGGCTTTGGCTGGTTTGACAGATGCAGGACACAGTAAAATGTGTAGATTTATGCCTGCAACTGTCCCTGGGGCTCAGAGATGCTTCTTGGGATGCAGATCTTTAAATCATCATTAACAGTGATGGGAGGGGGCACTGGAGAAGACAAGAACATGTATCTGGGCACAGGGATGCAGGGGGTGAGAGCAGAGTTTGCTGCCACTTCCTACGCAGCGCTCCCTCCCCAGCACGCGGTGATGCTTCACTTCAATCAATCATGCCCAAAGTGAGTGCAGTGACAGGGTGTTGCAGCTCCTATGGGCTGTGGGAGCCAAAGCCGGCTCTGTGGGGAGCTGGAGCATCTTAGAGAGGATCCATGTGTGAAGACAGAAGAGCTGGACAGCTTTCAGAGGCGTGGGTGTTTCTTGAGGAAAGGAGGAGAAGAGTTCAGAGCTCTGGAGAAGCCCAGAACTGGAGCGTGGGTGCAAGGAGCAGGGACCAGATCTGACCCCAATGCCTCAACCTTCCTACTGCAGAGAGAGAGAAGAAGATCTCAATGGTGAATTTAAGCTTTATCTTTGGGTTTCCTCTGGATGAGGTGGGAGCTGGGTGTTTCTGCTGGACCCCTGACTGGTGCTGAGCAGATTCCTCAGTGTGTGCCTATCCCAGATCACTCTCCACCGGCTGCCTGCAGCCTCCCAGCAGTTCCCTGCCTGCAGAGCACTGGGAAGCCCATCACCACTCCCTGAACAGGCAGGCCCCCACTCCAACCCGCAGGCCAGCTGGCTCCCAGGCGCTCATAAAGCTTTAAAAGAAGCCAGACGACTCACAACTGAAAGCATGAGGTGTTTATTTGCACTGCAGACATATTAACTGCGCTGAAAGCCAGCCGTGCTCCCTCTGCTGCCCAGCAAAGGTGGGTCTGTGCGAGGAACAGCTGACAGAGATAAATGTCAGGAAAAGAGCAGTGTCCATCTGTGGGCCAGCGCTTTCCCAGAAGGGACTGATTTTAACTCATGATCCACTTCCTTCAGCCGGGCTGCAAAAGCTGCTGTTGCTGCAAATCACATTATTGAATTGAAATGTTCGAGCTGTTCATGGTGGGTAAACACCAAGAGCAAAAACCAAAATACTGCTTGGGAGCCTCTGCTCACCCCAAAGCAGAGATCCCTCAGCCCTGGCGATGATAGACAGCTGCCCTTGCCATCAAATCCTGCTTTCACAAGCCTTCAATCCAGCACTGCATCTTCTTTTTTTTAGCACATCTAATTTTTACAAGTCATATCTAATGCCCTAGCAAGGCTGGATGCAAGATGCAAGCACCCACCTGAAGATTTGCAAGCACTCCTGGCATTTGCCCGCCAAAAGCAGGAGTTCAGGCTACTGCAGTCATTCACCTTTCAAAATAAAACTCCAACCAATAGCCTCCAAAAACTTTAAAATGCCCATTTGTTAGTGTCTGCTATATGCTCTTCCAAAAGAGAGTGAGTAATGCCAAAAATGATTTTTTCTTCTGCTGAGGTGGGCAGTAGAGGATCCCACAGATCCTGAAACAGCTCAGTCACCCAGAAACTGGCACAGCTTAGTCACATACTTGAAACCTCATTTTTTAATGAGTATTTCCATTTCCAAAGCACTTCCCCCCAGCAAAAATTCACCCTCTCAGCTGTCCTGCAATGCAAGACCTCTCCTTAGGTGAAAGAGGGAACCCTGTCTCAAAGCCACTTACAGTAGGGTAGAGGGGATGCAGTGGAGGGGCAAGGGGTCATTCCCTCTCATCTGTCAGTCACAGAGGAGCTGGGAAGCAAGGGGATGTTAACCAGCTCAGGTCACTGCATGGGAGGCTGGAGGGAAATACTTTGGACTGGAGCAAATGTGATGTTCATCTCTTCCATCTCCAGGCATACTGTAGGCAAAATGGTTGGGTTGAGTAGCTTTGCTCTTAAAATCTGGTCCCAGTTTGCTCTCCAGTGCTGACAGCTCTGTCTATCCCTTGTGTAGAGCCTGCGATGCTGCTGTCACCATCTCTGCAAAACAGGTGTCAGGGCAGGGGGCTGCCCCCAGGGCGGGACAAAGCACAAGCTGACATGGCAGAAGCGGCAGTGTCAGGTACCTCAGAGCTCATCAGAAGCCTCCCCCTTACAAAGAATGATGCTTCTCTTCTTCTCATCTGCCTGGCAAGAGGTTTTGCTCCTGAAAGCTGGCCTCAAACACTCTCTGGCGCTTTGGCGGATGGTCCTCATTCGTGATCTCCAATCTTTGCTGGTAATCACATAGAGCAGGGGGTTGAGGGCACTGTTGAGACTGGCCAGGCCCCGAGTCACCTGGTAGGAAACATAGACATTCCTTATAGCCTGTGTGCAGGACCCCTTCCAGCCACGAAACAACAAGTTGAGGTTTCTGAAGATGTGGTAGGGGAGGAAGCAGATGGAAAAGAGAACCATCACGAGAATCACCAGGCCGATGCTTCTCCTCCTGAGGCTGGGCTCCACGCTGTCATTCCTGCAGAGAACGAACACCACGTGGCAGTAACAGCCGATGATGATGAGGAAGGGGATGACGAACCCCGTCACGGTGACAGCAAAGGTGTAGGGCAAGTAAGTGCGCAGGTTCTCCTGTCCTGTCGTGTCGTGGCACTCCCTCCCTGTTTCATCCATCTTGCTGAAGGCGAGATCAGGAGCTATCTGTGCAATGACCCACACCCAGACCATCACGCTGAGCCACAGCGAAGAGGCTGCACCCTGGCACCAGCCCCGCACCTTCAGCGGGTGCACGATGCCCAGGTAGCGGTGGACGCTGATGCAGGTGAGGAAGCCGATGCTGGCGTAGAGGTTGAGGTGGAAGAGGCCGCGGGTGAGGAGGCACCAGACGTGCCCGAAGACCCACATTCTGCCTCGCAGGTAGTAGCTGACCAGGAAGGGCAGTGTGCTGACGTAGAGCAGGTCAGCCAGCCCCAGGTTGCCCACCAGCAGGCTGAGGGGCTGGCGGCCACCCTCCCGGGGCCCGGTGCAGAGGTGCCACAGCCCCAGCCCGTTCCCCAGCAGCCCCAGCGGGATCACGGTCAGGTACACGGCGGGCAGGAAGCGCTGCGCGAAGGCGGAATCCACGGGGCAAGGAGGCTCACTGCCATTGCCGGGCGGCGTGGAGACAGCCTGAGCAGCCATCGGCGCGGCGACAGCCCTGCCCGGGGTGGCAGCTGTGGCACTGCCCGGGGTGGCAGCTGTGGCACTGCCCGGGGTGGCAGCTGGTGGCACTGCCCGGGGCACCAATGCCCGCGGCAGCACGGAATCCTCCGGCACACGCTGCGGCTCCCCTCGCCTCTCCGCTGCTGCCGAGCCCGGCCCGGGACTTCAGCGCGCTGGACTTTCCCCCGGAGCAGGCGAGGCTGTGCCGGCCCGGCAGAGCGCCTTCGCCACTCCCTCGGCGCCTCCCCCAGCCCCCGGGGGACACTCGGAGCCGGGCGGGGACACGCTGCCCCTTGCCTGTTTTGGGTGCTGGGAGAGCCTGAAGAGAGCAGGAGGCAGGGAGGAGTCCGAAGGGCTCTGCCGAGGGGCGGGTGGGAGATGTCCGAGGAGGGGAGAAAAAGTTTCCAGCCTGTTTCTGTTCTGTCCCACTCGCGGTGAGAAGAAACCTCCCAGTTTTCCAGACCGGGGGCTGGAAGCCTGCATCCCATAAGCCGCCCTCACTGCCACTCCTGACAGCCTTTTTCCTGGCTCCAACGCTCAGAAATACGGGGAGCGGGGGTAAGAAGGAGACTGGCAGCGTTCCGTGGGGCTCATGCTGCCATCCCCGGTGTCGCAGGCAGTGCCAGCAGGCACAGATGTGCCAGACTGCCTGCCCCCAGCATGGGCAGAGTGAGCCCTGCTCAAGAGCTGTCCACCCCCTACATCTGCTCCTGCTGCCTGCTTCCATCTCCTTCCCCAAACACAAAAACCCCTCTCCCCCTTCCTCCTTCGAGCTGTTCAGACCCGTGCAGGGAGGAGGTGAGACGGGCTGTGCCCTTCCTTTCCTGTCACAGGGACCACGAGGCGGAAGACACCCAGATACTGTGAAACTGGGGCAAGAGCTAGAACCAGCGACCCCAAAGCCGCCCCCGAGGAAGGGCAGCCCCCTTTGCATTGCTGAGCAGCTGCTGCAGCATCAACGGGGTAGTAATAAATTTCATCTGCAGGCGCGAGAGTTAACAGAGCAGCGGTCAACAAGGAGAAGGTTACCCTGACAAGCCACAGGAAAACGACCCTGGAGAACGACTTGGGGCGAAGGGCTAAGCTCTGGAAGGGCCACGGCCGCCTGCTTTCCGGGAATTGAATCTGCGCAGGGGCTGGGAAGAGGCTGCTATCTCAGCAGCCAGTGGGGAGGAGGAGGAGGGTGGGTGAGTCCTGCCCGGCCATCCCGACTGGACATCCCTCCTTGGGAGCAGCTGGACATCTCTGCTGGATCACGGCAGTTTGGAGACAGCGTGGGGAAGCCTAAGGTGCAAATGGGGTGGTGGTAGCTGCGTGTTGAGAGTACCAGGGTGTTTGTTGACTTCAAAAAGTGCTTGCTGGAGCAGATAAGTGACAGGAAGCCATGTGTGTTATTTCCTGCCCGTGGTATAAAATCTCACCACTATGGATGTGCCAGAGAGGTGAAGGGTAGAAGCTGTTTCCAAGTAGTGAGGATGTGGCTTTTCTGAGATTTTCAGAGGCTCTGGTGGGTCTGTGCTCCTGGAAGGGCAGCAGAGGAGGGGTCCATGGGGCTGCACCCCTCAGGCAAGTGGTTCTCCATCCTGCCCTGCTCCTGTCCCCTTCACCTCCGTGTGCTTAAGCTGCTCTTCCAGCCTGGGCTTGGGGTTGCACTTTCAGAGCAACTTCATGGAGGTGCGGAAGGGCAGCAAGAGGAACAGACTGGAAGCAGTTCCCTTTGTCAGTCTTTGGGGAAATTGAGGCCGAGACAGCAGCTGGCAGGGATGACTTCTGAGATCATAAGAAGGGTCATGAATTGCTCTCAGCAGTGAAGGCAAAGCTTTTCCTGTCCTGAGAATGAAAGCTTGGAGCTGGTGCCTCCTGCCATGGGAAGAGAGGAGCAGGGCAGGACATCAGGAGCACTGCCCATGAATGGCTGAGCCCTATGCCCTCCACATCTTCTGCTCCATGGACCTGTTGGCAGCACAATCACAGAGCTTTTATCTTGTGCCTGTCTCCTTTGTGTTTTAAGTGTTCATTTAACCCATGGTTTCACTCAATACAGGTGCCACTGCCAGCTCTGCCCAAACATCCTGCTTGAGGATGTTCCCCTCTGGCTCCAGTGCTGCTGGCAGGGTGAGAACACAGGGCCAAGACAGCTCCTGCAAACATAACCTGAGTCACAGGTTTCCAGGAAAAATAAAAAAATATTTTGATCTACTTTGTCTTTTTTTCAATTGAGCCCTGCACTCCTGTACAGTTTCTGAAAATGTTTCGCTTTAATGAGGGGCTGGTCCAGCTTGCTCTGACCCAAATCCATGCATTTAGAAATCATCAGTCATGAGAATGGCTTGGAAAATAAATTCTGATGCATGTTGTTTACTCATCCAGTAGGAAAGTTTTCCTTCAGCTGCTGCGTGTGCTTCCACAGAAATGAGCCATGATCTGCTGCTCATCACTGGCTCAGGAGTGTGGTTGACAGATCCCAGGCTGTGTCTGTGTGCAGATGTGGCCTTATGGCTGGAGGACAGGAGTGAATTTTCTTCTGGTTTGGGGATTTTTATATTTACAGGTTACCTTTGAATGGGGTGGAATATTTCTCTGCTGCCCCACACAAGAAGGCAAAGCCAGGACCCTGCGTCAGAGCCTCAAATAACCACGTTTCCAGGGTAGCAGGGCTTTAGAGGGAACGGCAAATATTGTGAGACTGGCAATAAAATTGCAAGAGTTGATTTCCCTGTATTCATAGGGAAAAATAACTCTGATTTATTTGGAATCATTAATTCATTATTTAGATATTTTCTCCTTAGTGAATCAGGGAGACATTCTGCAGGGGAAAAAAGAGATAATTATAGCAGAGGTGTGTTGAGTCATTTGTTTGAGATGAGAATTGCAGGTTGCTGCCTATAAAGTGACCTTTTGATTTTTACCATCACCCAGAGGTGGCTAGGCAGGATCTTGGAGTGTGTGACAAGCCCTGGCAGCTCACCCGGCCTTGGTGGCTGAGTCCCAACATGCTTGAAGAAGAACTGGCTTAAAAACAGAATTTTCAGTACACACAGCATGTTTTATCCATGTCAGTCGAGGAACATGGTAGTGTTGAAGTCTGCATGAGCCTTGTGTTACCACTTGTTTGGCACGGCCACCAGAAAACTAAAAAAGTCAACCAGAGCTGTTCATTCTGCGATTTGCTGCCTTCTGGAGGTTCACAGTGTGCCCCGTATCAAACAGAATTAATGATTTGTATTCAGGCTGAGCACCAGATGATGGCAGTAAATAATTCTCTTTGTAGACAATGTTTTACTGCAAGAGCAGTGAGGTTTCTTTCTTTTTTTTTTTTTTCTTTTTTTTTTTACCCCCAAGAGGTGACTGAACAGCATCCTTGACTTTCATTTTATTTTCAGCCCTTGCAGGGCCTGAGGGAGTAGACGAGTTCCCTTGGCCCTGCTGTCTTTGCTGCTGCTGTTTGGGAGGCTTTTCCCTGGAGAGAGGAGCTCCCTCTGCCATTCAGCCTTTTTCCCCTTCACCCCCAAATCTGCCCTGGTATACATTGCCCAGGGTCAGGAGGACAGTCAGCTGGTGATGGTGGTTGCATCATGCTGGGGAAGTCCCAGCCCAGGGGAACTGGAGGAAGTGGGGGCCTGGCAGGAGGAGAGATGAGTTACAGAGGAGTTTGGGCATTGATTTTTGGGAGACTGAGAAGAGGCATGGCCTGGGCTGTGCCTGTGGCTGCAGACCCAGCAGTGCAGCCAGTGCCATGCCCTGCCCTGCTCTCCTGCACATCCCAGCACTGGAGACCTGGACACAGCTCTGGCCAGGGCTAGTGCCATCAGCAGAGCTTATGGATGGGTAAAAGTGAAGCAGCATCGTTTAACCCAGGATATAATAAAATGTAATAATGTGTTTAGTGCTTTGATTCACTTTTTTTTTCTTCTTCTTCTTTCTTCTCTTACTCTAAGCAGCCTGAATTGAGGTGTCTCCAAGTTGCCCCACCCTGTCCCAGGACTTTCCTGCACCCACCGAGCGGGCCATGAGCAGCGGGGCTGGGCTCACCCTGCACAGACAAGCTCCACACCTGGATGAGCACATCTTTATTTTTAGTTCCAGAAATACACATCTAAAAAGTCCATCTCTCACCTGGACACGTCACCCACACCGCTGCTCCTTCCAGCTGCCCTTCCTGCGGTGGAACGCGCGTTCCCTCTGCACATTTGTGCGAGGCCGTTAGAGGGCATTTGGGTTTCATTTTCCATCACCCAGAAGGACTTTTACTGGGAGAAAGTACAGCCAGAGCTGCCGAGCAGCTCTCCTGCGCCGACTCCTGCGCGGCTGGAGCAGCTCCAGCCCGTCGGGAGCCGGCTCCGACTCATCTTTGCGATTTGTTTTCCCTTTTTCCTGCTTTTCCTTTGGCCCCGGCTCGCAGGGAATGTGCTTGGATGGCAGGCGGTATGTCTGGTGCTGCGAAGCGGAGTCTCCGGTGTCTGAGCTCCTCGCTTGCCGAAGCCCTGCCAAACCACCAGCGCTTGGGAGAGGAGGAGGCCAGGCAGAGCGGGAAGGCTCGTGTTTATTCGGGAGGGATGAAGGGAGGGTGAGTTAGAGCTGCCATCAGGAGGACCCTGCCCATGCCCGGGAAGGCGGTGCTGGGTTGCGGGTTGGGTACCGTGTGATGGCTGAGCTCCTGCACGGTCGAGCAGCTCAGCCTGGTGTGGCAGTGACTTGTGGGGTGCAGCTTGATGTACCTGCTCCCTCCCTGGGGGGCCAGGGCATGAGGGCATGAGGATTCCCTCCAGGGATTTTGGCTTCCAGGTGCTGGAGGTGGTCACTCTTGAAGTCCCTGCAGAGCAGAGCTGCATGATTTGGTGGAAAAGCAGCATCACCTCTTCAGAAGCCCCACTGATCCAGGAAAGGACCAATTCCTGGTTTCTTGGGTGGGTTTATGCTTGGAGCAGGATTTCCCCATTTCCCATTTCATTCAGCCTAAGAAACTCAGGGATGCTGCCCGGTAACCCTGCCTGGGGCAGCGGGGTGCACAGAGGAGGCAGGTGATGGGTGACATGGGGATCTTGTTCTGTTTCCAGCCCCCTTTGCAGCCAAAGTCCATCATTTCCTCTCTATTTTCCCAATGGAAACATCCTCCCTCTTCACCGTAACCACAGTGCCATGGGTTTGTGCCAGACTCTTTGCCGGGATGAGGTGTTGGCTCCGGGGTGAATCTGGGATGGGCACAGCTACAAATGACCTCCTCTTCCCCTCTGGAACGACACAGTGGAGATTGATGGGGAGATGGAAAGGGGTGGTGGTGTGTCCCCCTAAGCCGGCGAGCAGGGGCACGTGGCAGTGCAAGGGGACAAAGGTGGGCAGAAAGTGCCACCTGCATGCCAGCAAGGCAGTTTTGCACTGTGTCCACACTGGGGCTGATAAAGGGGTGGCAGAACCACCTCCCGGGTGTGCCCAGGGAGCCAGGCAGGAGCTGCAAATCCATCTCTGGCCATAGGAGCAGGCTCAGCTCACCTGTGTGGGATCCACAGTGCCCCTGGATTCAGAAATCCAGAGACCCTAAAACTCAGGTCTGCACCTGCCGTCGGCTATTTTCCAAGCAAAGTTTCAGGAGATGCTTTTCCTGTCCCTGAGACACAGTCAGCTCACGGCTGAGGAGGGTGATGGGGTGCCCACAGGTAAGTGGGGGTCCCGTGGCTCGTGTTGGCTGGCACTTCCCTTTGTCAGCCAGACTTGTTGCCCAGAGGCAGCAGCTCCACGCAGCCCTCACTTACCGCTGGGAATGCTGCCGGCGGGGCTGGGCAGGGTCTGAGCATGCAGAGCCGCCTCTGGGTCTCCAGCCGGCAGTAGCGGTTCTGGTTGGAGACGCGGGTGGCAAAGCCCACGCCGCAGGTGGCCGAGCAGGCGCTCCACTCCGTGCCCCACTCCCTGCAGGGGTATGGCAGCAGTGGGGACACTGCCCTGGGGGCTGCAAGAAAAGAGATGAGAGGAAAAAAAGGGTGGTTGGAGGCAGGTGCTGTGCAGATGCCCTGTGGTGCTGCAGGTGTAGCACAGAAACGTGAGGTGTCTCCTGCTGATGTTTCACAGCCTGGGCTGAAGGCACCATTCCCAGAGACTTGCGTGGGCATCCCCTCCCTGGAGCTGCCCTGCATCTTACCTGCCCTGGCATCCCGGAGGAGATGCTGGTCCTGGGCTTCACAGATCCACTCAGGGCAGCACTTCCCTGGGATCTCCACACGCCGGGGGTAGGGGCAGTCTGGGGTGGGCAGCCGGACATCCTCCTGGCACAGTGGGATACAGTTGAAGCCCCCGTCCAAGCACTGGCACTGGATTTTGCAGCTGGGCTGGAAAACCTCCCCATCTCGATAGACCCGGCCATTCACCTCGCAGCCCTCCTCATCATCTTCAACTGCAAGGGACAGCCCGGACAGAGTGACAGAGAGATAAGGGTGGCAGAGAGGACTTCTGGGGGTGACTGTGGGGCTGACACAAAGGGCCTGAAGTGGGGAGGGGGGGGCACAGAAGTGACTGAGAGGTGTGCAGGGTAGACATGGGTGTTCAGCAGCGTGTTCATCTCCCAACCTCCTCCCCTTCCCTATCTTCTCTCCTCATCAAAGCAACAGCTCACCAGCTGTGAGAACCCCACTGCCCTTTGGCTCTGGCCCTGCCTTCAGGGCTTCCAGCTAGAAAAGCTTTCTCTGAGATTTCTCTGCAGGACCTCCAGGCTTCAGC
Organism: Pardalotus punctatus; assembly: GCA_013400915.1. NCBI lineage: Eukaryota > Metazoa > Chordata > Aves > Passeriformes > Pardalotidae > Pardalotus > Pardalotus punctatus. Next base: position 23,451 of record VZTX01014293.1, on the reverse strand, counting down.
CCTGGACAGGGTGACTGCAGCATCCCTGGACTCCCTTGTCCATCCTCACTCAAACCACCCTGAATCCTGAGTCAGAAAGCAGCACAAGAGCTGGCAGGAGATGGGGAACAGCCCCATGCATCATCGTCAGGAAAGCTGCTTTCCTAGCCTTAACCACTTCCCTGGGAGTACTGCAGGATGCCTGAGGCCATGGCTGGAGCTGGGCTGTGTGCTGGGCTGTGTGTGGAGGTATCCCCAAGGAAAATGGGCACTCCCGTACTCACAGTTGCAGGTGGCTCCTGTCCCTGCAGATGCTGTGCTGTAGTCACAGACGAGGCCCTGGCTCTGGTCACAGACGTGCAGGAAGTCACAGGGCTCTCCCAGGCGCCGGGCACAGATCTTGCAGCAGCCACACCCATCCAGGACCAGGGGGGACCCGCGGGGGCAGCGGGGTGGCACCCAGGGGCAGTAGCAGGGTCTCCGGCACAGCTGGGCACAAACCTGTAGAGGAAAAGCTGAATCCATACAGGTGGCTCCTGGCTAACAGCTGCTATTTCACTGGGACAGACAAGTAAACTTGTCTCGATCATGGGGGCAGATTTTTGGTGCAGGGAGGCTCTGCAAATCCATGGGAATATGTCGAAGCAGCCTGGAAAGCTACTGTGCCCTTTGAAGGGCACCTGTGGAAACCCACAGAGAATCAAGGATGCTTGGCACTCTGCAAGATGGGGACTTAAATGGACACTGCTCTGAGCACACAGGAGGAGGATGGAGCTACAAGGTGAACATCCCATGCAGTGGTGGGTATTTAATGAGGTCAGCAGCCGCATATAGCCCAGTGGGAGGGAGGAAGGGAGGGAGGGAGAGCAGCCCAGCCCCATGCCTGCCCCCAAAGCAGCAGGCTGTGCTCAGCTGGAGAGGTGACTCTGCTGGGACAGAATTCACATGGTGAGGGCACAGCACCTCATTCCTAACAGACTTAACAGCTCTCATTGATGCCAAGAAACAGGACATTGCATCAGCAATGGGGATCTGAAGCCAGACAGACCTCACTGCATTCCTCACTGGTCCAGTTGCATCCTCTGCTTGTCCTTGGCTGCAGCATCCTCACCTGGCCTGGCCCACTGGGCGAGGAGCCCAGAGATAGGCACGTTTTCAAGGATTGGGAGCTGTTTTCCCTCCTGGCTAGCCTGAGTAATCACTTTGGCAGGGCTGTGCACAGCAGTCCTTTGCCTGCTCAGACAATTGTCTGCCAGGGATGTGCCCACAGGACTTCACCTGGGCAGGTGGATGTTTACACCCTTGGCTCATCTTGCTTGCACAACCACCCGGGCACCAACAGCTTTTTTAGGCAGCACTTGAGCTCCCATCATGTCACATCTGACAGAGCTGTTGCATATAAAGCCTGAGGCCATGAGAGTTTGCTCTGCAGTTTGGAAGTGAATTCTTTGCCAGTACTGGCCTGACAGTGCATGTGAGCCCCCTGGGAACCCTGCTGTTCAGCACTATGCACGTGCTGCTGGATGCAGGGCCAGCATGTGCAGCATAGCAAACATGCAACCAAAACATTCATCCCTGCCCTGGTCCAGGTACTGCCATGACTCCTGAGTCTGCCAAGGGAGTGATGGGTTCAGCCAGACCGTGTGGGTTTTATATACCATTTTCCTTTTTCTGTTTCTCCCAGTGGCATCAGGTCTGACATGATGAGTCAGACAGAGAAGGTAGCTGCTGGTGCATTATCTGTTCCGCATTTGCAGCAGTTCAGATGCTTTTTATGGGGCTGTAGAAGTGTCAGTGCCAGTAACTGGAGTTAAAATATATCCAAAATGGACTGGGTGATCTGGGGCTTGTTCTAGTTCTGTCAGTGAGCAGCATTATTAATGTGGCAGAAACCAGAGAGAGACTCATGGCAGGGACCAAGGGACTGGCTGTGGTGGCCAGGTTTGGGCTGGCAGCACAAAGATGGTCCTTGGTGATCTTCCAGGCACTTGTGAGCACCTGGGACAAGAATTATTGCTCTGTTTCAGCTTACCCAGGCAGCCAAGGGCATTTTTTATATTTCAGGGGGTTGCTATTACGAATTGATGTTTTAGAAAGATTAGCCAAGGCATAAATCCATTTCCCCCTGCTCCTTGTAATTTACTTGTATTTAGATGACAATGTGGCTCCTGTCAGAGATCTGAACTTTCTGGGAAAAGAGTCAAATAGGCACGATGTTGTCACAACATCCCTGCCTGGGGATTCAAGCAGCAATTAGAACTTGGAGCTGAAATGCCCCAAACTTTTCAACATTCCTGTTCTCTGCACAGGCAAATATTTTCACACCGAGTCCAAGAGAAAAAAATACTTAAATCGCTACAACAACCCAAATCCCATCAGAGGCACTGGCTTGGTGTGAGCATTCTGAGAAGTGGGGAGAGGTGAGTAATGGCAGGGCTGGTGCTCGTGGCTTGGCCCCTGCTTCGGGAGCCTGGGCGGGGATGGAGAAGCCTGGGGGAGCCTGGAGGAGCCTGGAGGAGCTGCTACCGCCCAGCGGCTGCTCGCTGGCTCGTGGGGACCGAACGTAGCCCAGCCGGGAGAGCTGCAGGGACAGCGAGCAAACAGCACATTGCTGGCATTCCTGTGTGCTCCAGGGACTCACACAGCGGAGCCTTGGGCCCAGGAAGGCTCAGACCCTGCTGCTTCATCTCAAACACCTCTCCCAAGCGGAGCTCTGCCCCCTGCATCAGCGAAGCCTGGCTGCCGGCCGGCGATAACCACGGGGCTCCTGGTGACACCCAGTCCTCCCTGCACCTCACTGTGCCAGAACCGGCTGCTCCACAGCTAAAGCTGCCCCGGTGCCCCATCTCCCTTACCTTGGAGAGAATGCAGAGGAGGGAGAGGAAGAGGAACTGCTTCTCCAGCTGGAGCCTCATGGTGTTCTCCCCTCTGCCACTTCAGCACATCACCCCCCAGGCAGTTTGGAGGCAGTGGTATGTTCGCAGGTTTTAAAGCCCAGAGTAGGTCCTGCTGGTGTTTATACTCTCCCTGCTCTGATGTCACTCACAGGCTCCAATATAAACATGAGTAGGTTTGGACAAGCCTCAAGATTTTCTATTTTTTTCTCCTTTCCTTTTTTTTTTCCATCACACATTCCAGCTGCCATTTCCACTCTCCTCAAGGTGAGAATATGCTGTCCACTGGGATAAGGAGTGAAGGGAAGGGATGCTGTGCTGTCCCTGGGGAGCAGGGGAGAGGGACTGAGGAACCAAGCTGGTGGGATGATCCAGTTCCTTGCTCCTAGCCTGGGAGGGAAGGGTCATGCCTCATCCTACTGACCAAGGTCTGCCCAGGCAGAGCTGGTATCTTCCTCCTGGAATTTGAAGGGATTGACAGGATTGTCCCTGCTGCTGCTGTGCGACAATGCCATGACCAGGCAGGAACAGGGCACTCACCGCTATGTTTAATGTTGCACCCAGTGCCTGGCAGGCTGTGGAAGAGGAGTGAATTGCCCAAAAGAGCTGGAAAGGGATTTGCTGTGGTGGTGGTGGTGCCATATCATCCCTGTCCTGAGCGGAGCTGTGGCCACCTGGGGAAGCTGCTGGGGCGGGGTGGTTGGATGCACATCATGTTGTATTGTCCTGGGTACATAATGCAGAGAAGGCTGCAGTCTGACCCTGCTGCTTTCAAGCCTTGTGAACCCAAATTCAGCCCCAATTAAGCAATTGTGAGGCAGGTGCTCAGCAGTTGTGTCCCAATGCTTCCTCTGTCTGCCCTGTGCAAGCTTTTCTCTTGGTCCCTGTGACTGAGGATGTGAGGCTGGCTCTTAGGAAAGACAAACCCAAGCACCTCAAGACCCTCACTAGACAGAGCCATTTCTCCATGTTCCCATTCCCCAGATCTTATAACAAGATGTGAGAGGAGAATTTGTGAGCCCAGAGCTCAAAGGGAAGGCCTGAGCATAAGGATGCAGGATGCCCTGCAGCTCTCCCTGCCTCCTCTCCTGCACCCCTGCCCCTTGCCTGCAGGGTGTGTTCTGGGGGCCGGGAAGTTCTGCTGCTGGCACAAGGGATGGATCCTGCTGGCTGTGCACAGACTCCCTGGATTTTTCAGGAATGATGAGAAGGGCTGCTGGATATCAGGTATGTCACAGGAGGTGACAAACAGGAGGTGCTGGAGGTGTCCAAAACACAGGACAACACACAGGAGGTGCTGGGTATCATACAAGCAGACCACCAAAATCATGCAACTAAGAGTGATGCCCCATCCCTCCCTCCAGCCTTTTTCCGTCTCTTTTGTCATTGTCAAACAGGTTTTCAGTCACCTGAGCAGCAATCCTGGCATCAGCTCCATGCCTGCCAGAGCCTGGAAACCAGGGCATGGAGCAGGGTGGGCACAGCCCAGCAGGGAGAAGAGCGGACTGATCTCTCACAGTTCCACCCCAATTCTCCACTTCGGTTTTGCTTCATTAGCTGCCATCAGGCTGCTAACGAGGTCATGGCAGCTTGCAGCAAAACCCAGGCACTTTCCAAAGGCTGCTGTCGCTTATCCCAGCGCCGGAGCCTCTGCTCTGCATGTTGGAGCCCCAGCTCCCTGCATCACCCAAGCCATGCCTGGAGGTCCAGGGATCTGCTCTGGCAGCCCTGCCTGTGGCAGAAGAGGCATGAGGGGCGGCACATCGCTCTGAACTCCCTGGCAGGGCAGTCAGGCCCCACTGACAAATGCTCAAAGGGGTTTGATACTTAAGGCTGTAGACAGTAACCCACTTTCTGCCCCAGAGCCAGTGCCCTCCCACTGGCTACAGCTCAGCCAAACATCCTGGAAGTGGCTTGGGAGCAGCCAGAGTGCCGAGCCAGCCTTGCATAGGGGGACAGTTCAATTAATTACTCCAGGCTTGTGTTTATTAGGGAATCCTGATTAATGGCCATGAGTTCATTTCCCAGTTAGGAATCAGGTGACAGTGCTGGTAACAGAAATAAAAACCTCTAATTTCCCACAATGAATGACCCTTGGAGCAGCCAACAGACCTGTGTGAGGTCCCAGGGGGCAGCAGGGCACCCCTGGGGGAGGCTGAGGCTCAGGGCTACCCAGGGGAGTCCACTGAACATTAAACCCCTTCCACCTGATGTATGCTGGGTCAGCTCCCTTCTTTACCCTCTCAGCTCCAAAAAAAAAGGGGACCTGGCTTTCCCCCACACCTGATGTCACGGAAATTGAGATGCAGGAAGGTGACATCCCTGTGATGGTGTGACATCACCGGGAGGCTGTCGGAGCTCAGGCAGTGACAGAGAGCCCGAGTCAAGCCTGAGCCAAGTCAACACCCCCAAGACAAGCAGCCAGATGAGGCCAAACCCACCATCCCACACCTGGCAAGCTGCCCACACCTCCTGTGGCATTGGTAATCCTTGGTGGTACCTTGCTGGGTTTTGGAGGTGCCCAGTGGAGTTGGCTGGAGGGGCTCCCACAAAACCTCTCATGATCTGCCTTCCCAAAGAGGCTTTTCCGTGGGTGACATGGACTTGAGCTTCCCTTCTCCCATCTCTCCAGGTCCCATGCATCCACCCTGCTGTGCTGTGCTGTGCTGGCACTGCAGGGGCTGCAGGCAGAGGCTGGCACAGGAATACAGCCCCTGCACCAGTTTTGATCTGCAAAGCTGCACCAGAACAGCACATTAGCAGTTCATTTTATAAATACTCAGTTATAGCCCTTCCCCTCTGGAGCACATGCCCCATATGTGCTCTGTACCATACGTGTGATTTCAGAGCTAGTAATTAAGTCCATATGTCTTGCACTGCAGTTTCCGTGGTATTATTGTCAGGTTTCTGGGGGGGGTTGTAATTTTTTTTCTTTTTTTTTGTGGTCAGTTGTGCAAGAAAATAGTTGATACAGGGATCTGAATACATCTCCTTTGAGTTAGCCGCTGGCAAGCTCTACCGTTTCTATAGAAATGAAGGAACTGCCCCAGTGAATTTACATTTTAGAGAGCTGAGTTTTTTCATGTGCTTGCTGTTCTAACATGCCATCGTGAATAACACAGAAAAGCTCTCATTTGCACACCCTGCTCAGCTGAAATTGCATCCATCTGGGATGGATATTGAGCATATTCTCCCTTCATGCCTTTCCTTTCCTCGAGACTCCCCTTCTCTACATCGTGTGTTAAACGCCCTCCCTAGAGCTGGGGGAAGTCAGAGCAGTGTCTGGATATCCATTTCTGGTGGGGAGCACTGAGCCTGTCCTGGGTCCTGGCAGTGAAAACACGGGTCTAGGGTGAGCCCAGCTCCATAGCTTAATGGGAAGAACATTCCCTTTGCTCCTGGGCACTCCTGGCTCAAATCCTTACTGCAGAGCAGCATGGAGGAGCCCATGGTGGGTGGACAGCGCTGGTGGGAAAGCTGGGCGTACATCCAGCTTGGAAAAACCAAGAGCCTTGAGCTGAAATGGAGATGCCTCAGGTCTCCCTCGGCTGTTGGACACTTTGGGGTGGCTGCTGGATGTTTTTCATGAGACTTCTGGAAAACACCATGGCTTTGAGAAATTTTGAAATATCTCTGCTTTTGGCAGGATGGGAGAGTTGTTTCCTACCCAGAATGAATCTGGCTCTGGTTTCAAACAGCAAGAACCGAGAGAGGTGGTGATGGCTGTTTCCATGCCTGTCTGGCCATTTCTATTCCCTCTGGTTGTATTCCCTCTCACACCTTAACTGGACAGCAGAGGCAGGCTGGGAAGACTAGCCACTCCAAGGGACAAGGGATGGGCCAGGCAGTCTTTTACCTTGAGGTCACTGCTTCCACCCCAGACCCGGGATGCAGAGACTGAAAGTATTTACCATCTGGTGCCTGGCCAAGTGACTTGTGAGAAAAGAATTCACGGCTGTCGTCCAGTTTCTGATGGTCAGGCAACTGCATCAGGAACCTTGGCTACATCTGGGACCAGCTGACCCCTCCAAGCTCCCAGCCACAGTGATGAGGCCAGCGAGGCAGCGGCCAGGCATCGCCCCTGCCAAAGGAGAGACAGGAATGATGCCTGGTGGTGGGGGCACTTGATGCTTCACCATTCCCCAGACATTTTTAGGTAGGTTTCACTAGAAAGAAGCACTGATAAATGGGACTTGGGCTGGTTCTGCTCTCAAAGTCTGACACTGCCAAGAGGAAAGAGCTGAGCAATTACACGAGGAGCAAATGGACTATCACAACCAAGAAAAGGCTTGGCTTAGCCAAAACTATAGTGAGAGTTCATCCTTCAGACTGAGGGGCTTCTCATTAGCACAGCACAGCCTTGTATCAGCTGTTGTGGAAGGACAACAGGGACATATCAAACCCATCAAACCCTGGGCAATATTTCTGTATGATTTTTTTTTCTTGCTGTCCAGACAAAAGCAATTCATAATTGTCTCCCTAAGTTAAACATTCAGATAACTCAAAGAATAAGACTTTTGTAAAACAAAGCTTGGAAACTTCAGCCAGACGAGGTTTTCCATTATTATTTGGAAAACAGTGTCAGAAATCATCACATATTCAACATTGTGATCCTCTGGGAGTTTATTTTTGGTATCAAACATCATCAAACATAAACTTCTTTCAAAAAATATCACTAGAAGTTTTATCTTTCAGACAAGATATAGTCCCCAGGTCCTGACCTTGTGTGGTTACTGAAGACCCTTTGTATTTTCCATGGAGCTGGATGGCTCACTCATGTTTCCTGATCAAATTGCTCATTCTTTTTGACTATCTCTATTTTTCTTGTGGTTTCAGGCTAAAATAGACAGTGTTTTTCCTTCAGTTCTTGTCTTGCTCGAGGGTGCTGTGTGTTCCCATGTCCCCTGCAACATCAAAGAGGCTGCAAATGGAGGCACTCACTGATGAGCAGCCAGTGATGTGTTTAGGTGTCTCCAAACTCACCTTGTAATTGTGCCAGCTCTGCTTTAGAGAGGGGTTTGGTGGTGTCGGTGTTTCCTTCCAGCCCTGCTTTCTGGGACTGTGGTAGGACTTTCGAGGATGCAAGTGCTGCATAGATTAGGCAGCTGGTGTTGTGCCTGGGAAGTGTGTGGTGCTGGAAGAGGTTTGGGTGGCACAGGCTGTGTCTGTTCCCAAATGTCACAGCTCTTCACATCCCCAGGGTTGCTCTTGGCTCACCATCAGCGGGAGCAGCTCAGGGTGCTGGTGGATCCAGGATGCTGGGACAGGACAGTGCTGGGCAGGGGACAGTGACCTGGAGCAAAGCCAGCCCTCTTGAGCTGGCGTATCTCCAGTGGGTGCTCTGCAAACCCCTGGCTGTAGCTGGGGCCTTCCCAGAGGCAGTGAAGTGGGCATTCCTCAGCATCCTTGATGATTGGAAGGAGCCTGGCTCCTGCAGGAGCTTTCAGCACAGACCTTGGGCACATTGGGAAGCTCGGCTGGGCAGGACTGAAGAGCTGCCAGTTCACCCTTCACACCCAGCTCTTGAAAACCCCAAATGACTGGTCACCACCCCAAGCCAGCTGGCAAGGGGACCTGCTGCTTCTCACCAGGACTCCCTGCAGGTGAGTCCTGCTTCCTACCTCCACCCCAGGGAGCAGAGAAATGGCTGGGTTTGCTCTCCATCTCCTGAGCAAGACTGGAGAGGCTGAAGCGAGCAATGCCTCCATGTGCCAAGGAGTTCCAGGCCCCCAGTCCTTCCCTATGCCCCCTCCTGATGTCAGAGATATCTGGAGACATTTCCCAAGCATGAACTTCACATAAACCACCTCCTCTTGTCCCTACCCCCAGCCAAATCAGTAAAGACAAGACTGAAACCTTTAGTGTGTGTGGGATCCAGTTGAGAAAAACAAACCTCTGGGTCTCACGATGGTTATGAAAGCAGCGATGTCGCCTGGAAAGTATGTACCAGGGAGCAGAGAGCAGAGGGGCGAGCAGAGGAGCTGGGAACCAGCTCAAATATGACTCAAAATCACGGGAAATTATTTCTGATTAATGTAATTACTTCGGCTCCAGCCCTGATCAATATGAGGAGCTAAAATACTCATAAACCGGCCGAGAATGTGAACTATGCAGAATGATTTGTAAAAGGTGTTTGGCTGGGTGTACTCTCCCCTGGCTGCTGGGCTGCCCAGGGCAGGGTGACCTGGTGCTGTGGGACGTGGGGGAGCAGTGACTTGCTAATTGCAAACTGGTGGTCCCCAAGTGAGAATCCTCCCAAAGGAACAGGGAGGGGACTGCCTCACGCAGGTCCTGAGTTTAAATAAAAGCAACCAGCCTGCTTGGCTGGGCTTCTTCTGTGCTCTGACCACAGAGCAAGAGCCAAGATTGGCTTTTTACAGGCTTTTGGTGGCCCCCACAGCCCGGGGAGGTTTTGGTGGGCTGGTACAGGGCACAGCCCAGGCAGGGGCTCTGGGTGGGCACTGAGGAGGCAGTGGAGAACTGCAGGACCTTGGGGACACAGAGGGAGAGAATGGTGTCTTCAGAGCTCCCAGTGGCTGAGCCTGAGCTGTGCCAAGTGTGGTGCCAATCTGCACGGGAGAGGTGCTTCCTCCTTAGGGGTACGGCTGCGTCTTAGGGAACCACACCTGCAGAAGCAGATCAGGAGGAGATGCCTGGGAGATCCCTGGAGATCAAGGCCAAGTTGGATGGAGATTTGAGAAACTTTTTCTGGTGGAAGCTGTCCTTGCCCATGGCTCTTTTAGATCCCTTTCATCTCAAACCATCCTGTGATTCTAAACCCTGTACAGCAGGTCCCCATGAAGCTGATGCCTGTGGCCATATGAAGATGGTAGGGATTTCCCTCTGACAAAGCAAGCTGAGGCTGGGGTGAAGGTGCTGTGGGCCATGGGGGTCTCCCATGAACTGGTTTCTTTGACATGGTAAGGGAAGGGAAGAAGGGCTGTTATAATCTCATTTTTCTCCTGCTGCTCCCTGGGGAGACTGAAGAACCCCACTGTGAATGTCTCCCACCATCCAGGCTTCTCAGGACAGCATTCCCAAAAGCAGGGGCAGGGGCAGAAACAGGAAATAAGATGAATGGAGCCCCTGGGCTGGGAGCTGCCTTTGCCCTGGCACCACAGGGCAAGAGAAGATGGGGTGGTGAGGGCTTCCCCTCCCACCTGAGCTGCTCTGCAGGCTCCGAGCTGCCACTGCCCCTCAGAAAAGCTGATGTCTCCATCTTTGGCGGTGACAGCTCCATATTTATGTGGCAGTGAGGCTGCAAGTTACAGCCACCACCTGATGCTGCTATTGCTGTGTCTCTCCCACAGGACGCTTGATTAGCAATTGCTGGAACACTCTCTGGTTCTCTTTGAATGGGATCCTGTTGGCTTTCAGCCATGCAAACCCTGCCTGTGTGAGATCCCTGCACTACAGCCCTCCTGGCCATGGGAAGGACATTGTTCTGGAATTTTTTCCTTTTCTGACTGCTTTATGATTTTCTTAAAAAAGGGGTAAAAAAAAAATAAAAAAGGCATGAAAGGCCTGTCTGTGACTCGTGGCTCACTGGAATGTGTCAGGCTCTGGATTAGAATCTGCTCATTCTGAGCTGATCCCTCAGATTGCCTTCTCCACTTGCACAACTGGTCCAGCTCCATTTCTGGCAGAGAGATCGGCACCTCCCTGGCCCTGCCCACACCAGCACGGATGGCTCCTTCAAGGAGCCCACTGGTGATCTCCTTTAGAGAGCTCAGACCATCCAGGGTGAGAGGAGCCCTCTGAGCCTCACAGAGCATCACTGCCCCACCAAGCTGGCCACAGGCCTCTGGGGCCATCTACAGAGACATCACGGAGTGATGTGAAAACAGCCGGGATTCCTGTGTCCCCAGGTGAAAAATACCAGGATCTGGCAGGGGTCACCAGAGCAGGGCTCTTGTCTGCAGCCATTGTGTCCAAGCTGGGGAAAGCCTGGCAGCTCGAGGTGGAGGTGCTGGGAACGGGGCTGGACTGGGAATTGCAGGGCATCCCTCATTTCAAATCAGTACCCTTTGGGGTGGGTTACCACCTCCTGCAGGGCTTTGGGAAGAGAAATAGAGAGTGTTTGACTTATGTGGCTGTCTGCACCTGGCCACCCAGGGCTGGCAATGGCAGCCTGGCTATGGCTTGGCTTGTCTCAGGAGCTGCTCCCAGCCAGTCTGGAGTCAGCCAGAGCCCCAGAGGAGCATCTTACAAGGCAGCTCCACTCATGAACCAAACTCCACAAATAAAAATGCAGCCTGGAACCTGTCACCAGTGCAGCGGTTGGAGTGTGGGGAGCAGCAGTGCAGCCAGGGCTCCTCTGCCCTCCCTACTGGCCCAGGCTGCAGAGGATGTTTTGAAGTGATTTGGCAGCTGTGTATGCTGTCCATGATACTTTTCCATCATTACCTCCATGTCCTTCCTGGGGCAGGGAGCTCCCCAGGCCACATGGAGAAATCCCGGTCTGTGATTTTGCTGGAAACCACATGTAGCACAGCGTGGTTGGGGTTAGGAGCATTGTTTCCCCGGCATTTGGCTGCTCTCTCCACTGCCAGAAGCTGACCACATGCAAATCCCAGTTTTCTTTGCATCCCGTGGTCCTGCTGAGCTGTGGTCTGCCGCCCGCACAGGCGAAGCCATCCCGCTGGCCTGCCACCCAGAAATCCTGCTCTGGACCATCTGCATGAGGATTAAACACAAACACTTCGCAAACCGCAGTCCTCGAGTGCAAGGCAACGAGCCGAGGGCTGTCAGAGCAAAAGGAAGATCCTCTGAGCTGTGCAGGAGAAGTCGAGTGGACAAGAGAGCCTCAAGCAGAGGCTCTGACTCCAAGGGGCACCAGCCACCCTCTGTGTGTAACCCCAGCTTTGAGATCTTGCTTTGCTGCTGCCACAGTTCACCAGACCTGTGCAAATTCTGCTGCAGACCAGATCCTTGTCCAGCAGCTTGGTCCAGGGACGCTGTGCTTCCAGCCTTGGCTGCTGCAGCCTCCCTCCCTAAACCCCACCTGACAGTGCTGCTGTGCCTTCCCCTGCATTGCACTCACCTTGTGCCTCCTTTGATAGCACCAAAAGTGCTAAAACCCATGGAGAGGCAGCTTGAAGGTCCTGCGGTGTCACACAGCTTTTGCTTGGACCTGGACACATCCTCCACAGCCTGATTTTCCTCCTTGTCCCCATGCAGGATCACACGCACCTGCTTTGAGCCAACTTTCCTCTCCCAGGACTTGTCTGCAGGGTGAGAGCCCAGCCTTGCTCCTTCTGTCTCTGAGCCCTGGCCCCTGGAAACATCTGCAAGGAAATAGCTGAAGGTATTGAAAGGGGAGGCAGGAAACGCTCTGAATATTTTTTTTCTAAATATAATGACACTAATGTTGTTTGCAGTGTTAAAAATAGAAATGAAGAGAACCTGCCTTTTTCCTGTTTGCTTTCAGCTCTCACTTTCTTGCCTGTCTCTGCATTCTGGGGCTCTGCATGAAAATAAACCCAAGGAAGATCTCAGCAGTGTGCAAAGCAAAGCCAGATGAGTTTGGTCTTGGCTCCAGCTTCCCCAAGTGGGGCCATGCTCCTCTGTGGAGCTCAGGGAGCTTCAGGCTGGGCACTCCCCACCTCCAGCCACTGTCTCTGCAGGCTCCATCCAGGTGTGGAGGGACTGGCACTGACCCCACTGCTGTGGAACTGGCCACTCTCACTGGGAGTGTGGCCACCCTCCTGCACCCTGGGTCCTGGCTCTGGTCACTCTCCTGATTTTCCCAAGTGGATCAGTGTTACAAGTGGGCTCTGAGGAGCTCTGCTGCTCTTCCTCCCATGGCTGATGGAGCTGTGCTTGTGCCCCAGGCTGGATCTGCCAGGGTGCTACCACAGAAGCCCTGGGCAAAATCCCTCTGCTCCCACCTCTTCTGCTAGAAATATTTCTCCAGATGCCTGTGACACATCCCTCCAGCAAGCACTGCATTTACCCATTCTCAGGTCTCCCTCCCAGCCTCCTTTAACTGGGACGATTTTGCTGCTGATCTCTCACCAGCTCCTTAGAGAGCAATGGCCATCACTGAATTCAGAGGCTGATGGATTCAAATTCACCTTGGCAGCTTCGAGTCAGCCAGGATTCCCAGAACCTGGAGGATCAAGTGTGGGAGCCAAATCCCAGCCCTGAGCACAGCAAACTGGCCAGGGACACAGTGTCTGAACAGCAACGTGCCTTCAATTTGGGAGGCGATACCACACCCCGGGTCAGCACGGCTGCCTGGTTGCTGCAGGTGTTCAGATGAAAAGCTCTGCGCTCATTTTTCAGCAGAGCAACGCAGGGAATGCGTGGCTTGGATGGAGGCTGCTGCCTGATTTATTACAGACTCAGCTCGAGGTGCCTCAGGAGAGCAAGCCCTGGCAGAGGATGAGAGGCAGGCGTGTGTATGGACGGATTGCAGCACACAAAATGCTGCGTTGTAGTAAGCCTGCCTGGAATGCACTGAAGCTGGGAGCGGGAGGATGAATGAATCCTCTGGCCTGGTTTACATTCCTCTGCCATCCCCAGTTTGTTTCTTGAGCTGGTGAATGGGGAGGGTGGGCAGCCTTGGGCTCTTGGAAAGCCACAAGGCAGCCAAGCACTGGCCTGGAGTGTTGCTGGCACTCTCCTGGCCACATGGAGTGTGCTGGCAATGCCAGAGGATGGGCTCTGCTATGTCCAGGTGCCACTCTCTGTGCAACATCCCTCAAAAGGCTGACTTTTGCAAGGAGTGTTTTTCTCATAACACGGCAACTTCCAGGGTTGACCTCAGGTTGTTCTTAGTTAGCCGGAAATCAGATGTTTAAAATGTCACTGGACTATTGTGAGTCACTGTCTGGGCCACTTTTGTGTCAAAGAACCAGTTCTCCTGTGTATCCCTATAAAGTCCATGCTTGAACCTGGCATGATGTGATTTTAAAAACAATAAGAAGCTTCCCCATGTTTCCCTCCCCTCCACTACCTGCTTTCCTGGCCCTGGCATAGCTCTGACCCTTGGAAGCCCACACACTTCTGCAGCTTTTCAGCTGCCTCTCCCCAGCCAGGCATGTCTGGTGCTGCCAGAGCTCAGTCTCTTTGCTGTCAGTGAGTGCTCAGGTTTTTCAGCAGTGTTGTCAGCAGTATCCAAAGGGACCATTGATTCAGAGTGTGACAATCATGGGCTTCACTGGAGGCCTCCTGACTGTGCTTTTGAGGCCCATTTGGGCACCAAACCTGTGGTAGGAATGGGATTCTGACCCCATATGGTGCAAGCTGTCATGGTGTTAACTGGGGCTGAGCCAGAACCATTGACATCCTGCCATACTGACAGCCCATCCCCATGAGCTCCTGCCCTGCTGAATGCATCTGACTGACAATCCCTCTGTAATGCACAGTGGGGTGATTGCCCTGGGTTTACAGATGGGAGCTCACCCCCAGGGATTTCCCAGCTGTTCCCCTCTGCCTGGTCCTGCTGCTGGCCTGCAAGACATCCCACCCACAACCCACGTCTCCGGTGTGAACTGGGAATGAAACAAAGCCTTGGCATCCGAGGAGGAGGAAACAGCCCTTGGGAAGGACTTTAGCCATAAGCTGTGCGTTCAGGCGAGCAGACAAACCGAGGGTTCGGGGGCGGAGGGCAGGGGCTGCAGCCGCGCTGTGGCCGGGACGGAGCGGGCGGTGGCGGCTCCGCAGCCCCGCGGAGCGCACGGGCTCTGCCTCCCTCTCGCGGCCGCTGTGCTCGGGCTCGCCCGGAGCTGCGGGGCTTCACGCCTTGCCCGGGGCTCCCCGACTGCCACCCGCACCCCAAGGTGCCTCCCCGTCCCCCTGGCTGCGCGTACACCCGGGTTTATCCCAGCACGGAGCCGGCGGATGCTGAAGGTGTGAGCGGGGCCGGAACTGCTCCTGGATATTCACCTCTTGCTTTTAAGCAAAACCTTTGTGCTGCCACTGGGGAAAAACTCTTTATAGGCAGTCTTGCATCACGCCTGGTTGGAAACGAAGCCAACCGCACTGGAGACAGCTGCCTAAAAGCTGAAGCTGTTTTATTCCCAATAATCTGTTTTCAATTTCTTCTGCTGCCCTCCAAGCCAAGAATTGAACAAAACAAGAGCTCCAGGAGATCCTATAGAATATTAATTGGGTCAGGGCCCTGGATTAGATAAATTAAAACATCTCCAGATGCTCCAGAAAATTCCAGCTCGACACGGTGAAGACTGGTTTCTCTTCAAACATTTTTTGCTGGAGCAGAGGCTGTGACCAGTTGCCCTGGGGCTTGCAGCCACCTTTGCCATGACAGCAGCCAGGCAGAGCCCGAGTTTAGCCCAGTAGTACCAGTCCTGCCAGAAGCCAGCACTGGGGAGGTATGGGGAAACACCTGGGTATTCCCCTTCTCCCTCTGCTTCTTCTCCCCTTCAGCTGCCTTTTTCTCTCTACCTGCAATAATTCCTAGTGTTGGTATTTCTGCTGGTACTTGGCAAGCCCTGTTTGAGGAGTGAACATCTCATGTGAGTGCTCTGTTTGGGATCCTCGGTTTGGGCTCAGCCAGACCCTCACTGGCATTTCAGGGGGAGTGATCTGGACCTCCTGGGATGGCGTCTTTGAGTTGGGATCAGGGAGGACAATTTAAGTTACTGCTCTGCTATTCAGATCCTAGCTCCGGGCGTGAAAGCAGCGCTTGTACACCAAAACCACCTACAGGCAGGGTGGAGCAGTAGCAGGGGTGAACCAATGCTAGGACCAAACCCTGCTGTCTGCCAGGTTTAAGGGCTCCACAGGGTCAGGGTGGCAGAAGAGTGGGGACAATCCCCCCAGCTTTGCTTTGCAGGATGTGACCTGCAAGTGCCATAGCCCTGAGAACACTCACGGGCCTTATGGCCCTGACCAGCCTCCCTCACCCCATGCCCATGGCCCAGGGGCTCAGTTTAAGCTCAGCCCAGAGCCTCAGACTCTTCCTGGCTGTGCTGGGGGGGACGCTGGGCTCCAGTACAGCCACAGTGGTGCCTGGCTATGAGTCCTTCTGTCCTGACCTCCACCTGCTGACTGTTTTTCTGGCTTGGTGTCAGCCCTTGCACCATTGCTATGGAGCTGGTGGTGCTCCTGCACCTGATCCTAGCCCTGACCTGATGATCAGACTGACTTTCTGTCTTGGCCTGGCACCTGCCCCATCACTGTGGTGTTGCCTCATTATCTGTGCTCTTGGCTGGACCTGGCTGCCACCTCTGGGTCTGTGCTGCTTCCTTTTCTGGCTCAACACCTGGGTTTGGGCACAGACACAAAGGTCTGGCTGGCCTGGGGTAGAAATTCAGCTATGGGACAATGATGGACTCTTTAGCCTTGGCCCACCAGTGCTGCTGAGAAGACCAGGGATCCCCTGAACCCCTGGCACTGCTGTGTTCCCGCCTGAGCAGGATGGCTTGGTCAGGGCCTGTGTCAGTGGGATAACCCAGCGTTAAATCCCTCATGTGGTGGGGTTTTGAGTGGATTGAATGCCTTCCTTCCCCCAGAACTGAGGGGCCCCACAGAGAGCACCTTCCCATCTGTGAGCTGTCTCCTGCATCCTGGCAGTTCTGGACCGGCCCTTCTCCCACACCTCTTCCCCTCTTCCCCTCTTCCCACTCAAAATGACAGTGTGATGAAGGGCTGAGAGCTCAGCTAAAAGCCCTGAGGAAGCACAAAGCTGATCCTGTGGATCCCTGTGGTGTGTGGAAATCCACAACTCAACAAACCAGGCTCCAGAAGGTGTTGTCTGGGCACCCTGTGGGGAGGTGAGAAGTGGCATTTGGTTCAGCTGGAAGCTCCCAAATTCCCCTGGGGCAGGGGATCTGCTGTGTATTTGAGGTGGGGGAATTTGGGTTTTCCTGCTGTGGCAGCAGCATGGGCTGAGGCTGTAATATTAGAAAGAGTCTGAGGGTGGCAATATTATGCTGATCATTTCTGTTTCCTGCTGCTCCATCCTGCCCGAACTATCTCTAAGAAGGTCAGATTCGGCAAAAGCATTTTCCCTTTCTTTTTCTTTGTGCCATTCCAGTGAGGATGAGACACATGGTGCCGACCTTGGCACCACAGCCCCTCTGAGAAACGCTGTCCTCAGCTCCTCTCTGTCCTTCAGTGGCCCGGGTGGCAGTGTCTGGCCGTGTGCTGATAATCTCATTACCTGCTTACCCTGGGGGCTGGAGAACAGCTCAGCCCTCCACAGTGCAACATGTGCTGTTAAACCCCGGGTATGCAGAGTCTCTTCTGGGGCCAGAGAAGCTTGTTCATGCTGTTCACAGCTGCGGGGTGTGCAGACAGCACCCTGGCCAGAGGCTTCCTTTGGGATCCCTGTTACTCTGCGACTTCTCGGCAGTACTTGGCCATGGAACACGGTGTGACATCTGATCTAGCTCCTTCGCTGGATGTAGCTGTGAGTTGTCTGTGAGAATGGAGACCTGCTCCTAATACAGCTCTTGATTATGGGGGGAAGAGCTGGGGGGGCACTATGGATTTGGGGCTGTGGAGCTTTGTGGACGTGAGAAACTGCACAAGCCTTGGCTCCCCAGGCCCTGCCTTGCAGAGATAAAATCAGAGGTGTCAGCCCATGTGTGTCTTGGTCCTCATTCAAAAAGTGGACTTGAATAGAGACATGTGTTAGCTGGCCACAGCTGGGCTTGTGCTCAGCCTGGGAGCTGCATCTGTATTGCCCTGTTGAGTGACTCTTTGCTGGAGCAGGGCATCCTGCTGCTGGTGGAATTCCCTTGAGAGAAGTGCTGCAGGAAGGGGTGTGGGGGGAAATGTGTTCTGGATGGGGCCTGAAACACTTCCCTCCACTCCTCCCCAGCAGGTCCCAGGGCCCTGGGCTGCACTGTGGGCTCAGGGTGCTCAGGGATGGCTATTCCACCTCTGTGGAAGAGGGCAGGAAGGTCAGAGTGGGGCACTGGGGTCATGTTCCAGTCACAGCCTAGACACAGCAGTGCTGTTCCTGTGGAGGTTTTGATCTGCAGGTGAGCTGAACCTTTTGGGGTGGTGCTAAAAACCCTGAGGAGGAGCTTGTTGCGCCAGACTGGGGCGAATTTGGGTGCCAAGCTGGTCTCTGTTGGTGTGTGGTGTTTACAAGGAGGGCAGCGACCTCGGCAAACAGGGTGGCAGAGCTGTGTTGCTGAGTCACAGCTCTGCTACAACCAGCTGTGATCAGGGATGTGTTTATTCTTTTAAGGAACACAAAAGAGGAAAGTGTCCCCACCTCCTGATTGCTGGAAATCAGACTGATCTGCACTGAGACCTTCCCAGCATGGTGTGGGAACCCACTGGGATATGCTGGAACATGCCTGGCTCACGTGCTCCTCTTGTCTCTGGGCTTCTCTTTGTGAAAATTGGGGTCAGGACAGGGAGGGATGGGTGTGCACCTGGGCTGGAGTCCCCTGGCGTGCAGGCACCAGAAGGGTCCCCTGTCCTGCATGGGGGGGTCTCTGGGCACTGACCCAGGCAGGAGAGGGGAATCTCTTACCACCCCAACGTAAGTAAGGTGGCTCCAATCTTGCAAGCAGCAGCAGGTTCAGTAATTCCCTAGCAACAAAACCTTTCCCCAGTGCCTGAGGCATCATCCATGGTGGTGAAGGTGGTGGTTGCACTTGGCCAGGGAAGCCTTGCACCCACCCAATCCTTATCTCCTGGTCTTCTCACGATGATCTCGGCATATAATGGTGTTGGTCTGTCCTGGGCAGAAGTCACATCCTGGTAAGGTTTTTGTCTTATCTGCTGCAGCTGCTTCAGGTTTGTGTCAACTCCTCTTGACAGCACTGGCACAAGAGCGACAGGGCCACATCTTTCCTTGTCTTTACCCACAAGAGCAATCCAAGGGCAGACAGAGCCCAAGGGCCCAGGAGGAGCTGAGCTATCTGCCAAGGTGAACCCTGCTTCCATTTGTGGTGATAATGCCCCTGTTCTCGGACCTAACTCCATTAATGGGTTCTAATAGTGAAACAGGCTGACAAAGCAGGTAGGGCAGAGGCCAGGGTGGTGCTCCTGCCGAGGTAAAGCTGCCCTGTGCTGCAGGGACTGTGTGCTCCTCTCACCTGGGAGGGTCTGTCTGCACCCTGTGACTCAAAGTGTTGTGTGAGAGTGGGGCTGCCTTTATCCTTAGATATCCCACAGCTGCCAGGGTGGGCCTTGGAGGCATTTCCAAGTCTGAAACACTGCCAGACTCAGACCCCTGCTCTTTCCCACAGCCCAAAGCACTGGCTCTGTTTCTCTGCCTTCTCTTTGCTTTATCACTTTCAAAGCTGGGCTATATACCAGCCTTGAAGGGTGCTATACTTGTCCTGTGGGGTCTGGAGCAGTCCAATTCCCCCACAGTTAATTTCAGACAGCCTAATTGTCCAGGAGATGTTCAGAATAGGTTGACATACATGATGCTGGGTGGAAATTGGCCCTCTGTGTAACAGCCCTAATCTGGTTAGGGGATCAGCAGCAGGCTTGCAGCAGCCCACGTGGCTCTGCCAGTGGCTGCATCTGAGGATGAGCTTGTGTTGGGCATGTCACCAGCTGGGTGTGCATTTCTGTGCTGCTCAAAAATGCCCCAAAATGGGAAAATGCAACCTGTTTACAGGGTAGCCTCCTCTGTTCCCTGGGGTGTGTCTCAGGGAGTTTCTACTGAGGAAGTTCTTTCTATTTTCAGGCTGGTGTTGTTTTAGTGGTGTGAGAGTTGTGGTTTCCTTGTGAGCAGTGCCAGACAGGAGCCCCCCAGAGGGGTCTGCCTGGTGGGGTCTCTAAGTGTCATTAGCCCTCTGAGGAGCTGCTGGGTGGCCCTCTCTGTTTGTCCTGATGCTCTTGGCCCTGCAGTTGCACAAATATCCTTAGGAAAAGCCCAGTACCCACTCCTGGCTGATGGAGAGCCAAGAGAAAGTCTGCCTGGGATTTGTGGGGTGACACAGGATCTGCTTCTGCTTTTGGAGGCCAGTGTTGCGTCTGCTTCCAGCTCCTGTGAGAGCAGAGGGGAAATGAAGTCCCTTCAGGGAGCAGAGTGGATCCTCAGCAGGGTTTTTGCCCTTCCCTTTGACCACAGAGTTCCATGATCCCCAGCAGGAGTCAAATGTGACACAGCTGAGTTCCCACCAGTGACTCCAGTGATGGCTCACCCTGGGGCAGAGGTTTTCCCTGCCCTGCAGGGAGGCTGCAGAAATTAAATGGGAATTGCTGAGATAAGTTAAGGCTTTGTCTCAAAACCAAAAATTTTGCAGAAGCAATGGATGATTGGGCTGAGAATGTCTCCTCTTGCAAAGCTGACCAGTACAGCATAATGTCATATTTATACATAACAGTAGCATTTATACTGGTAGAATTAATTAATCTAAACAAATTTTCCTCCATTAGCCACCTTCGAATGGGCTGTAGTGTGATACTGGTATCTAGTAAAAAAAAAAGTCCCAACAAACCAACAAAAAAACCCCAAACCAAAATAGAAAAGTGCTTTTTTTAAGATCTAATCCCAGCATAAACACACTTCTTAGTATTTTTGGAAAACTGTTTGCAGGTGTCAGCAACCCTGACACACAGCTGGTATTAACTTCTGAGGGCAAGAGAAAGGGAACAGGTTTAAATATAGCTCCTGGGAAATAAGCATTGGAATAGCTTCCAAGATCAGTTTTACCCCTACTTTGCTGCCTGGAATTTTCCTCAAAATACAAAAGAGAAACAATCAAGCTCAGAGACCGGAGACATGTGCAGATGAGCAGTTGCTTTCCTCCAGGATGGCCCCAGAGCATCCCTCTGCTTGTCCAGGCAGGTCCCTGTTTGTGCCCCTCTGGTTTCCCAAGTGGGAAGTCACCATTAAAAGACAGATTTGTTCTTCTTGAGCCTCCTGGCTGCAGAGAGATGTGGTGTTCTCATAGGGAAACACAGATTTAGTACGAACAGCACAATAGCTATTGCAACCACCTGATTAGGCCAGTGGTAAAGATGGATAAAGTGGATCAGGGTCAGGTCAATTAAAATCAGCCCAAGCCATGTTTCTAAGGCTCTGCAACACACTTGTGTCCAATGAATGCACTGTGCTGACACTCCTGGAAAGAGCTGAGTTTGCAGCACACGTGTATTTGCTAAGCAGAAAAAAAAACATCAAAAACCCCTTACTGAACCCTTCCCAGTCGATGGGGCCAGTTCAGCTCCATTTGCCTCTTTCTGACCTTTGCTATCAACTCTCCTCCCAGCAGAAAATTACCCACAGGCTATATTTTTTTTACCTTGTAATTTCCTCCAATCTCAAATAAATGCTCTAATTGACCTCTGTCCTCCCAGTGTACATGACAAGCAAGGCTGTGCCCACAAAAGATCATTAGAAAGCACTGTCTATTCACACTGGGACTATTTATGTTGTAATTGCTTTGAACCAGAAGTCAGACCTCAAATATGTGATGCTGTGAGTCATTATTTAGGCAAAATACATGTTTTTCAGGTGGCTGCTAAAAAAAGCCCATGATATGGAGGTGAAATAGTCCTTGTGAGCCAGAGCTCACCTTGCCCAGAGGTAATTCCACACCCAGTGGCTAATTTGTACCTCTGACCATTTTGTTTCTGCCCAGAACATCTTTGCACACCCAGGGAGGGGAAGGGCGTGTTTCCCAAATTCAGTGTTTTTCAAAGCTTTGGGAGCTTGAAACGATGTCACCCTTTGGTGACCCTAAAAATCCCACATTTTAAAGTATCTGCTGCTTATTCCTGCTGGTTTTCCATAAGCCTGGTTTAGTGCTGCTTCATCCCACAAACTACTGAAAGCCCTGAGAGGTGCCCTGTATTTGGCAGCTAATGATTGCTTTCTCCTGCCAGTCACTATTTTGTAAAGAATATTTTTGCCAGTTAGCTGTGGCTAATGTGCTTTGTCTGTACTGCATGGGTGAAGGCAGGCCATCCCTGAAAGGTGGTACTTATTAAAAGAGAACATGCTGATGAACCTTCCACCCCAGCCAAGCCCTGGGCTTTTCCCACGGGCTCCACTGGAGTGCACATACCCAAATGACCTTGGGATTTGAGCTGAAAAACTCCTGTTTTCTCAATGCCTACTTGGCTTTGGGGCAGAAATTCCATCACTGCTCTCATGGCAAAGCTGGGGAGGAGTGATGAGGGAGGTCAGTGACATTTCCCTGTGGAGCAGTGAGCCTGTAGCATGTCCTGCACTCACTAAGCAGTGCCAGCCCCAGCCTGCAGCCCCTGCTTTCAGGGCTGCTCGCTCTCCTGGGCTGTTTGTTGTCACCTGGCTGTGACAGCACAGGGCTGGGGGAGCACCCAGCCTTCCCCATCCCCACAAGCAGAGCTCTGCGTAGCTAATCCCCTGCTGCCAGCTTCCACAAACAGTGTCCATCTGGAGTAAACACAGCTGGGGAAGGAGATGAGGAAACTTTATTTTGCAACCATTTGTGGTAGTGTTCACAACTACAGCCCCAAGCGCTTTCTCTACTCATGCACCAGAGCGAGTAACAATATTATTTTTCATTGATATAGTGATTTTTGTCTCCAAGGCTCTGTGCATACCCAGCCTGTGGTCTGGGGATGGCCTCACCTGGCAGGTGAACTGTCATGCAGAACAAAACTGTGGCCCTCATCTCTGCAGTGATACTGGAAATATCACCTGCCTGGTTAGCGCCTTCCAGGAAGCTTCTCATCTCACCCAAGGCTGCATATGGGCCCCAGGGATGTGCCCCAAGGGTCACTCTAGGGAGTGATTCCATCTGGCAGATTTGCCTTTAGCTAGATGGGGCTGCTAGATCTGGAGTGAGTGAAACTCTTCTCTCTCCAGTATCAGAGAAGCCATGCTCAACAGAGAGGAGCAGGCAGAACTTCTCTGAAAGTCCCCTGCTCTGGAGATACTCAAAACCAACCTGGATATGACCCTGTGCAACCTACTCTAGGCTGAAACTGTGTTAGCAGGGGGGCTGGACTAAATGATCTCCTGAGGGTCCTTCCCAAACATTCTGTGATGCTGTGGCTTTCTGCCTCACTCTCTTCAAAGGTGTGGGCTGCCATGTGCATCACCCATGGGAGAGGAAAGCAGGAGGCAGAAGAGCAGCATAAAACATGGCCAGGTCACTGAAAATAAGAAATGAAAAGTTGAGTGTGAGTGTGCAGGAGCTACAAGTAGGTGTATGATGGACTGAAAACCATCGGACAAAACAAGTGAGTCACTGAAAGGTTAAAACAAACATTCTTGAATTGGCTTAAGACTGCAATCAAAGCTGGAGGTTGCTTTCCTGTTCTACAGGCTGAGCTGTCATTTTTTTCCTGTTCTCATTTTTGTCCGTGTTATCGTTGGAGGAGCAGGTCCAGTCAGGCCATCAATTCCTGAAGGAAACGAGCAAGATTTCAGGAAGGGTGGATTCTGATTAAATTTGAGGGAGAAATCCTTCCCTGTGAAGGTGGCGAGGCCCCGGCACGGGTTGCCCAGAGAAGCTGCGGCTGCCCCATCCCTGGAAGCGTCCAAGGCCAGGGCGGACGGGGCTTGGAGCAACCTGGGACAGTGGCAGGTGTCCCTGTCGGTGGCGGGGGGGTGCAAACCCATTGCAGTCCCCGCACAGCCGAACCGCTCGCGGCTCCGTGCCGGCCCCGGGGCCCGGCGTGCGCGGGGCGGGGCCGG
>VZTX01014285.1:0-31311 GCA_013400915.1 Pardalotus punctatus | reverse complement strand
CATCATCTTCACCATCATCCTTGCAGTCTCAGAATTATTAGTTCCATCTGATGGGAAGGAGTCCTGGATTCCTGCCGGAGCTGGCTGGCAGGAAAATCTGAAGGAAAAGAGAGCTTTAAAACATGACAGGAAGTGGAAAAGATGTCCCCAGCTGGGGAGGGGGAAGAGTGATCCTGAAGAAAGTTTTGTTTTGAGATCTTCCAATAATTTCCTTAGAAACAACAAACACTGTGTTTAATTTTCCATGTATCATTTTCCAATCATGAACTCACTGTTGACAATCAACATCCATCAAATTCATCTCCTTTCCTCTCTTTTCTCAAGGGGAAACCCACAGGAGGGGGATTTGGTCATTCCTTTCTCCTGCCTTAGCCCTGCTACTCTTTTATTACTCAGCACCACACAGAACACCCATAAAACCTGAAGTTTCCAGAAACTCTTAAAATTCCCGTGACTTTGCGAGAGATTCCTAAGTCAGTGCTCAGCAGGACTCAGGGCTGTGATCACACAATTTGGATGTGAGAAGAAAAAATTTTAACTCTTATTTTAGAGAATCAAAGAAAGTTTTGGGTTGAAGGGACCTTAAAAATTATCTCATCCCACTCCCTGCCATGGCAGGGACACCTCCCACTGTCCCAGGCTGCTCCAAGCCCCAGTGTCCAACCTGGCCTTGGGCACTGCCAGGGATCCAGGGGCAGCCCCAGCTGCTCTGGGAATTCTATTCCAGGGCCTGCCCACCCTCCCAGGGAACAATTCCTTCCCAAGATCCCACCCAGCCCTGCCCTCTGCCACTGGGAAGCCATTCCCTGCCTCCTGGCCCTCCATGTCCTTGTCCCCAGTCCCTCTCCAGCTCTCCTGGAGCCCCTTCAGGCCCTGGAAGGGACTTTAAGTCTCTCTGGAGCCTCCTCATCTCCAGGTGAACAATTTGATGAATTCTGTGATTAACTCTGATGCTCCAGAACATCGCCCACAAAACACAATGAACAGCAACTACAAACCCTCTCAGGTCGGGGCAGATGCCATAAATTTGCTGTGGTTCACACGGGGAACTGCTGAAATCAAATCAAGGCATCTCAACCAGTGAGGAAGGAACAGCTCAACAGTCGTCACGAGGTGGAGAACTAAAAATAATTGCAAATTTCCAACATGAAGTTGTTTCTGTAGAACCCCACAAAAACAGGGATATGGAACAGGAAACCAGCTGGACCAGGTGCCTTCCTTTGCTGGGCAAATATTGTGCAGATTAATGTGCATCATTTTAAGTAAAATGACAAAATGCCAGGATTTAGGTTGGAAAAGCCCTCCCAGCCCACGGAGTCCCAGCCGTGCCCGATGCCCACCTTGTCCCCAGCCCAGAGCCCTGAGTGCCACGGCCAGGAATTCCCTGGACACCTGCAGGGATGGGCACTGCAAAGCTCCCTGGGCAGCCCCTGCCAAGGCCTGAGCACCCTTTCCATGCAGAAATTCCTGCTGCTGGCCAAGCCCAGCCTCCCCTGGCCCAGCCTGAGGCCGTTCCCTCTCCTCCTGTCCCTGTTCCCTGGGAGCAGAGCCCGAAGCCCCGGCTGTCCCCTCCTGTCAGGAGCTCTGCAGAGCCACGAGGTTCCCCCTGAGAGAATTCCAGTAAATAAATGATCCAAAAGTCAGGCTAAACACAAACTGCCCTCAGGACATGAACACTCAGCAGGTAACTCTACCCTGCAGCCACTTCCTTGTGTAATTTTATCTGGAAAGACCCTTCCTTACTATCCAGGAATTCCAGACAATGCCCTCGTTGGGATGAATTTGTTCTATAAACCAACATCACACATTCTGGGTCACCAGGCTGGAGTTTTCCCTCACTCCCTCATTAAAAGGGATGCTCCTGATGGGTTTCAACAGGAATTCTTCAACAGAGGA
Source organism: Pardalotus punctatus (assembly GCA_013400915.1). NCBI lineage: Eukaryota > Metazoa > Chordata > Aves > Passeriformes > Pardalotidae > Pardalotus > Pardalotus punctatus. The sequence goes on along the minus strand of VZTX01014285.1, from coordinate 29,415 downwards.
TCTTCAAAGGTCTTTTTTTTTTCAGTTGTCCAGAATAAAACAGCAGCACATGGATGGTGTAATGAGAACAAGGATGGCAGAGAGATGAACAATGGGGATGAGTCACATTTCCAGGTGAATCCAAGCCCTGTGTGAACCAGGCCCCTCCAGACACTGCCATACTTACAGGATGGGAGCCCAAATCCCGGCACAGCAGCCGTTCCCGAGGGACTGAGCAATCAGGGCGGATGACCATCTAAATTTACAATCTTTTAATGCAAAGAACCGAGGCTGAAAGGTTGAAAACTGCAATTCTTGGAGGTATCCACAGACCAAGTATTGAGTGAGAGGGTCAAGGATGTACCTGCACCTCCTGCGTGCACACAGCAGGACTGACAGCACTCCCAGGGGAGGTGTGCAGCAATTCCAGGTTTTAGAGTGGGTTTTAAAACAGCTTTTAAAACACCTGATGCTTCAGAAGAGCTGTAAAAGCTTCAGAGGTAAAGGATTTAAGGAACTGCATGTCGAGAGGTTGTTCAAGTTAAGATATTTTATGTGGAACAGTTTCAAACTGGAGCTGTTACTCATCATTCTACCAGGCTCTGGTGGCCCCCAGCTGGAATTAAACAGTCCCAGAGCCGAAGGACCACCAGGAGCACAGACAACAACCCGGCTGTGTCACTCCAGAGACACGGAAAAATCCTCCCACCTGGCAGGAAAATCAGCTTTTCCAAACCCACACCCTCCTGCACCCGAAGCCAGGGAGCCGGTGATGCAGGAGGAACCAGGCTGGGCTCAAGGGATAACGGCACTGCAGTCCCAAAATCCCATCCCACGGCCTCAGAAGCAGCTGCTCTGGGATAGGAGGAAGCTGCAGAGCACGGGAGAACACTCAGAGTAAGAGGTGAGGATGGAAGAGCCCAAACCACAAGCACAGTCCATCAGTGATTTGCAGACCTCGCTGTTTCAATTAAAAACTCCAAATTAGCTGTTACGCCTCCAACTTTTACTTTCATATTTTTAAGTCTGTTTCAATGTATCTGATATTTACATATTATAGTATAATTATACCTACCATACCATGGCTTGGAGTAGGTTAATTGCATAGGAAGATTCACTACGTTTACATTTTTTTGTTTTTTGTTTGCTTTTTTTTTCTTAAATTACTTTTTTTTTTTTTTTCCTTTTTTTTTTTTTTTCCTTTTTTTTTTTTTTTCCTTTTTTTTTTTTTTTCCTTTTTTTTTTTTTTTCCTTTTTTTTTTTTTTTCCTTTTTTTCTTTTTAAAAAGCACAGTAAAGAGTCTGAGGACAAATTATTCAACTGTTTATCATACATAAGACTGCATGACTATAATACAAAGGGCTTGTCTTTTCATTTAACGTTACAATATACACAGCAAGTCCGGACTAGATCTTACAATCTGAACACAGGTATTTAACCTTTTCCATGCTGTTTATGTTTACAATGCACAGAAGTCCTGTAACCAAACTGTGTAGTAAAGCACACAAAACTGGACTGTAACATAACACAGTATGCAGAAGCACTGGATTTTATGATTTTTTTTTCTTCTTGATGTAGAGATTATTTCTTTGAACTGCTTTAGGTTGGTTTTTTTTTATTTTTGGCGCTCGCTAAGGGGTGGCAACCGGCGCGCATGATGTTACCCAGATTCCATATTACCCTCATATTCCTAGACAGCAGTAAGAACTGGATTCCTTTTTTTATATTGCTAAACTCAGCATCCTTTTCTAAGGTGACAGCCTTCCAAATCCTGTAAACTTCTCTGAATTATTGAGCTTCAAAAGAAAACCAAAAAAGAAAAGAAAAAAAAAAAAAAACGGAAAAAAAAATCCACTTTCATCCACAGGGTTGATGTGCTGGTACAAAAAGAAATACTCGATTAAGAAACCCATGATTTACAAAAAAACCACTAATCCCAAGGATTCATTCCCATTTACATGGTAGTCAGCTGCTGTGTTGCCACTGTGAGTATAAAAAATTCCACCTTTTCGACTGAAAAAACGACTTGGCCGCATGGAATTGACCATTTGCTTGCTAAAATTAACTTTTCCAAGGGCTTACTGGCAGAGGTAGATCACTGCTTCTATAAGAGAGGATGGGCAACACCGTTCATCTGGGATGGGCAATCGAGGAATTCACCTTCATTCTTTCACCAAGGTTTGTTTTTTTTTTTTCCCCACGCAGCTTTTATTTGTTTTTCCCCCCCCCCTTCCTTTTCCCAAAAAAAAAAAAAAAAATCTCTTGGATGGGCCTGTAAATTTTGCAACTGCCAAGCTGACTGTGTTATATTAAGGCAGCGTTACCCAAAAATTAGGCACCTGTTAAATACAGCCTGCTAACCTCAGGTCTCCCGTGAGGGGTTTTGCTTTACTCAGCCTATTATTTTTGGACCTGTTCATGCAATCAAGGTCTTGCCTTCAAGTTTACAATTACGTTAATAAGGAATACAAGAATCAACTGCTGGTTTCATAGCTTCTGGATCTAGTGTCCCTTTTAACCTTCAGAAGCCTGAACACATTGATAATGTAACCGATGTTATAGTCTCCGAGTAGATGTCAATCTATTATCTTCAGTACACAGATTGCTGTAAATGTATTGGCTATGAATTCAACAACAGTTCCAGTTTTGTTTAAGCAATAGTACAGCCATAATTTTTTCAACTGACATTTAAAAATGGTCTAGTTACACCTTGTGTCAAAGTGCAGAACTGCTACATTATTGGTTACAGACATCTATGTGCTATAAAAACAGCTTTGGTACAATAAATTATCAAAAAAGAAAATAAATTTTTGTAAAATTCACAGCATAATTGTGAGGCAAAAAAGCAGTCACATAAAATTCTGCATTTTTTTTTTTTTAAAAATGTTCAGGATGAACAGAAGACGTCTTTGTGCAGAAGTAATGGTGGAGAAACCACGTGCCGAGAAAAAGCAAAAGAAAAAAGTAAAAAGCAGGAAGGGACACAGTTGTAGCTATTTCCATCAAACGCAAACCACTACTCCTGTGACCTTCAACCAATAAGGAAGTCAACTTTATGACACACGCAAAGTGACCTTGCAATACCTTACAATAAGTGGGTCACAAAAGTCTATTTTAAAAGAAAGGCCTCTTGAATTACCCATTCTCTGTGTTTTCAGCATTAAGGACTGTCTGCAAAAGCATGTCCAAAAGTGATTGCATCTGAAATGGTAGGCTCTTCTAACTTAAGAGTCCAAATCCATAAGGCCAAAGGTTATCCCAAAGACCACCACTTAGACCTCCCCAGGACTGGCCAGGACCGACCCGTTGATTGCTTCTCAGTGCACCTCAGTTATGAAACCAGTCAGATTTCCATCCTAACTGCCCGTGGGCTCCAAAAGGTGGCACCCACAGAATTCCCATCACAATTGCTGCTTTGATCCTCAGTAGATTCAGAAAAGGAGAGTTCTGCTCACCGCCACTTCGCATGCTCAATGTGCCTCACAAACTCCGTCACAACCGTCCCTTTTTACAGCTGAAGAATAATATATTTGTGTAATCTGAAGGTCCCTCTTTCTTACAGTACTGCATTTCTGTGCCCATGGTTGTTTGGGGAACTAAAAAAAATAGATATATTACTCACTCCCCCTCCCACCCAAAAAACTTCAAAGGGCCTTTTTTTAGAAATCATGTGCAATGCCTTTAAAAAGAAACTAGTTTGCAACTATGACTAACATTTGAACAATAACCCCTGTTGAATGAGAGCAAAAAAAAAAAAAATTTTTTAAAAAATCAAATCAAATCAAAACCCCTCCCCCAAAAAAACCAAACTATGACTAGAGGTTGTGGCAAGTTAAAATGGGGGAAGCAAAAGGTGAACACCACTAAGCTATCCGTTAAGGTGGGTCCAGACATGGCTCTTAAAAAAAAAAAAAACCAACCAAAAACCCTCCCCCCAGCAAAAAACCAACAAAAAAAAAAACTTCATTGTCCCTTTGCAATCTTTTCAAGTTTAAAAAAATAGTCAACTTTGCCCTCCTGTAGCGGTTCAGTGAGTTTATCTCCTTCTGATTCAAGCAGCTTTGCACTTTGTTTTTGGAAAAACACCACTTCTATAAAAACACACAAGAAACAAACTTAGTTTCAGTTTAGTCACGAGCTAGCCACAGGACTTTGCTGAACACAAACTCCTGTCATGGGAGACTCTTCTCTATCAATGCCTTGCCTCATGGCAAGGTGTCCTTCAGTCATGTAATGAGCAGGACCTGTATTAGCAGAAAACTGGTACGTGGGATGTCCAGCTATGCCAGTTTCTTGGCGCGGATTAGAGTAGACTGTTAAATTCATGTCCATAGCTCCGTTCTGTCCAAAGTCCAAGGTATTAGCAGCCACTGGGCGGTTCTGATAGGCCTGATTGCCTTGGTTACCAGTAGAGGAGGAAGATGTAGAGGAAGAAGTAGTTGAGGAAGACAGGGATGTCATGGAGTGGTGACTGTGGCCCACCTCCATAGAATCCTGGGTGGAGGAGCTGTTTGTTGGAGAATTGTAGACTCTCGGCCTGGTCCGGCTGCCCAAGGCTTGCTGTCCATGGTGGTGGTGGTGGTGGTGGTGATGGTGGTGGTGGTGGGAGCTGTTGCCGTGGTGATGATGTAATGCATTCTGTTGTTGAGGGTTTACATGGAAGGTGGTTTCTTGAACCGGGTGGTTCTCGACGGTGACCTGGCTGGGAGCTTCGGTGGCTGTCCAACCGATCGGAGGAGGAAACTGCTGTCGCACCTGCGGTCGGGAGCAAAATCACAATTAAAATGCGGACTCAAAGCTGTCCATTTCACTGAATCACAGAACCAGAAAGGCTGGAAAACGCCTCCAAGAACATCCAGCCCAGCCTTGTCAACTGAGCGTCACATCCTGTTGGTTCTTAACAATACATGAGAGATTAAGTTATTCATCATTTATTCCAACTTTGTAAAACATCAACCAAGCCTTGCAGGTGCACAGTTATTCTAGAAATGCAGGCATGTAGTTAAGAATAATTTCTAATACTTTTCTGTATTATACCTAAAGAAAAATGAATGCACACCTTGGTTTTTTTTCAAACTGTTTAAGTAAGCATTATAAGTGACTTTGCTGTCAAAATTACAGGAGCAGCTTTACATTATAGTAATAATAACACAGGATTTGTACAATACTTAGAAAAATAATGCCCTGACCTCTGGCTGACAAGCCTGGAGGCAATAAGCAAAGCAAATTAAATTAAAATGTTGTAGCTCATACCTTGAACAGTGCCAACAGCATTAAAGGAACCTCTGGAACAACACAGCTGATTAAAGGTTACTCAAAGAGCAAGGTCTATCTACAATTAACTGTCTGCGGGGGAGAATTTATAGTTTTCTCTGTCCTGTTCCAATAGGATACCACTGTACCAGTCCCATTTGAGCATTACCTGTGGGCTGTGTGTTTCACAGTCCATAGCTTGAACAGCGGCAGTGAAGTGCCCACCACTGTGTCGATGCTGGTGTGTGGGGTCCGACCGCGCCCTTCCGCTGTTGCTCGTGCCAGAAGATCCACCTGGAATACCCCAACAAGCCCAATAAATCAAGGGATACAGAATTCACAGCTAGGAAACAACGGCAGCAGAAAGATTTATAAAGTGCTTCAAGGGAAAAGTGTAAGATCTACGGTAATCACTCACATTTTTGCTCATCTGGGTTTTGGGGTTTGTTAGAGCTGTTACCTGTTCCAGCTGGTTAAAATCATTGTTTAGTGATCATGACCGATATATTTTTTCACGGGAAGAAAGAAAAAAATCAACATTTCACAGAATCACAGAATATCCCCGGTGGGAAGGGACCCACAAGGATAACCCAGTCCAACTCCTGGCCTTGCACAAACACCCAAACAATCCCACCCTGTGCCTGAGTTGCCCAAAACCTCCTGGAGCTCGGGCAGCCTTAGGCCCATGCCCATTCCCTGGGCAGCCTGTGCAGTGCCCAACATCAGGAAGCAGAATTTTACCCCCTGTTCGTGTCCAAAACCCACCTGAGCTCGAAGATGTACTAGAGGTGGTTCCTGAAGACTGTGACTGCTCCATGGCAGGACTCGTGGACACGCTGTTACTCGTGTTGGTACCTTCGTCCGCTGTTTTCTTGAAGAAACTGTGCTGCAGGGCGTAGTAGGGCTGGATTCGTGTCTTGGGGTCATAGTCAAGCATCCTTAAGATGAGGTCTTTGAACTTCAAGTAGTCAGCTACAGTATGACCTGACTCCCCAGCACGGCGGCCACCCGGTCCTCCTGTTTCAACTCCCAGGATATTGTGAAGTTTGCGAGTTCCCGGTGGTTTGTATTCCTGTGGGAAGGGAGGAATTGCTTGGAGTCAATGTGGGAAGCACAGCTTCAGTATCAAAAGTCAAATCAAATTAAGGAACTATTCAACACTACAGGAAGTGTTATTTAATTGATAAGACAGAACACTTGTCAACAATAAAGATGCATTTTCAATAAGGAAGATGTAAAACAAAGTGACACTTCACCATTATATATATATATATTCATCCTGGTTATTTAACCTACCCTTTTTCCATCTTTGGTCTTCTTCAAGTTCCAAGTGCTATCTGGCAACTTCTCAAAGAACTTTCTTGCTTTGGGTGCTTGGTCGAGGATGTGGGTTGGTGGTATCCCCAAAACTTCCACTATTTTATTCATCTGATCCACCTGTCCCAAAGAAAGCGTATTTGTGAAGAGCAAGTGACAGCCAGCCCGGCAGTGGCACAAATGTCAGCTACTCAGATGAGTTCTAAGTTAATTAATTTAAGAAAAAGCCAATATGTACAAAACTAATTAAGGAGTAAGAGGGAGACACAGGAAATTATGAACAGGCAATTTTGAGTCCTGACAAAAATCTTGTTATTGATGTTTAATCCTTTCGGAATTATCAGACCTCCCGAATTTATGCACTCCAGTTAAACAGCTGAAAATCATGATGGGAATTAGCAACAAAAAAATCCAGCTCCTGGTACATAACCTACCTCATTTGCCCCACTAAAGAGAGGCTCTCCAGTGTGCATCTCGACTAAAATACACCCAAGGGACCACATATCAATTGCAAGATCATAAGGCATTCCCAGTAGCACCTCTGGTGATCGATAAAAACGACTCTGGATATATTGGTATATCTGGAATGAAAGCATCTCAAGGTCACACACAGCATCCAAAGGGAAGGACAATTCCACATGACAAAACACAACAACCATGAGACAACATTTTGGTGCAGGGAGTGACAAGGTACCAGAGATATGAGAATCTATACATTCATTACAGTAATAAAAATACCTAATTGTTAATTTTTAGGAAAATACGCTCACAAAAAAAATTAGAAAGTTCAGATTCACTAATGTCATCTTTTGTACTTGTGATTCTTAACATTTCAAAATTATCTTATCACTGAGAAATAACGGATTTGGATAAATAATCCGGATGTCATTTCACCTCCCGGTCTCTCCCTTCAGCCCTTCTTGCTAATTTATAGCAAAAAGTCCTTTTATTAATCTAAACCTGGGTCTCATTGCTGCTTTCAAATACAATATTCAATATTCTGATCTGCACTCCCTAAATTTATTCTGGAAAATAGCAATGGGGTGCTACTGGCAAGTCCCAATTCCTCAAGAGAGAATTGGGGCATTTTTGGTGAAGTTAGTCCGTGAATTTCTGAATTCTTTCCCTAGAGATCCAATCTGCAGTGTCCCTAATCATTAACAGGGGACATGCTAAAGGAATGCTCAGGGAAGGAGGATATCTTATTCCATATAGATGGAATAAGAGAGCAATAAAAGAATATTTTATTAATTAGCACTGCAGCCAAGGAGAAATAAAAAACCACGGAAAATGTATCACTCTGGTAGATTTTTATCTATTGTGGCACTGAAGGGAAGAGGTGGAGTGTGAAAGTGTTCCAAAAAAGTGTGGATGTGGCACCTGAGGACTTGGTTTAGTGGGGAATGTGCTGCTGCCGGTTCATGGCTGGACCTGATGAGTGTAAAGGTCTCTTCCAACCCAGACAATTCTGGGATTCTGAAACTCCTATTTAAAGCTCTTGTGGACTGTGGATCTCTGCTTAAAATTGAGTTCTCGATTTAAAATCATCACAAATGAAGTTTCAACGAGCTAGACGAGACTTACGACTCAAACCCACGGCATTTTTCAGCGGCGCAAACAGAATCCTCACCGATTCTCACTAAAACTCACCCTCTGGCCGAGCTGACACGAACTGCCAAAATCCACAATCTTGATGGCGCTCCTTTTGGGGTTGCAGAGCAGGATGTTCTCCGGTTTTAGGTCACAGTGAATGATGCTGAGCTCGGGGGTGGCCAGGAAGAGCAGGGCCGTGCACATCTGCTGTGCGAACTTGCGCGTCAGGTTGAGGGACACGCCGCGGAAGTTGGTGTTCCTCAGCAGGTCGTACAGGTTGTAGGACAGCATCTCGAACACCAAGCACAGGTGGTTCCTGAACATGAAGTGGCGCTTCAAATGCACTGGGGAAAAGGGAGAAGATCGTTAAGATGCGTTAGGAATTACGGGTAATTGCAACAGCATCGTTTTTTGAGGATGCTGGAGTATCAATGGAATAACAGAGCATTGTTTTGCTTTAGTTCTGTGGTATTTATAAAATATTTCTGCCATGATTAGGGAACATTTTAGACATCCTCAGATGTACCTCAGTAAGCTGCAAAAACTTATGAAATCTTTGTGAGCGCTGAATAAAATAAGAGCATTTTCTTTTCCTAGTTCTCTGTTAGTTATGGAATATTTGTGTCATGCTTGGGGTGCAGGGGGGGCATTTTACACATCCCTGGCTGCCCCTCAGTAAAGCTGCATTTACCAAAACCTTGTGAAATTTTAAATTACCAAAATAAGTTTTCAATTCCTTGCATTTACAAAGGAAATATTGTGAGAATAATTTAAATTTACAACAACATTACTGTGATTTATAAGCTGTGACTTCAATTGATTGCTTCAATTAATAAAACTGATCAATATTCCCAAGGAACTGTATTCATTTCCATCAGGCACAATCTCAGTTTATGAAAGCAATCAGTCCAGTTCAAATCCAAGCCATGTTTTTTTCATGAAATAAGTGAAATATTCATCACATTCCTCTGTTCAGAGGCCACGATGTTGCCATTGTCAATCTTTCAGGTTGCCAGAAGTGGAAGAAAATTGCAACAGGAAAAAGTTCCAGAGAACAAGCAACAAACTCCCTTTTTTGGCATAATAACAACCAATATGAGCACAGTGAGAATTCAGCTTTACTTAAGGTGGATTTTTGGTCAACTTGGTGTCTGTGGATTTATTTTCTCCATTATCCCAGAGCAGTTCTTTCTGAACCTGAAATGGGACCTTTTGCTCCCACTCTGACAGCAATTCCTGCCACACACCCTTGTCCAAATTCCCATTCTCTCCCCTTTGGCACTCTCCTCCCACCATTCCATGTCCTGGTGGTTTTCCCACACTTGATTCCAACTCCTCCCCACGCTTCCCGAGCTCGCCAGACCCACCAGCTCGGCAGGAATCACCAACGATCATCACAAATAATCCCAAATAGATTCAGAAATCAGCTGAAAGCAGGCTAAGCTCTGCAGCAAGATCAAAACCATTTATAATAAAAGAAAAAGAAAGAGGAATTATTGCAGTACCTATGTAGTACTTCATCTCAGTGTCATGTTTGTTCATCAGCTCCAGCAGCCTCACTTCGATCTGGGCCTGGTTTAAGAAAGCCTTCTTGTTTTTGATGATTTTGATGGCCACCCACTCCTGCTCCACTCGGTCATAAGCCTTTACAACCTGCAAGAGAAGCCAAATCCATCAGGAAAATCCCTCCAGTTTTCAAAAAAAACCCCACCCAAACTAATTTTCTCACCTTTCTGAATTCACAGAACACATTCTGCTTTTGAACTCAATTTCTTCTCTTGATACAACAATAAAGCTACAACTGATTGTGTGATGTTTATTGCAGTGATGTCACTTTCCATGTAAATAAAATTATCATCTAAACCAACACTGTAAAAGGACTGGTAAATTTTGAGAAAAACTAAAACCAATAAAATAAAAGCTCCATGCTCCTTCCAGCCTTGGCTAGAGCTGCAACCAGTCAAAACAAATGCTGCTAATGACATTTATAATGGGCCATCCCCAACACTAATTACTGGTTTAATTTAAAAACCTAACTCAAACTAAAACCAAATTCGAGTTACAAATGTGAACTGATGGCAAAAGGTGAAGGATTTCTCATTGTAAAATGCTACACACTCAAATATATTCAAATGTTATCTCCACTAACATGAAACAGCACAAAATATGAGTGCGAACAGGCACTCAGGATAACAGGACCAAGAAAAAAGAGTTTTAATTTGAAAACGAAACAGCAAGAGCGCTTCCAATTAAATACAACTGCGATTCCCATGAATTCTATAAATACATAATGAGCCATTACCTGTCCAAAGGATCCTTTGCCTATTAAAGAGTCGATTTCATAGCGGTCCATCCACTTCTCCCCATTTTTCACAATGTAGTCATAGTTGTCATCATCATAACCATCATTGTAAACTTTCCTCTCCTTTTTGTGACTGGAATCATCTCCCTGGCCCTGCTGATGCCGCCGTTTTTTTTTTGCATAGTAAACCTGGAAGGGGAAAGGAGGTTCCTTAAGAGCCCTGCTTAGAACAGCAGCTCGAGAAAGAGGAGAAAGAACTTTTATTCAGCATCCTGTGGTTCTAAAGTCAACTTGGACAAGTGGAAAACCAAGCAATCCTCTCCTCCTATTGCTTTGTTTGAAGTCAGGTTGTTATTCCAAAGGAAAATCTTGAGGAATAACTGAAGGACTGGGAAAGCAGAGCTAAATAAATGTACTAACACTAAGGAATAATAATAATAATAAGACCAATAAATGTAATAACATTTATCTCTGGAGCTCACAGGTGCAAAAGGAACAGGAACATCCCAGCACGCTGTGCACACAGCAGAATTAGCCTGGAAACAGAAATCATCACTCGATCTTCCCACAGGACTGGGAAAGAATTCCAAAGAAGTCATTTCATCACCACAAAAATCCCTTCACGTTCCCACTATTTGCCAAAGAACTTGAAACTAAGTGATGCTTTCCTACATTAACCATAACCATTTTATATTTGACATTTGCCAATAATACTTAATGAAATAATTTAGGGAAAAAACTTCAGCATTTTCCTTAAAAGCCCTTAGAAACACTAATAAAGTTTTATTGGGCTCAAAGTGTGCTCGTGCCACTCATGTTTCCTTGTCCTGCAAGCTCAACATTTGTTTATAAAACAACAGAAAATAAATCCCAGGATAAAAGATTTCCTGTGTGCTGGACAGAAAGCAGGACCATGACACCCCTGACCTCAAACAAGATGTGAACTGAGAGGAAATTTCATTTTTTGGATGTCTTGATGAGATTATTTGTGAAAACACGCTTAAACCATGTATTGTAACAGATCCCTCACATTGCAGTGAATATTAAAAACCACTATATTATATATATTATATATTAAATTCATTACCTCATTAATATGCTTGTATGTTTTGATCAAATCTACGGAGAGTTTCCTCAGTGGAGCAGTGGCTGGATCACGAAAAGTTTGGGGCATCCGCCTCTGGAATAGGAGCATGGCAGAAGTTAGAACCAAAAATAGGAATTTAATGGTATAGCTGCTACATTTAATTAAGATATTCCTCACAGAAATTAGTTATTTCATTGCAGTAGGTTTATTTAAACTGACAGGAAAAACAAAGAAGGAAATACCAGTGAAGTTACTTTTGAAATATTAAGAATTTTTCAAAAAGGAGTGAATTCCAAGATTCCTGCTCTCCTCCCACTACACCCAACATGCCGAATCCAAATCTCCTGGACAACAAAGGCTCTGCCATCGCTCCTCCACCTCAGGACTGCCACGAGAACTGTCCCCATATTTAAGGTACAACTGCACAGAAGTTCCAAAGGGAATTCACAGGAGCTCCTGGAGAACTGGGGCAGTTCCCAACATTCAACTGCACCTCCAGGTGCAGGACAGAAAACCTCAGCGTGAGTTTAAGCAATTGCACTGGGGAAAATCTTGTTCCAGGTATGTTTTCCATCAGTATTATGAACTAATAAATGAGCTGGAAAAGTCTTAACTGCTCCTTTATTTTTTATAGGATAACTTAACACTTTATAATGGTTGCCGTGCAAACAGCTTTTTTTTTTTTTTTTCCCTTCCCCTCCATGACAAAATAAAAAGAATCACATCAAAGTGAGCCAAAAAAAGTCTCACAGAAAGAAATTATAGTTTGTGATTCTGTAACTGGACCTGCACTGAGGTACCCGAGGGACCACCCTAGAAAGCCAAACTCCCCTTCTCCTCCTGTGTGGGCAGGGGGGAAGACATTAATTCTATTTTATTACACATACAAGCACTTTGTAAACATCGTAAACTGCTTGAAAGTTTCCTAAACAAACTATTGGACATTCACAAAACATTTTTGTTTTCTTCCTTTCATCTGGCAAACAAATGTGGCCCGTGAAATAAACCCCACCTAAAGAGAGGATTGCTCTTGGTTCTCTCCCACAGCACCGAGCAGCAGCAAGCCCTGATCCAGCTGTCGCTGTTAAAAATCCAAATATTTCCTTCAACTTCCTTCATCTGACCGAAAGAAGGAATTGGAATATGGGAGCATGGGGAGGTTTTGCTGCTAAAAGGCACCAGGATGTGGCACAGGAGTATCAGGAATATTGGCAGGGCCCAGTCTCTGTCCTGGGCTGGATCACCAGCACAGAACTTGAGTTTGGAGGGAAGTCTCAATGTGGAAGAATTCCATAGTTCAGACCAACTATGCACACAAGAAATTGCTCTCATTTGGAAAGGGAGTTTGTAGGACAAGTCTTCGTGTTTATTTCCTAGTTTATAAGTCAAATTTGCTTGCTTACTTTAAAAAAAAAAATCTGATTTCTACTCTGATATAAGCAGCCTGATGAAAAAAATTATAATCTGATTTGTTGCCATCCCCTAATTGTAAATAATTGAAATTCTGCAGGCTACTGCAGCCAGCCCCTTATTCAAAAATTGTGCATTTTGACAGTCACACATTTCTGAGCACAAACCTGAACCTGTAGGAACTTTTCCACAGGTTCTCTTTTGCTCTCCTGGGTTCATAAAAGTTTTGGGTTGAGTTTTTTCCCTCACACTTTAATACTGAAAACTTTGTAACATTCTCTTCTCATTCCTAGAAATATTTTTTTTCCTGATGATGGCAGACCATGGAACAAATTCATGATCCATTTTATACAGCAACGCTCTCCAATCCTTTATTTCTGGGGCTACACTGATTTCAGTCTTGGCTTCAAGGAATGCTCATCCAGCAAAGAAAAGGAAAAAAAAAAGAAGGGGAAAAAAGGGGAAAGAAAAGGAAAACTCCTATTTCACAAGCTTCAGTCTCTATCTGGTGGCCAGACAGCAACACTGCAAGCTCAGATCTCCCTAAAAACAGAGCACAAAGCAAAGAGATGCTGCATCTCAGGTCTGGGAGACAAAAAACTACTTTAATTGCAATTATAAATGTCAGGAAAAAACGGCCCCATTTGTGTGTCCTCAACACACTGGTCACAAAGCACATTTTATGGGAACTGTGACTTGTAACTCAGGCGTGTTGTTTGAACTCCCAGCCTTTGGGGATGGAACACACGACAAATTTCTCTTTTTATGGACATTTTTTGTCCAAACAGATGGTAAGGTTCCTTTTTAAATAATTTTTATTTTGGTTAAAGAGAATCCTGAGCTGTTCATGGGATGCTTTAATTCAGTTTTGTTTTTTTTAAAAACCCCAAGATCCACCACCATCCACGTTCATTAAAAGAAGAGAGAGAGAGAAAAAAAAGATAAATTCAGTTTGTGTGTAGTACATGTTCCATTTCACGAACAGAATAAATAATAAAGATTTTATCATGTCAGGGCAACTTTGAGCAAGAATTCCAAGTGTAATTGTTTGATTGACCTGCACATGGTCACGCTGATGGACCAGAGACCGCTGAATTAAACCATCATAAAAAATCACGTTGATCAGGTAGTGGGGAAAACTGAATTAAGGATTTTAAACTGGTGCTGCAACGGGAACCTGATGTGATCAATAAAATCTCTGGCTAAGACCGGGTCAGTAAAACCTGGAATTATGCTCAGATAAACAGAGATTGAAGGTGTTTAACAGTCAGCCTGACCTTCCCATTCCAGGCGTTTCATGAAAGCTGAACTGTTGGAATTTGTCACCAAAATCTCACCTCAGCTCCTTTGTCAGCTAAATCAATTTTCTGATCTTTTTGTAATTAACTCAAAACAGTTCCAGGCAATCCGAGCGTCCATGATGGAGATAAACACAGCAGCAAAAAGGAGAAACTTTGTTCAAAGTTGTGACAACTTTGAAGCTCTTATCTTTTATTCCCATCAGGCTGCATTGAACTCACACGATGGAATCAGTTAAAAGTGGACAGAGAAATATGAATTTGTTTCTGCTACAGGAGAAAGATCCCAGAGATCCCAACTTTTCTGCTCCCTCTGGGCCGTGAGCTCCCACATTTCCCTGAAACTGAAGCGCTCAGCAGCCACAGCCAAGAACAAGACCCCGTCCTGCCAGCACTTTTTGGGAAACAAAAGCCCTAAAACCAACTCCTGGAGGAAAAAAAAATTAAAAAGACAGAGCTGGAAGTTTTTAACTGTAATTTAAGACCTCATAAATAAGTGGAAAACAAAACAATCTGACTGGTCTTGGAGTATCTTCCTAGAATTCTTTGATCCTTGTCAGTGACGGGTTTGGGGACCACAGCCAGAAAGCCATAAGTGAAAGAGGAGATTATGTAAATAATCTTTCAAGAGCAACTTATATGTAATTATTTGTGTTACTTACATGTGATATAAATACATGTATTTTATATCACTTTAATAAAAATTGTCATTATTGTTTCCCAACCTTTCATCTGCGACTGTGAATGATTCCCAAGCCACTACAACCCAAAATCCAAGCAGGGCAGGGCAGGAATAAACCAAATAAATTCACATTCAAGCCCGGGCTTCCCCTTCTCTGGCTATGAATTAAAACCACTACAGGAACCCGAACCAGCCACTCCATAAAAAAAGGAGTCAGCCTGCAGAAAAGGCACGAAAAGAACCTGCAGGGACATCAGAAGGTAATTCCTGAAGCTCAGGGAGCTGCTGGAAAGGACGGGATGCGTGGAGAGGAGCTTTCCCAGCAGCAGCACCGCGGTGCTGTGGCCAGCAGAGGGGGGCTGCAGCTCGGGAAAGGCTCCACCTGCAATCCCGGCAGCGCCAAGCCGGGAAAATCCCGATTTCCCGACCCCCTCCGGCTGCTCCATCCACCACCAAACGGGAGCAAAGGGGCTGCAACTCGCTGTCAATCAGCTGCTGGGAGCTCACACCCGAACAGGTCGCTTTTAGGGTACCCCAAGAAGTTCCTTTTAGGGCATCCTAACAGTTTACTTTCAGGGCACCCAATTAAGTTACTTTTAGGGCACCCAAACAGGTTATTTCAGGGCATCCAAAGAAGTTACTTTTAGGGCACCCAAACAGGTTATTTTTAGGGCACCCAAGCAGGTTATTTTTAGGGCACCCAAACAGGTTATTTTAGGGCACCCAAATACATTACTTTTAGAGTACCCAAACTGGTTGGTTTTAGGGCACCCCAAAAAGTTACTTTTAGGCTGTGTAAAGCTGTAGCACGAAAGCTGTAGCACCCAAGACGTCCCCATGGTCCAGGCTGCTGATGTTAGGAAATTCCAGGAAATTTCATCTCCTAGACCCAATCCTTGTCTGTCTGACTGAATGTGAGCCACTGCATTCACAGGATCCACCTGGAAGGATCAAACCTCCTCTATCTACCTGAAGTCACCTTTTCCTACTCCTGTTTTTATGGTTATATTAAGATCAAACTATCAAACCTTCTCCAAAAGCCAGTTCCTTTTGCTGCAGGTTAAAAACGGGATTTTCTGGAGGACAGGAAGCACTGGAGAAAAGGGGGATCAAGGGGAACCTTTTTGCTCTGCACAGCTCCTGACAGGAGGGGACAGCCGGGGATTCGGGCTCTGCTCCCAGGGAACAGGGACAGGAGGAGAGGGAACGGCCTCAGGCTGGGCCAGGGGAGGCTGGGCTTGGCCAGCAGCAGGAATTTCTGCATGGAAAGGGTGCTCAGGCCTTGGCAGGGGCTGCCCAGGGAGCTTTGCAGTGCCCATCCCTGCAGGTGTCCAGGGAATTCCTGGCCGTGGCACTCAGGGCTCTGGGCTGGGGACAAGGTGGGCATCGGGCACGGCTGGGACTCATCTTGGGGATCTTTTGCAACAACCTAAATGATCCTGGAATTCTGTGATATGAACTTGAAAAGTTAAAAGTCACCTTTGGTGACTGAAGAGAGTTTGACATTCCCAAAGATCAGCTTCACAGGGAGAAGACAGAGAGAATGAGTGGTGGGATTTCACCAGAGGAATCCCAAAGATGGGTCCCACAACCACCCAAAGATGGGCCCAAAAATGTTCTCTGCAAGGTTCCTTTCCAGAACTGACATTTACAGGACAGAACTGCTTTTATCAAGGCCAGAGAGAAACAAATTGCAGCATATTCAAGGCAATACCTTGAATAAAAAGGATTCCTGTAGAAATGTCATAAAGAATCTGTAAGATGCAGGGATCGATAATGGGACACAAAACTCCAGATGTTTGCAGATCACATCTGGAGAGGAAAGCGCAAAGCCTTCAACCACGCAAGTCAAGGGTTTTTTAAGAAAATAGAAGTTGTCTTTTAATCAAGATGAACCAGAGATGAAGAAGGGCAACTCCAAGAGAAAGAACAAGGAATTGGTTTAGCACAGAGACAAGGCCTAGAGCGGATGATGTGAGGCAGCAGAGTGAAGAGCTCAGCTGGAGCTGGCTGTGCAGATAAAATCAGAAGTGCAGCACAAAGACAAACAGCCTTTGAGAGTTCCCACAGAGGCTCCCACAGAAGCTCCACTCCCACCAGGAACCCGTGAGGAGAACTCTTGGTGGGACTGGGTGATGGGAGAAGCGCAAGAACTCGAGGGAGGAAAGAGGCACGGAAGGCACGGAGTACTCAGAGACTTCAAAAAGCTGCCCACCATCAAAACCATCAACACTGATTCTGTAAAATTGGGTTGGTGGTGCAAAGACAGCTCGAGTGCCATGATCAAGGTGGCCAGCTGATCATTTCCTCACATGGATCATGTCCATACAACCCAAAATTCCTTCAGTTTGTTTCTGGAGTGCCTGGAATGGTTTAAGGTGCAACTTTTGTTAAGTGTCTGACTGAGCAACCTCATTGTGGAGGTTCTGGGAGACCTCTAATCTAAAAAAAAAGTCACATAAAATAACTCTGTAGATCCTCCAGCTAAATATTATTCTATAGGAGCAGATTTCCTCTTCCTACTGACTGGCTCTCAGGAAAGTAAAGCCATCCTTGGCCAGCTCCATTCACTTTGCCCCAGCCATTAGAGATCTCCAAATCACTTGTTTCACCATCCTCATCCTCTCTAATCCTTTTCCCATTCCTGTAAAAGTGTCTTCCTACAGCACCAGAGCAGCTCCTGATGGTACTGGAGACTTTTCTACCTAAAACATCTTGAATCTGGGAGCAGCAAAATACCATCTCCATCCTCTTCAGTGAGGCATTCCTCATCCATCTGCACCAAATTTTCAGGTTCTGACTTATTCTGGATTTTAGGCTCTGAACCAATCTGCCCTCATGTCTCCACAACTGGGCTGCGGAATTTTTAAAAAAACAATGGAATTCCCATTTAAACAGAGTAACAGCAGCTCTTGTGGCTACTGGCACTCTGACTTAGGGAGCTCTTTCAGCAGCTCTACCTGCTCCAATAAAATATATTTTGTGCAAACTTCTATATTCCAAATACACCAACCTTTGACTCTGCATTGAAAAACTTTCCATTAGAATAAAAAAGCAATCACATTCTAACAAACAGCACAAAAATGAAAAAAGAAAAAAATTTTAAAAGAGCTTTTTACAGCTCTCCACTTGGCCAGTCTTTCTCTCCACTTATTCGAAAAAAAAAGTTACAAGTAGGATAATAATAAATATGTTCCAGAAGTTTAGAAAAATCTTTAGAAACTTTTGAAGTTATAGTATATATAGAGAGAGAGAATATAAATGTTTTTAAGTATATAGTTACATATTAACTCCATCCTTATAGAGTCAGGAGTTAATTAGTTTAAAAATACCCTACAAAAATAAATGCCCTGATCCTGTAATTTACGGTTGTATAATCTATAGATGGAGAGGGACTTTTCACCAAGGCCTGGAGTGACAGAATTGAAGCTTAAGGAGAGTAGGGTTAGATGGGATCTTGGGAAGGAATTGTTCCCTGGGTGGGTGGGGAGGGGCTGGGATGGAATTCCCAGAGCAGCTGGGGCTGCCCCTGGATCCCTGGGAATATCCAACGCCAGGCTGGACATTGGGGCTTGGAGCAGCCTGGGACAGTGGGAGGTGTCCCTGCCATGGCAGGGGCTTGGAACTCCATCATTAAAGGTCCCTTCCAACCCAACTGACTGCACAATTCCACACTGAAAGGATTCCCAAAGTCAGAGGAGCTTTCAGCCCGTACCTGGTTTGTCAATGGGAGTGGCTGCTCGAGCTGCTCAGCGTAGGATAAGGCCGAGACCTGCTGGTCACTGATGTTCTGCTGCCGCCGGTCACTGTACTGCTGATGCGAATGGGACATCTGTCCAGCCATCTGAAGGCCAGCAGCATGGAATGAAAACGATGGTGCAAGCCGAACAGATGAAGGTTTGCATGCTGAAGTCTCTCCTCCTGCAAAGACAAGGTGAAGGTTAAGCAGGTGAGGGGTTGAAAACATCGCTATGTGTTCAGACTCGCAGCCCGGAGCTCGTCGGCACCGGGTGATTGTCACACAAGGGGACATTCCACAGGGAGTGATCCCAGAAAGCATCCTCAGGGAAAGGGGCTGGACAGGGATTGCTCACAAGGACGAGGGGGAATGGCCTTAAGCTCAAGGGGGGCAGGGCTGGGTGGGACCTTGGGAAGGAATTGTTCCCTGGGAGGGTGGGCAGGCCCTGGAATAGAATTCCCAGAGCAGCTGGGGCTGCCCCTGGATCCCTGGCAGTGCCCAAGGCCAGGCTGGGCAATGTGGTCTGGTGGGAAGCGCCCCTGCCCCTTGGAACTCGATCTTTAAAGGTCCCTTCCAACCCAACCCAAACCATTCCATGACTCCAAGGCTGAGCATCCTTCTCACATCTCCACCTGTGTGCCATAACTCACTCAGAATTTGGCAGGGGTTATTACAAACGCATGGATTTTGTGCACAGATTCCTCAAAAGCCGTAAGAACATGAAAATTCTGCCTTTCAGGGCTGCTCCCAGCAACTTTCTGGACTGACTGTACCAAAAGAAAAGCAAATCCAGCGTCCAGCCTCAGCAGCTCATCTTTGTTTGGGGAGAGGATTTAAGGGTGATGATGGTGGTGTTGGGGTGATGGTGGGAGCAGATGATCCCAAAACCTGGATCCCTGATTCCCTGTCCTTGATGTTTATGTCTCCCTACAAAGTGCAGCAAACAAAGAGCAGCTGCAACCTGAAAGCAAAATTATCGCTACAGATTAAATTTAGAATGAAGGTGTTAAACAAGCACCCGACCAGCGAAGGGAAATCCCCACTTCCTTTACAGTCCAAACCCTGAAAGAAAATACAAGCAGTAGAAAACAGCAGATGAATACAGCCAAGATGAGGCTTTCTTAAAAATAACTATGTCGAAAGAAAATTAAAATATTGAAATTGATGCTGCACCATTGACTCAACACCTATCAGGGCAACAGAAGAACTGCATGGATGAAATCAAACACCATTTTACATTGATTATATTAAAATATTAACCATTTCAAGTTACCATTGCACAGAGAATTACTTTAACTCCTCTGCAAAATGTCCATTAAAAACTGAGAATCAGAGTTAATCTTCCATTTCTACAACCTGGTGAATTTAGTGAACATTTCCTTTTCAGGATTCACTGAACACTCTTGTAAGAATGGCTGAACATATGTAAGACATCATCCAGTATCTCTACTTTCTGCTCTTTTAATTTCTGAGGTTCTGCTTAACCTGAAAAAAAATCATAATCTCACTTAGCAACATCATGGTGACTGAAGTAAAAGTCAAAACAATATTTAAATCAGAGAGTCAAAAATACCACTAATTCTGAAGTGTAGAGCCAGTTACTTTCAAAGGTTTAGATCTTGTATTTTTTTACCCCAGGCCACAGGTTTCCAACAGACAGAAACCTGGCCAATTACATAACTTAATAAAAACAAATTTTATTTTAAAAAATTCTGCCCTTCCATGTGTTCCTTAAAACGCTGAGAGCTCAAATATATAAACCCAAAAATCCTGGCACCGTGGGGTTCTCATTTACAGTTTGACTTCATAGGATCTTCTGACACTCCAAAAAATCACAACAAATCTGAGGAGAAACTGAATAATGCACTACACACATTTAAAATAAAAGTAAAAAAGTAAAAGAGTGTTAGAAGTATAATTATCCCACAAAACAACAGCTGTAATTTGATGTTTCGGATCAGCTCAAAACTTTTCATGCTTGTAGACCTTTTCCTCCCAAGTCCACCTGTATCCAAATCTACGAGTTTTATTTTTTTAGTTTAAAATTGTTTGGAATTTGCTGTTTGTGACTGACAAAGAGGTCCCTGTTGGCTTGGCAGGGAGTCACAGACCAAACGCGATGTCACAAATCTGTGTCCAACAAGAACCTTCTCCCAAACCAGAAACACCAACGGTTTTACAGCAAATTTCAGAAAAAGGACCATGATTCGAGCCTGACCAGTGTGATGAGTGAAGGATGACAAGGAGATGGATGGGAATTGGCCAATTTATCCCCCTGCTCCCATCCCAAATGGAAAAATGTTTTAGGCATCTCCTAAACGGGATCGACCTCACCCACGTCAGCAACAGCAACAACCGCCTGGGTGGGAAGTTTAGGTCCTGGAAGCACAAGGAGCAGCAGCCAAGTCATTCCATCTCTCCAGCCTGTCCCTGTCCCTGTCCCTGTCCCTGTCCCTGTCCCTGTCCCTGTGCTGAAGGCACCAGAGCTCACAGGCGCTGCTGGGAGCACTCCTGGCCGCAGCACAAACAAATCCCACTCAGCTCCAGGCCCTGATGAAATCCCTGCCCTTGCCACATCCCAGACTTTGCTCCTGCCACCTGCAATCCTATCCCAGGACATCTAATCCCAAGAGAACACTCCTAGAAACACCCAGTGACACGTTAGGAAGGAAGGGGGAGAGAAAGAAGGACTGGTTAGAATAGAAATCTTGACCTCCTTTAGTTTTAGGTCGAGGAGTCGCTCCAGAAACAGGGACATTTGTGCACAGCCATTAATTGAGGCTCACAAAGCCTCTGGTGGCTCAGAGATTGCTTTTTGGCTCATCTGGGGAGCTCCAAAAAGCCAAAAAAGTCAGGGATCTGCTGACCACCAGGGCAGGAATAAAATCCACTGGTACTTGTTACCACATCCAGAACTTCCACAGGACAGGAATATCTTCCCCAAGGTGGAGTCAATCATCAATTTTCCTCTCTAACCACTGCAAGTTCAAGTGATCGCACCTTGTAAAGCACCTTGGGAAGAAAATGAAATAAAAAAACCCCAAAACATAAGCCAAGATCTCCTAGGCATGAAGCACATTAAGGGAAGAGATTATGGATTGGGAGTGGGTAGAATTATCTTACAAATAGGCCTTACCTAATGTTAGTTCAGGGAAGGCATAAAAATACCCACCTTGATGTGTATTTGCACTCAAAAGAGGCTCACAGCTCAGAACTATCTGAAAATAGACACATTGCAAAAATGGATTCCCTCATCATAAAGCAGAAGGTTTATTTCTTTAGAGCATCATCTCAACACAGTGGAAGAAGTTCAAGAATATATTTATTTCTTTGGTGAGGATGGAAAATACTTTTCTCATACAAAATAGCTGTGTTTTAAATATATTTTTCTTTTTTTTAACAGATATTTTGGGACCTCCCCATCCCTGGAAGTGTTCAAGGCCAGGCTGGATGAGGCTCTGAACAACCTGGGGTAGTGGAAGTTATCCCTGCCCACAGCAGGGGTAGGACTGGATCATTTTTAGGTCCCTTCCAACCCAAACCATTCTGTGACTCTATGATTTATCCAAGCAACAAAGACATTATTAACTCCAAGCATAAAAACTATTTCAGATGGTGGTTATTGAGGAGTCTACAAATGAACTAGAACTGGTGTCACATTGCAAAAGCTTGTGTAAAATTTTGCATAGCTTTTTAAGAACTCAGCGCAATTTTTCAAATATTCAGTTTCCTACCTCATCCATTTGAGTTCCTGTTATTCCCATTTCAACATCAGTCCACGTAACTCATTCAGACATTAAACTTCCTCCCCAAAAAGTACCTTCAGGTCACCAGGTGGTAAAACCCATCCCAGGCCCTCTCCTTTCAGCTACAGCAAGGCACAAACGAAGAGCTGCAGGTGACCCTGTGACCCCAACAGAGCATCATCAATCCAGAAAAAATGTGTGGATTGTGGCCAAAGCCCAACTGGCCACAGGACTGGGCAACCAGCTCTGGGCTGGGCCAGGTGACCCCCAAAAGTCTGTATTTGTGTGCCACAAAAGTCAGCACAAAGTGACAGATTTCTCTCTGGATCAGTTGTCAGAGCAGCTCCTCTGCTGGGTAGGACTGCACCTGAAAATCCCAACAGCAATTCCAAGGTTTCTCTGCATTCCTGTCACCCAGCTTGTTAAAGATACACTTCGCTTCTCAAAGCATCTTTGTGACTCTCTTTGTCCCTCTGTCACACTTCTACCCAAGTGTTCTATTGAGGTATATTCAAAGTGAAAGAGAAAAGAGGAGGCAAAGTCAGACAAAAATCATTAGAGCATTAAAAAAAGTGACATTTCCTTAATATGTCTTCATACTTCACCTCACAATTAAAAATCAGCCTAAAGAAAGGACAATTGTGACAGTTTGAACCCTGTGTGTGATGTGAGCACTGACAGAAGCATCTCCCAAGTGCAGCAGCAGATCTCGGTTCCATGGCACTGGGAAACAGGGAGTTGTGTTGCTGATAACAGAACCTTTGCAACAGCCTTAAAAACACTTCCCTGCCTACCAATTCTGGCGCAGGATGAAGCAGGTAGAAGCAGTGAAAGTCCCACTAGCATTTATTTCATACTTCTGAAAGTTTAAATGAAGTAATTCTCCAAGTTTGAAGTGTTCAAGGCCAGGCTGGACAGGGCTTGGAGCAATCTGGGACGGTGGGAGGTGTCCCCGCTCATGGGGCAGGGGGTTGGAATTAGATGATCTTTAAGGTCCCTTCCAACCCAAACCATTCCATGAACTCAAGTGAAGTGTGAAACTTCCTCTGAACAATTAATTTTCCATTCTCTTGGCCTTGCTACAACTTTTTTTTCTTTTCTTCACCATTTTCCCCTAAAGATCATTCTTTGACCTGAAATGTTTTGAGCTTCTTTCCCCTCAACTCCCTCCCGTCCCATTCTCCCTCTCCATGTTTGGGATGTTCAGCCATGTGCAGACATTCCCTCTGTTCCCTCTCAGGGATACATACGATGGTAGCTGAGTGAGAACCTGCCAGAGAATAAAAGTGTGAAGTGTCTCGTTGCCCACAAAGGCTGTTCTCCTTTCCACACTCAGAGTTCAGGAGCTTGTGGGGCCACACCACAGACCAAGCAGGGCGGTTCTGGCTGCACACGACTGGCTCAGATTTCAAATCTTTTTATTTCTAATCCCTGCTAAGACACCACAGGTAAAGGCAAGCGCTTCTTGTTGCTTTTTTCTGTGTTTAAATTAGTGAACGTGAAAACAGCCCCATGTCCCCTGTAAGAAAATGCTGTGTTAGCTGAGGAACTGCACAACCCGCTTCCTTCACTTGAGATCTTTCTTTTTTTTGTGCAAAGTTAATTGTTTTGCAGAGTTCTGCTCAACTTTGTTTTTCAAAATCTCTGCTTGGAAAAGCTCTCAGCATCCACGAGCACTGTGATACCTCAGCTACTGAAGAGTGTCTGGAAAAGGGAGACTGATCCCTGTTCTGCTCTAATCCCCAGCCACCTCTGCGCTGCATCAGCACATCCTAAAACAGACAGGGAGCAATTAGCAACACACACTTGTATCCTGAGAAGCTTCTGTTCAAATAAACCCACACTGAAGGTGAGTTAGACCTAGCAGAGTTCTGCCTGAGCACCACAAATGTCAACCACAGGGGACTGGAGAGTTTGGAACAATCATCTTTCAAGCAGTAAGCAAATGCCAAGCTGAACTCTGAGTGAACTTCTGCAGCCCTGCTCTGCCCATTGTCCCCATGCACGGGGCTTGAAGTGACTGCATGAGAACGTGGGGGTACACGGACCTCACTGTGCCTGCTCTGGAATGAGAAAAGCTCAGAGAACCCAGGGAAACGCTGAGAGAAGTCAGGGAACAAAGGGAAATTACCTGCAGCAGCTACTGGAGAACAAACAATCCCGTTATAAATATCCCACAGCAGTTCCTCCTCTGGAGGAACTTTATTATTGTGGGGGAATTATTAAGAATGGCTACTGCAGAAGTTACCCTACAATAACTATTCAGCCAACTTCCCTGTACAGAAATGCCAGAAATGCTTTCCCTCAGAGCAGAATGAAGCCCTAAACTTAGAAACAACGCCCCTCTCCAATCCCATTCATAGCCCAACACACCCACAGATTCCTCCCCCTGTTCTTCCCTACTGGACAGAGAGCAGGGAGAACACAGCGCTCAGGAGGTGACATGAAATTCCTGGGTGCCATCTTTTCCCAGCCTGGAGAAAAAGCAGGCCAAGAGTAGGTTCATGAACTGTTCTGCTGTGCCTGTCTTGGCTGGGCTCTTCCCTGCATGAGCTGGGCCAGGAGGTGGATTTTGGGCAGAGAACACAAGTTCCCTTTCCTGGAGAAAAACTGGGGCTCAGACCTGGAAAGGGAAAGATTGTGGGAAGTATCTGGTACCAGAAGGACTGAATGCTGCTGCTTGTTGTAATTCTCCCACTACAAGAGAAGGAAGTTTCTAAAATTCATTTAATCCACTGGCAACACTATATAAATCTGTGTTTCATTAACTTATAAATATTACTTCGAGTACGCTCCAGAGAATCTTAGAAAATGTTGTGAAAGTGAAACCACTTTTTTTTTAAAAATAAATGAAGCCCAAGATTGCTGAAGTTCTCAGCTAAAACAGAAACACAAGCACTCTTAACTTTCAAAGTCAAAATCAAGCTCTGTGAGACCTCTGCTTTTACATTTCTGCCCTGGAGAAGCAGCTGCTCGCAAACACAGCTAAAAAACACCTGAAATTCCACAAGAAAACAGCGAGAACTGAACCTATGGACAGGCCTACAAAGGACTGAATGGACTGAAAAAACACTGAAATGAAGAGTACTGTGCACAGAAATTAGGAAAGGCCAGAATCCTTCCCCAGCTTTAATTCAGTGCCTCCATGTCAATAAGTTATGATTCTGTTTAGCTCCATGAATGCCTTGTTTGTTTTAGGGGGCAGAATGGAAGCAGCGCTCCCTGAATAGGTGGCCATACAATAGATCTTTTTATTTTCATTGTGTTTAACATAATATCCCTTGACACTCTTCAGACTGTGCTCCAAATAAAATTATTCCTGTCTGCATATACATTCTATAGAGTGGGCATTGTTGGAATTCACAAACAATCATTTCCTTCTGCAGCACTCTGGATTTTCTCCTGTTCTGCAGAAAAACAGCAAGACATGGGATACACACAAACGGGCTCCATAATTCAAATTTTTGTATATTCAGGACTTCACAAAGACAAGGAACACCTAGCAGGTAAATCTCTGTTTTACAGAGCTCCACAGAGGAGCAGCTTTACAGGTTAGGTAAAAAAAGCTCCTTTTTGACACACTGCCCTCATGTGATCTTCCAGGAGAGGATATCCCAGGATTTAGAGAGGAAACCTTCTCAACCGTGCATCTGTACACACACCAAGAGAGTTATTACTGAGGGTTTTCCCTTTTTCTAATACACTGTAAAAGTTCTTCCCAAGTTTCCTGCCACACTGGAACTCTGTCCAACTCCTCAGGAGCACCGGTCAAACTCAAGTACTTTGGCTGATGATTCACCCCAACGTGGATTTATTTATTTTATGACAAACGGGTGAGTGAAACAATATCTCAGCAGTCAATACTTTATTACTGAATATTTAATGAACTGTATTTCAAGAAGAGGCCTAACATTTGCTTTAAAACTGAAAAATAAAAATTATTCAAATCCTTGTTTTCCGGAGGTTACCAATGCTGGTGAAAATGTGCCAAGACTGAGATTCTGAGGCTTCTTTTTTCTCTCCCCTTACAAATTAATGTGCATTTTATGTTCTTATGTAATTATTCTAACGTTTATAATTTTTCTAATTGAATGAAAAGCCTGCCATTTAAATAGAGGGAATATAAAGTAAAGGGGGAAATGGAGATAAACTTTTTTTATGATCACGGTGAAAGTTCAAAGAATCACAGAAACAATAATGTTGGAAAAGACCTCCAAGATCATCAAGTCCAACCTTTGACCGAACAAACATAACAGCTCTTAAAGCAGAAATAAAGACTGAAGTGTGAATATTATTCCAAACACAGGTTTTCTAACCATTACTTAACTCCAACTACTTCTGCATATTTAATCTTGCTCAAAGACCCATATCTGTCTCTCAGTTCCCAGTGAAAACCACAAATACAAACAGAAATCATAAAGTTCTGTCAAATTCAGTAAATAAGGAGAAAAATCTTTTATAAACCATGGTTATCTATTACAACAGGAATTTAGTGATACAAAGTTTAATTTGACATTATTTTGTCCCTTAAACATGCTACAAAAGAACCTCTAAACTCATTCTTCAGGAGGCTTCAGGCAAACTCTGTACACACATAATTTATATTTAATTAAGTTTTTAACTTCTGGAAATCACCAAGATTCCCTATGAAAAGGTTGGCTTTATTCATGAGAAATTAAATTTCCCTCTGCTGAACCTGAAGTTTTCTGAAGGGTTTAGGAAACAGTCAAAGAATTAAAAATCCACCGAAGTAAAAATCAGATTTTAACCAAAAATCTGGGATTTCCACCATTACTAGCAAATGCCAGGTGGTATCAAACCTCAGATATATATTGATATTTATGCTAAAGGGAAGTAAAAAAAAAGGAGAAAATCACATGGAATGTAGCTGGATTTACTCAGTTAAATAATTCATGACCCTTACAGTCAGTTTTACTGAGTTGGATGGAGAGAATGTGAGCAGTTATGGAAAGCAAAGCCAGGAATTGGACACTAAGGAAGACAGAGGGGGGAGTGGGAACAGGACTGGAGAAGGTAAAATGATCCATGGCTAAACAGGAGAAAGAGCTGGTTTGGAAAGCAAGGAAAAAAAAAAAAAGGAACAGACACAGATGCAGATTCAAGCAACAGAATATATTTTAAGATCAGATTCCCCAATATTCCTAGGCAGGGATGATATTTAGGACAGAAAAAAAGCCCGGACTCAACTTACAGCTGAGGAGGGGCTCGGTTTATGGTGTGGGCTTTTTTGTCTGGGGATGGGGGAAGGAGGATGTGAATTCCCCATTTTTGACTCTGTGTGTGTGTGTTCCAGAAATAAACGATTTTAAAGAACAATCAGAGTCAGATCCTGCTCTCGGACAGCGAGAAGGGGCCGGCTGATACGCGAGGTGAGTGTATCAGCGTTCCACAGCCGTGCTTTCTGCGGGAATCTGGCTACTTTAAAGCTTTTTAATTTAAAAAAAAACAAAATTAAAAAAAGGAAAGAATAAAATAGGAGAAAAATAGCAGGAAGGCGAAGTTGCGGGTGCCCCACGCCTGGCCCGGGATGAGCCGGGAGCCCGGCCCGGCCCCGCACGGCGCAGGCCCGCGCTCCGTGTGTGTGAGGGGGAAGCCGTTCCCGGCGCTCCCCTCAGCGCATCCCCGGCTGCCGCAGCGCGCCCCAGCAACAGCGCCTCATTAGCATAGCCCACCCCGGGCCGCGCCGCGCCATTGGCCCGCGGCCCCGCGGCGCCGGCCAATGGCGGCGCGCTATGCAAATGCGGGCGCGCAGTTGCCAGGGCAGAGCTGGCGCGCGCCGGCCAATGGGCGCGGGCTCCATAAACAAGGAGCGCGATTGAGCTTTGTCACATTCGCCGGGCGCTGTTAACACTTTCCAGTTTAGGGCGAAATTAGCTCCATCTCCCGAGGATCAGGCTCATGTTCTACATTTCACCCCCACAGCAAGGGCAGGGCGGCGCAGCCATGATACACGGGATTACGGATAAGAGCGCCCGCGTTAGGATTTCGCCTGCCCGGCTCCGGGACGCCTTCTCCAGGGTTGGGGATGCGAAAGATTCCCCAATGCTGCCGAGTGGGAGCTCGCCCGGCTGGAATTCTTCCCAGGGCTTTAAAAAGCTCTAAAGTTCCCTGTCGCTGCCTTAGGCAGGTCACCTCCTAAAATTACTGTGTCAGGCTACTCCTGTCCTTCCCTTTTTCCTTCTCCTTTTACCCAGGATAGGAATTTATGTTTCATTGGTTTGGGTTTAACCCTAAAGACAGAACATCCTTTATTAATATTCCTATTCTTATTATCATTCACCCCCCCACCGACAGATTTTAAGCAAATGAAATTTCAGCTCATTCCGCCGCCGCTAACGACTGAACATGAGCGAAGCTGAAGCATCCTAAGAGAAATAAGCAGATTTTTTTTTTTCTTTTTTTACCCATCACAAAGAAACAAATAAGATTATCCGACAGAATCTTGGTGTCTCTGTGCCTGTGACGGTGTGAATCCATCACTGACCAGCACCGCTCGCAGGGCTGCTGGGGAGATCCCCTTCCCACGCGCACGGATGCGGATGTGGAAACCCGGCGGCTGGAAATGCAAAGAGTGACAGACTTACTCTGGAAGCCCCCGCCTGTCCCTCGAGCAGCACTGTCCCCTCTACGCCGTGGCGGCCGCAGCGATGCCAGGCATGTTTTACTGCACTTTGCCGAGCCCGGCAGCGCTGTGCCAGCGCCGCTGCGAGTCACTCACCTGCGAAGGGGGTGGGGGGTGCTTCCTGTTCTCCGGGGCTCCGGGAAGGTGCCCGGCGCTGCCACCGGGCAGGGGACAGGGCACGGAGCGCCGGCGGCCCCCGGGGATCAGCCGGGATGGGGATCAGCCCNCCGGGATGGGGATCAGCCCTGCCGGGATGGGGATCAGGCCCCCGGGATGGGGATCAGCCCCCCAGGATGGGGTTCAGCCCCCCGGGATGGGGATCAGCCCGCCGGGATGGGGATCAGCCGGGATGGGGTTCAGCCCCCC